>CM076919.1:5938922-6445552 GCA_039566165.1 Maruca vitrata
CCTGTTGGCTCTGTCTGTCTGTATTCGAACAACTCAAAAATTAAAGGACCAATTTTCATGTGGTTGTAATGGCGGAGTGCTTAATGAAAAAGGTTTGTGGTGTATAAGACAAGACATTAACATTTTGTTTGAATTATTTGAAATATGTCGAAAAGCTTGGTAAAAATCAAGCCACCTGGGAGCTTTTATCAAAAATGCTTTATAAAAACAAACCATCTATCACATAAAATATATTACTTTAACATATTTTATCAGTTATTTATTGTTATTCTTAAAACTGAGCTCAAGACACCTGCACACCTACAAAGAAATTCTAAGGCTGCGTAGTTGACCGAATAACTGAGAGCTTATCACCGAAGATCAGGGTAGGCACATGCTCTAGCAGTGGGTACTTTGCGAGCTAATGATGATAATGATGATGTTCATATTAACTATCTTGAGTATAACTTACCAAAATTAATTACTTTAATAGCTCTCATAAACTTGTCCGACACTTCCAGGTTCTCTGCTTGCCTTTTTGAACAATGGTACTTGATATAGGGAAAGCATCCAGTTCTCAATATCTGATAGTTGGAACTGCCAACTTTCCAATTAAAGTTTGATTTCCCAAATTGATCATCCTTCACACTACTGTACTGAAAAAAAATTACATTTGTGTATTAGTGAATATTTTTTAACAGGTATGACACAAGAAGAATGTAAAATTATAAGTGCCATTTGGTTTCCAATATACACCCGGCGTCAAAAAAATCGCACCTTTTAAAAATCTTATTCAAAAATTCCTAAACCTTATGTAGAGGATAGTGTTAGGTATCATTAGAAAGGTAACAAAAAGGAGTATCAAAAAACAATTAAGTGTAATCTTTTTTTTAATTAAAATTATACTAAAACATTAAAAGTTGAAAAATAATAAAAAATCTTCATTAAGTCCTAATTAATAATCGACAATTTACAAAAAAAAAAGTACAAAAAGTGTCTTAAAATTAACTTAAAATCTAGTGTTTTGCCGGCAGATGACATACCGCTCCAGAACATGCAGGATCCGCCTCCATATTCCACCGTCTCCTGGATGCAGGCTTGGGCGAAACGTGCACCCTGCCTCCGGTATACTCTTCTTCGTCGGTCGTTGCAGAAAAGACACACTCGTGTCTCGTCTGAGAAGAGAACAGCTCCCCACTGCTCAATGGTCCAATCGACGTTGGCGCGAGCAAACTGCAAGCGGCTCGCCGGTGCGCTGCAGTCAATTTTGGACCTGTAGCAGCTCTGCGGGCTGCTATGTTCTTCTCCTTCAGTCTTCTTCTAACCGTGGAGACACTCACGGTGCGTCTGCGAACTGCCTGGAGCTCCTGTTGCAACTGAACAGCGTTTGAGAAGCGATTTCTCAAAGAGTACGACACAACGAACCGGTCGTCTCTTTCCGAAGTGCAGCGACGTCTACCGGACTCATGTCGCCGGATATAGCCACCAGTCTCTAAAAAGCGCTGGTAGACTCTTCGAACCGAAAAACGGCTCAGATTCAGTTGCCGGGCGACATCACACTGCCGCACCCCTGCTTGCAGTAGTGCAACCACTTGAGCAGCCTCATTAGCTGTAGTATCCATTTTCCAGATGTTCTTTCTTCAGTAAAATCAGTGCGTGTGTCCTCTTCAACGGTTTAATAGCGAATGACCTACATTGACCCCATGTTGACCCCTTTATACCCAAAAAGGTAGCGCAACTCGCGACTCTCCTGAGCAGCAAAATTTCCTTAGAATTTTTGTGTCACTTTATTTGTTGCATTAGGTTTTATTTAATAATGAAAAATAATGTTTTTTATTAAGTTAATTAAGTAACCTTTTAAATAAAATTATAATTAATACGACTGCATGTGCATATCAAGAGTTACTGACATTTGAACGAGATTTTCTTAGAGGTGCGATTTTTTTGACACCGAGTGTATGTTCTGTGTCATTATATCTATTATTTTTGTAATGGCATATATTGTTCTAAATATAAGTACCATAAAACTATGATGTAGGAGGTATCGTTGCATAGTATTTCAGCTAAAATATAGCCATATCAACCATATTATAATAAATACTGGCACATACTTGAGTGTAGTGAAAGTTAGATAATGGATAAACCCATATTATCTAGTTATCTCGTACTGTTCTACATATCACTCATAGAATGTGTGTTAAATAGCTTAGTTTCTAAAGAAAACAATAACATTACCTTTACAAAATAAGACGTCCAAGGAGGCTCATTACATTGCATCAAATACGCTGTCAACACTTCTGAAGCAGTAGGCCTTGATGAAAAATAAGCTACAGGTAGTTTTACAACATTGCTTTTTACGAACAATCTCAATTTTATAGTCATTTTACTAGTTAATTATTACGTAAAAACTATCTTTTCGGACCGGACTCGCTGATAAAATTTGACATTTTTGACAATAACATTTGATTGTCAGTAGTATTTGTCAGTGACTTAAGTTGACGATTGTCGAGACAAAACACGGCGCATATTTTTTATTCGTATTCTTTAAAAATCAATGATAAAATAAACTACAACACATCTCTTGTATATTACAATACTGCTGTGAAAATGTTTTGTAAATTATAAAAACAATGTATTAAAAATAATGTATACATACAACAATATATTAGTTGGAGAGTAAATACAATCGATGTTGGGCAAATTAAATTAGCTTCAATATTTTAAACACACCCTATCATAATTTCTGCCTTTATAAATCAAATAAAAAGATTTCTATGAAACAAACTGAATTAGGGTGTGGTTGATTGTCTCTGGCAAAGAGTAATAGGCACTAGTGGCCTATGGTGTAGGTAATTTCCCAAAAAATAATGCAAATTTAAGTGTTGCCAGCCTTATCATTCCAAAATTTATTGGAAAATTTTACGGAATAGCAAACTGCTATATAATCAAAATCTCTTTACATGACAACATCGATCAACTACCCAATTCTCACTAAATGTTCACCTGATAAATATATGAAATAAAAAAAATGTACCCGTAATCGACGAGCATGCATGAAGAGATTGATGGATGTGAAAGACGCGTGCTAGGATCGTAGCATATGGCAGGAAGTGATCTTTGCCTACCCCTCAGGGAAAAAGGCGTGATTTTATGTATTTATGTAAAAAAAAATGTTACACAATAATCAATGTAAACAACATAATATAGTAGGTATGGTCCCTTATTCGCACGATCACTACACATTTGAAATACTTAATACTCACGGATAAAATTTGATGGCGTATAATACTAACATGTCTAAATTAATATAGGTACACTAAGTAATAAACACTATGATTAATTATTTAGAGGATCAACATTGTAGCTCTATACAGAGTTCATAGTTAAGATGACTAGAATTAAAACAAATAAATATATATATTTTCACACTACTACTACTGTAATTTAATGTAGATTAGATAATAGATTTTATAATACATATTTTAACCAACCAGTTAAGGTTCCTGCCCTACGATACGTGTGGACGTTTATGAGCTACAGGGCCAGAGCGGCTATATGAGCTATTTGGGCCTGCAGCCCAGGGCCTCATAGGTGTAAGGGGCCCCAGGCTGCAGCCCAAATAACAGGTTTGAGGTAGAAAAATTCGTGATCTATAAGCTTGAAAAAGTGATCAATTAGATGAACCCCCGTTCGTTTCAGCCCAGGGCCCCTGGAATTTACGGTTGTGCCCTGTCTATATAACTAGTATAATTACATAGATAGAAAGATACTTCGCTGAAACTAGAAGATGATACGTACCTACCAGAAACCTGTGTACCTAGTTTGTTTGTTATAGCACATATTGTCCACGTTCATTGTGGCGAGCAAAGTTTTCCTTTTGTTTATCTGTATTATGTATCAGAACAACTTGATGAAGAAAAGAACTATAATATCTGCACATATCCATAGTCTGAACTGATGTTAGAATCACATATTAACACTTCCAAAGGGTTATAATGTCATGTCAAGAAACATGACTAGTACATAGCATGGTAATTTTAATACTACTATAGGGCAACACGAATTACTACGCTGCGAGCGATGTTGGACGAATTGACAATGACATTGCGAGTGCAAAAAACTGCAAACAAAAGTTTGCGAGCTAATACTGTGCCGAATAGTTTGTTGATTAAATCAAAATCCCTTATCTCGTCGACGTGCGTTCGATAATTTCAAGATAAACACTGTTTTTCTTCGTTGACATAAGGAGGTTGAAAAATGTCTGAGGGCAACGAAGAATCTGAAGACCAGTGGTCTAATTGCAGTCCAATTCGGCCCCAAATATATCAAGCCAGTTCCAGCAGTTCACCTCCCCAGCAGGTGCCTGGAAATTCATGTCCTCTGGCAGACATAATACGATCACTGGAGATCGAAGGATGTGAGTAAAATTTCTTTCTACTTTATTTAAATTAATATTATGTAGGTATTTGATTAGGTTTCTATGTAAAGCAAGGTTTGTACCTCTAGGTATTTTTAAAAATAGCGTTTTATAAATAGACTTCTTTGTGTAACTCAAAAGCATGCTGTTTTCTTTAAATAGTGATTTAGTTTTGCTAAGCACCACAGCAGTTGCATGAATTTTTACTGTACAAGTGGCAGCATTTGACTCATTTATTCAATTAATATGTCTGTGAATTGATTACAAAGTAGAAATAAAAATTTATATCATATTTTTGGACTTTGATTTCAGTGTAATTAGGTATTTTAACTTGTTTGTAAGCTGGTTACTTACTAATTTATGTTTGAACTTGTATTGTGATTATTTATTACTTATATGAAGGGTGTAATTTTATGTGGTATATCTTAAATCTGATTTACAGATAATTATTTTATAACTATTTCAGGTGGAACCCCATATTTAAAAATCATAGAGCAGCCTCAGACTCACTATAAATTTAGATACAGGAGTGAGATGGAAAACTCTCATGGCTGTATATATGGAAAGTCATATGAGATGGACAAAACATTGGCTAAAACATATCCAGAAGTAGAAGTATGTTTTTGTTTACTAGACAAATATAAACCAGTAATAATGACTAGTCTAAACTAATTGTATTTAATTATATCAAATTCCATTTGAATAATTAAATTATATTATTGGTTGCATAATTTAAAGTAATCTATAGAAAAATTAAGAAGACATGTTTCATGACCTAGAAAACCTGCATAGGCCATGGATCTAGACTGAGATTACCATGGCCAATTGCTGGTGTTGCCACCCTTCTAAAACTTATTTTTTTTGCCATGCCTTTAACTTGTTGAAAGCATACACATATGTTATTTCTTTTTTAAATAAATAAATAATAATCATTGTAAACTTCTGAAAACATTATTAATTTTCATGGAAATGCTTAAACTGATGGTTCATAAAACTTAAAAATTAAATGTTTTACTAATAAATTTTATTTTAAAGCTTTTCAATTACAATGGGAAAGCACAAATTAGATGTCAACTTGTGCAATTCAACAATAACTATGAACATCCACACAAGTTGTGTGTGAGGGATGAAGAGAATGTTTCCGTTGAAGTTCCAGTAAAAGACAACTATATTGTAAGGTAATAACTTATTTTTATCAATAAACCATTTTTAAAGGCCATAAAAGGGGTCTAACAGTTTTGATAGCTTTTCATGTGTAAAATAGTTATAATATTAAGGTTGAATTTTGGTGTCATGTGAAGTATAGCTGTCAGAATTATTTTGTCATAGGAAAATCAACCTTGTTTTGTGTGAATGATTTTAAATCTAAGATTATATTGATACACAGCTTTCTTGGTGGACCATTGTTATCCTTTAATTTAAAAGCCTTATAGAAGAAAAACTTGAATTGAGAAAAAGTCATGAAGACCAGACTGAGCACTAGAATGTCCATACTATAGGTATTTGACTTTTACCTTTATAGAATGAATAAGGTTCTAAATGCAAAACTCTTAATAAAAAATGATTTAAGGTAAATATTTAATCATGATTTAAGTTTTATTATTCAGCTGAATTATTTTGATTATATAAAATAATATAAAAAATAAATTGAAAGAAGTGAACAAGTTTGGAGGAGACGCCAGACCACCAGTTGTATGATATTGCTCAAATACAAAAAATATTTTCTTTGATACCATCTGTCTCGAGTAAGTGAGTCATCATGCCGTATGGAACAAAACTTTTTTTATCAATTTGTTGGATGTATTCCTATATTGCCTATTAAATTTGCATACACACACTAAACTCTTGTATGTATACTACTATGCATTACATTTTTTAGGTTTCGGGGAATGTGTATAATCCATACAGCGCGTTCAGACGTTGCGCGTTGGCTCTACCGAGGACACGATACTGAAGACCTGAGCGCTCAAGAGAGTGAAGATGTAAGTAGTAGCGGCGCGCACATTAAATGTACCTGCTCCTCCCCAAAACAAATCCTCCATTTAGTTCTAACGCCAGGCTGATGAAGATTTTATGCTTGTAAGTGTTGCTTTTGCTTATTATGATGTTGGCTCTTTACTTTGTATGGCTGGACGAGCTCAAAACGCTCCATGCAAATATCGTTGACTTGATATGTCACATAAAATCAAACTACATATTATATCAAATTTTTTCAGTCACAACAGGTTTATTTATGGAAGATGTCACTAATATTTGATATTTATTCATAAAAAAAAACATTATGTACATTTTTAATTAAGTAATATGTCACCGGAAAATAACAAGAACCGCAAATTTATAACTTTCCTAGGAAAATTATAAACTTTCGTAGGATTCTACACGAGAGATAAAATGTATTATTTTACGCCTAAATTCTAGGAAGTTTATCAATTTGCGACGTCGTGTGGTAAATTTATAAACTTACGGATATTCATTCGTAAGATTCTACGCGGTTCGGCCAATCACAAAAGAGTTAATTTTACGCTTCTTATAAAACGGAAAATAACACACAGCTCTCTAATTGGTTGACGCAAGCAGTGGCTATGTTTTTTATGTCCATAGACTTAGGTAATCTTTGACATGTTGCAATAAGTAGACAAATTCAGGAATCTACTTATTACGTTTGATTTGTTAAATGTTTGTATATTTTAGAACTAGAGGACGCCCGCGACTTCGTCTGCGTAAAATCTGATGTAAGATGTATTTTGATTGTAGAACTTGACCGTGTATTCCCGCTGTCCTCACAAACGTAATCCTTCATCCGTTTTAAAAAAATCTATAAACACGTAAAAGTTCTCCCATACTAATTTTCACCCCCACCCCCCACCCATTACCGCCATGGGGGTAAAATTTTCAAAAAAAATAGTGTTGGTAAAAATGGACAAACACGTAAAAATTCTCCTCATACTAATTTTCACCCCAATTACGTTACGATTCTGTTTTCGTAAAATTTATTTTAAAATAAAAACACTTTTTAGGACCCTAATAGTTCTTTGTTTTTATTCCTAATTTGGCATGTCTGATTTTACCTAAGTCTATGGACTTAAGCATCGCCACTGCTAGCGTCAACCAATCAGAGAGCTGTGTGTTATTTTCCGTCTTTTAAGAAACGTAAAATTAAACACTCTTCTGTGATTGGCCGAACCGCGTAGAATCTTACGAATGAATATCCGTAAGTTTATAAATTTACCACACGACGCGCAAATTGATAAACTTCCTAGAATTAAGGCGTAAAATAATACATTTTATCTGTCGTGTAGAATCCTACGAAAGTTTATAATTTTCCTAGGAAAGTTATAAATTTACGGTTCTTGTTATTTTCCGGTGACATATAGGGTAACCAGTATATTGATTGGCACCTAATGCTGACTTTGGTCTTTGGCTTCAAAAATTCAATTGGACTTCCGTTAGTTACAGATTTATTTAGCATTAATGGATTTTTAGATACAATCAGATTCCTAAAATGATACTACAATTTAAAAATGTATCCTTATTTATTTAAAAAAACTCAAAATAATAGACAGTCACATAAATGTATAGTCATTGGCACTATGGTGCAGTGATTGACACTGTAACTTAGTACAATCATTGGCACTCACAATGGCATTGCAATTATTAGCATAGTGCCAACCTAGTTACTACAACTATTTAATTAATGATTAAATTGAATCAGCCTTCCGATGAATTAATGAAAATACTGGATATCTTCATTATTTCATCGTCTGATGATCAAATCATCGACTTGTTGACGGTACAGACTGAGCGTAATCACTAGGTGGTTGTATAGAAGTGGTAAGATGAGGTTCCGCGTCATATGCCGCAGTCCAACGATAGCTTGCCGGCGGTGGGTGTGGGAACACTCCCGTCAGCATTGCTTCAACGGCTGTCGTTGAGGGACGGGAGTGACCTTGCGTACCAGGTCCCCTGTCGCTCCGCCGGTGGTGTTGTGCGTGAAGGCTCTGCCAGGTACCACGGCACCACCAGTAGGCGATGAGGTACGCCGCGGAGTTTATTGGGTACACCTCTAGTGGCCCTAGGAATTGCACCTTAGCCCAGGTGCAGCTGCCGGTCTTTTCCATCTTCGCACCCACAGCCGGGAGTCCCACACACCACCTTGGGTAAACCCCTGCCCAAGGTGAGGGTGCATCGAACATTCTCCGCGTCAAAAAAATAAAATTAAGAATATAGGATTCAGAAGTAGCGATTGCCAGGTCTGCCAATGACTGAGCGGTAATATATATTTCAGTGCAATCATTGGCATAGCAAAAACTGCGTGAACACATATCTTTTTTTCAAAAAAGTTATAAATCCTATTCCTAACACATAATATCATGACGTAAAGCCAAAATATTCTACAAATGGTTACCTGAAATCGTATATAATTTACTTCCAACGCTCGCCTCACTAAACTTTTTCAGGTTAAAATTGCCGCGAACTTCCACTGTTGATTTAGTCCAACAGAAAAACAATAAAGACGTCATTTTAGCGTACAGTTAAGTATTTCCACATGTAAATGTAGAAATTTGCCGCTAAATAGTAGTTTCTTCATATCAAAAACGTATTTACTAAATTAAATATTTGAAATGAAAGGCAAAAGTGCCAATCACTGGGGGGGTGCCAAGAATGGTACAGTTTACCCTACATACATATTACTAGCTTTCCGCCCGCGACTTCGTCCGCGTAGAGACGTTTAACGGGTAAAACATTACTTCCTTATAGCGCAGTCGGTTAAAAAGTAGCCTTAACCTTTCCTAGGCTCTGGACTCTGTACCAAATATTTCATTTAAATCGGTCCAGTACTTTATGCGTGAAAGCGTAACAAACATACAGTCAGAAAGTCAGAGTTACTTTCGGATTTATAATATTAGTAAGGATGATTTATAAAATAACAAGAGGCGGAGACTCTTGCTTTATTCTGGATAATATTACGCCTCTGGATAGTCATTATCTTAATAAATAAATTAGTCTTAACTGTTTAAGTGTTATTAAATATGTGGTATAATATGTTTTTGGGTTTGTCTTTGTATGAAATAATCAACATAGCTAAAGACGTTATTATAATATCCTGTATTGTTTCCAGCTCCTGAAACGATGCGAGAAATTGGGAAAGATTATCAACCTTAATAGGGTTCGCCTGAAATTCAGTGCAGTTCACTTGAATTCTGAAGATGAAATATGTGACCCTGTTTATTCAGAACCTATACAAAATTTGAGTAAGTATTGTATATTTAGTAGTCACCATTTTTTTATAGAATATTCTTTTTATAAAATTATTTTGAATCATGAGTCAAATCAAAAGTTGTTATTAATAATTTTGATTTGACTGCCTCGATGGCCGATGGATAGGGGCACTAATAAATGTCCCATGCGCATGTCGTTGCGATTCCCGCTCCGGACAAATTTTTGTGTGATGAACATCGGTATTTGTTCCGTGTCTGGGTGTGTTATAAAATACATTTAAGGATATTTGTGTATACCACTGTCGTTTCTGACATCCTTAACACAAGTGCCTAAGCAACTAACATCGAAACAGTGTATGTGATGTTGTGTGATATTCATTTATTTATATTATAGAGCATCCGTCAACGAATATACTGAGAATATGCCGGTTGAGTAGCACCCACAGCCGCGCGAGCGGCGGTTGTGACGTCATCATGCTGGTCGAGAAAGTTGTCAAGAGTAAGTTCTCTATTTTTTTAAATCTAACATACAGTTAGGGAACCGTGAACTCGATAGAATGGATGGGCTTACGACCGAAGGAATGAAACTTCAGGAGTGATCTTAAAAGGGAACTCAATTACTTTCCCCGTTTTTTACAAAGATCTTCCGCCGAGCTGGGTGATCGTGCTCGAGGACTATGGTCCGGTATTGGGACCTTGCGAAGTGGGTGGAGGGAGAAATGGCGCTGATTGTCAAAAACGCATGTAATCTTATGAGTTGTCCGTTGTTATTGTTAGCGGCGGCCGTCGGTAATAATTTCACACCAAAATGAGGGCAACACCGTTCGGCACCGTTCAGGGCTGCACGCACCCAATACCATCTTGGTTTTTGCCCTATATTATAAACTTTGAAGTGAACATCTCATAAGAATAAATAAGGTTTCATACTATTTACATATTCTTATGGAGATGGTATGTCAGCGCCATCTATTGCTTGCTGTGCGAAGTTCTTTATCGGATGTCGCCACAAAACATTTACAAAATTAAGCAATAAATAATAACGTCATGTAACTTTCGTAGGTCGCCAGACGTTCTAGCATTGAAATGAGTACGGTGAAGCTATATTTAATATAATAATTCATAAATTACCTACTAAGGATATCCAAAAAAGTATGGATGGAAATCATTCAACAAGTTAACCTCGACAGCTTCCTTTGTCTACAGGCAACATCAAGATTAGATTTTTCGAGATCGTTGACGATGGTACAGAGGTTTGGTCCGAATACGCTGACTTCCTCGAGAGCGAGGTCCACCATCAATGTGCGATACCTTTCAGGTGTGTAAAGACAAAAAAATAAAAAAAATAAAATTAATCCCGTGGTAAGTAGCTTACGCACTTGTGTTACGAATCTCAGAATCAACAGTGGATACACAACTATACTTAAATATATTTAATAATACACCCAGACTCGGAACAAACACCGTTCGTCGCATAAATATTTGTACCGGGTGGGAATCGAATCACGACTCTTGGAACCGTAGTTAGTGAGCCTGGGTCACTAGCCACTGTTCCACCGAGCCAGTCAAAAGATCTAATATGGTATGGCTCAAAAGCTCTAAACATACACAAAATATACTGAGACGCCTAAAAAATGTTTGTTTAATCAACTAAATAAATATATTGTTTCCGAAGTAAGTTTCTTAAGAAGTTATGTAGGGAATATCAGAATCAAAAGTGGTTTCCACAAATATGTTTAAATATATAAATAAAACATAAGGTCAATCAACACATTATTTTACTTTGAGTTTGTAACATATCCGATAAGACACGGAACAAACACCGATGTTATTACATAATTATTCGTCCCGAGTGGGAAACGACCTTACGAATGTTAGTGCAATCACTTGCTCTAATATTCGTGGGGGAATAGAGGGGATTATCGGTTACGACATCGGGCCATTAAACTTATAAAAAAGTTTACCATTACATATTTTCAGGACTCCTCCATACAAAGACAGGAATATAAGTAAGAGGGTGAAAGTGTGGGTGGAACTGGTTCGGCCGTCAGACGGGCAGACCAGCGAGCCCAAGGAGTTCTACTACACGGCCGGACCCAACTTCCCGGGCGCCAAGAAACGGAAGATCGACCACGGTCATAGTCAGTCATGTAAGTATTGTATGATGTTTATATCAATAATCATACTCGTAGTTACTATATTTAAAATGCTTAGTTACTGTGTAACAATTAATGCACTTTATTTGGAAATATAAAATAACTGATACTCATGAAAGGAAACAGAATGCAATATGAATAATTTTAATTAATGTAATTATAAAATGTACACATGTTTTTTGCATTTAAACTTGAATTGTACTGGTAGGTTAATAAAATTATTACAATTTTTTTGTGAATCTGTTTTTTTTTCTTAAATTTCAGATGTACAAGTTGAGAACTACAGTCTCACCTATGACAACAGCTTTACTTCTGTAAGTTACTTAGTTCACTTTTCTTTTTAAACTATATTTATTTTTCATTTTGGTTCCCATTATTTTATCGCTTCATATTTTCGTTAATTTATTGAATATATTTGTGGATATTAACATGAGTTATGTTGGTGAAAAATTTTAATATGCGGCCGAACCAATAAGTTTCTAACCTTCAGTCTTACAAATGAAATTCTAAGATTTATTCAATTAAGTGCGGGTATGGGATAAAACTTCGCTCTTCGGTTACTAGTCTTAACGCTCTAACAGACATAGCATGTTGGAATTATTATTATTATTATCTTGTGTCTGCTTCCGTCCGATAAAGGGTCAAACATATTATATGTGCCAATGATGCGATAGGCGGACGCGGTCTCATATGAATTTGACATTTGACGTCCTCGTTACTCCAAGCCATCATCGTAGGTCAGTTAGGAAAAAAATAACAGCGTCTGCTATAAGGGCCGAAATACACGGACTGCTTCAAGCAGTCAGGACGGACTGCTTGAAGCTGCGACTGCATAGTATACTACAGATTCTACATACACATATACACGGAACCGCTCGAGCATTTGTGAATGTTCCGAGCAGTTAGCGGCACGATGAAATCACAAGCATTCGCCAGGCATAAGCTGTTGACTATGGCTGTTCGAGCGGTCCGTGTATGTTGATCACTGGCTAAATGCTCGAGCGGGCTAATTTCTTCGTAAATGTGCAGTTTTCCTCACAACGTTTTCCTTCACCGTTAAAGCGTCGAATAATCGTACAAATGAATTTAGAAATTTGAAGAACATAGTGGTACGTGGCGGGGTTTGAACTGGCGACCACTCGCATGGCAAGCAACGATCTAAACCACTCTGCCATCGACGGTTTTGTCGCCATAGTTAACTGAAATTACCTTTGTGCCAATCTGGCTATGAACTTTAGAGGTTCAAAGGGGACATTTTCGTAGACAACTGAAAAAATACAAATTGTGGTTTGGGCCACGCTGGTTTTGTTGGCCTGAATCGATGGCGCCCTAAGGCTGAACTATCGTTTCAGCAATCGGCGGTTGCACCGTGGAGGGCTAAACTAATGAGCTCTGAGGCTGTCCCTAGCGTGAGCCCGATGCTGGCTCAGGCTGCCCCCGCGCCGCTCCCTCCGGCGATCCCCCCCGGTCCGGAGTACGCCCCGCTCGCCACTCCCGAAGACGAATATTATACGATGATGCAGAACATGGACTTTACTGGTTTGAAACGTTCATCACTAGTACTGAAGGAAACCGGCCAAGTGCGTGTCGGACGCCACCTATGTACAAAAACCTTCATAGAAAAATATGTACTTTTTTTACAATATGGGCACGGAACCCTTTATGCACGAGTTCGACACGCACTTGGTCGGTTTTTTATTTGTGCTATGAAAATACAATTTAGTAGGTACTCGTATCACAAGGTAACTAACTAGTATAGTTATGGCATATGTTTATATGAGTTATTAGTACTAACCAGAAATAGTGACTAAAAAGAAAGCATTTGTATATCTAAGAATATTTTCAATTAGGAATTAGATACAAAAATTTATCTGTGCAATCACATCCGCCTTACAAAGAAGTGTTCTTTTAAATTACAGAATATTTCGACTGGCCTAGACTATTTCCGGACGATGATATTGTAGAACCACAAATGGGACCCCCAATAATGGTGAGTGACGTATATGTTTGTTGATTTTTTAAAGTTATTTTGTTATAATATATTATGTATTATTTTATTTTATCCGTTTTAGGCCAGGGATCGATTGGCATCTGACTCTGGAAATGGACAGGTACGTAAACTACACTTTTGTATAACATTTTTTTTTATTATCTTTTCGTTTACCACTTTTAGCTTAACAAATAGGTAACATACATATTATTAATTTCTTTTTTCTGATCAGGTAAAAGACATAATACGTAAAAAAGACATGATGGATGACGTAGGTATCACAGATTTTTTTTATAAATTTTATGTAAGTCTTGCACTAGTTTTTTAAATTTCGGAAAGCGTTAATAAAGCTCCACCTCAGCCCGGGGATTGAACGAACACCCGCCCTTCTGGGAATCGCGCCCAGACGTGCATTACCTTAGACAAAGCCAGCAGTAATTGAAACCTTCGATTTTTCAATCATCCATCGTTAATAAGATTCTTGATACAAACAACACAATAAATACACTTTTGGAATAAATTACTGAATTATTGTGTTTTATTGTTGTAATATAAATTATGATTTGTTATTGTAGGTATCAAATAATGACAAGATTGCGCCTTCGAGAGAGTCTCAGCACAGTAATGAAGATAGAGTTACAATAAATAAGGTACGTTAATGGTTTTGTTGTATTTATTTATTTATTTATTTATTTATTGGATTATCAACATAAGTTACAGCATTACATATCTATACTAATATTATAAAGAGGAAAGATTTGTATTTTTGTATTTTTGTATGTTTGTAATGAATAAACTCAAAAACTACTGGACCGATTGCAATAATTTTTTCACCATTAGAAAGCTGCATTATTCAGAAGTAACATAGGCTATATAATATTTTTTAAAAAATTAGGGATCCTTACTAAAACTCCAATAATGTAACCCAAGGTGTAATAAATTACCTGAAAAATTCTTTATGTCGCGTACGCTGCGAAAACTATTGATGATAGAACAAAATCATTTACTACGACTTTGTAGAACTTATCATTATCTATAAAAAGTGTCGCGACAGCACATGTCTAAATATTATAGTTATGTCACAGTAAGCGGTTTTTTATTCGAAAAATTTAATTTATATGCCGCCACATGAAAAGGCTCTTTATTTGTACCTTGGTATTAATCCTTATCAAAATAAATTACTTTATATGCAAGACGGCTTCAATACCTATTTATGACTTTTTGAATTATTCAATTCGGACATTTCATTCGGAAGATATCACGAGTTTAAAAATGCAAGTATTAGAAAAAAGTCGCGTGGTTGCCGCCACCGCGCTCAGTTAGCCAGCATGCGATGTAGGCTCCATGTAAGCATCACTGGGGTACGGGGGAGTCAATGTAATATATATATATATATATATATATATATATATATATATATATATATATATATATAATGTATATATATATAATAATAATAATATCATAAAGAGGAAAGGTTTGATTTTTTGTTTGTTTGTTTGTTTCGAATAGGCTCCGAAACTACTGCACCGATTTGAAAAAAATCTTTCACTGTTGGAAAGCTACACTATCCCTGAGTGTCATAGGTAATTTTTTAGATAAAAATAGATTTCTCTTACGGGGTTAAAATATATTACATAGAGATAGAGATATCCCCGAAGCGAAGCGAGGGCGGGTCGCTAGTATATTATACAATGAGATGGAAATAACGTCTTAACTGCACTTATAATTTAAGATAACCACATCCTGCATTAGTGAAAAATACAAATACAAAAATATTGTTACTGGAATAAAAAAATAAATGAAATAACACGAAATACAACTTTGAATAATAACAGGATAGGTATTAAAAAGAAAGGCTTACGAAATAGTATTACATTACTAGCCGAGGTACGTTTAATCTTAAAATATACATAAATTTAGCGAGGCTTTGAAAGTTTATGTCCAACTCAGGCAACTTTTTAGTTAAATCATTATGATCATTGTATGCATATAATTAGAATACCTTATATTTTACTTGAAATAAAAATAATTATATTTCTTTTCAGATGGTTAAACAGTTGCAAAACTTGGTAAAGCTGATGAAGATATTGGATGAAAAAAAGAAAAATACGATAGCGAAGACCCTTGAAGAAATATTTGACATTCGCCTGTCAAATGGTGATACGTAAGTATATTTTCGATTTTTCATTTAGAATAGTGTTATTTTTCAGGCCAATAATTTCAACTCTTTCCATTTGCCCTACCACGAGATAAACTATTCCCATTTGGGGAATAGTTTATATCATTATGAAAGTAATATTTATCCAGTTATTTTATTTAAATATTCTCCTAATCTGTGGATAACTCAATTGGAAATACATAATTATAAGTAAGTATACTAGTAGTCCCAGCGAACTTCATACTGCAATACTACAGTAACAATAATTTTTTGACAGAAAAGCAAGCCAAAATTAGCCAAATCGGTTCACGAGTTCTCGAGTTTTTTCGAGACTAACGAATAGGAATGCATTTTTATTTAAACATATCTAAAGACATATTATTTTAGTCAAGCTTATTACTTACTGTAACCCTTAAATTATTAAAAAATACCGGTTAAAACTTATAAGTTTTTATCGCTTACTTACGTTATTACAGCTTCCTCCATGTGATCTTGGCCAGCAAGCAGCCATTGTTTGATTACGTCATCAATAGCATTTACGACTGCGATATGACGCATTTCCTGAACTTGGGAAACGCATATAAGCAAACCATTCTGCATCTGGCAGTCATTAACGATCTGCCGGAGTTGTTGGAAAATCTTTTGTCAAAAGGTATGGTATGGTAGTTTATTGCTATTCACTCAGATTTAAATAGTTTAAATAAATTACGGTTTCACATACATTCTAATATTACCTACCTAGTTTTGTTATTAATTAAATCTGTAAGATGGGATCTGGTGACCCATAAACGCAGGTGTTTAATATTTATTTACCAACTTTAAGCGCATGTCTTTTATCCTTACTAATATTTCCTTACTAATATTATAAAGGTGAAAAGTTTGTATGTATGGATGTATGTATGGATGTATGGATGTATGTATGTTAGTTACTCTTCATACGCTCAAATGACTGAACCGGATTTTCATGAAATTTATTATGATGGTAGCTGGCACTCTGGAATAACATATAGCTACTATATTTTTTTAAATGTCAACCCCATGTGGTTCATTGGGGGGGTGAAAAATAGTATTTCAGAATTTTTACGTGTTTGTCGATTTTTATAAAAACTTGGTATGGAGGTAGCTGGCATTCCGGAGAGACACCAACGTAATGTTATTTTTTAATTCAACCCCATGTCGTTCATTGGGGGGGGTGGATTGAAAATTAGTGTGGGAGAATTTCACGTGTTTGTCGATTTTTATAAAACTTAGTATTATAGATTTTATAAAAACGTAGTATGGAGGTAGCTGACACTCCGGAGAGACACCAGCGCTTTTTTTTTTTTTTAACTTACCTGCACCATGGGGTTCATGGGGCGGGGGATTGAAAATTAGTATGGGAGAATTTTTTACATGTTTGTCGATTTTTATCATAATGGTCATACTTGGTGTGAGGTAGCTGGCACACTGGAAAGACAACGCTTTTTTTTTTTCAAATTTCGACCCCATGGAAGTTATTGAGGGGGGGCGTACTATGGGAGAACGTTGACGGAACTTACACTTATAAATACAATAAATTTTACAAGGCATGTAGGCTATTTTAATACATCCTTGCTACTAAAACCCATTAATACGCGGACAAAGTCGCGGGCGGCCGCTAGTAAAGACTAAATTAAGAAAGCTTTGTAGATTTTGATCAGGTTTATTTTAATGCCTTTCATACCTAACCATATCGTGCTGCAATTTTAATAAATAATATTATAAAATTAATTTGAATTATTAAGAAAGTAAATATATTATTTCTATAAATGTACGTACACTTACGTATAATTCGAATCCAGATAAGCATATTTGGATTCGAATTGGTAATTGAACTCTTACTCCAATAACACTACGTTACGTACAATAGGTTGCGATCCTATGCTAGAAGACATCGAAGGCAACAATGCTATCCACTACGCGGTGATGTATCAAAGCCAGTGTGTGCCGCCGCTACTCGCTGCTATCGAGAAGTTCAATATACGTCACAACTTAGATGTTGGTAATAACGGTACGTATAAACAAATGTATGGATTTTGTTCACGTACGTATGTACTGACTAAATCTTAGGCTGTGGCCCCAAGTGTACGGTGCGGCGCTACCGTGCGTTGCCATTACCACATATTTTCAGCTCTTCATATTTCCTCTTAGGTAAATTACCTCAATTGTTGTTCATTAAAAAAAAGCATGGATTCACCCAATATTTTCTATGATTTTGTTTTTTTTTCATTCGTCGTCTCAACAGCAACAAGAGCAGAGCGCGTCTTTCGCGGTCCGTATCGAGACAAAAACTGTTACTTTGGGATTGTTGTCCCGGCGCGCCGCCCACCGCGGGCGCGTGGTGGCCGGGCGCCGTCGCACCGCGGAAATAGGGCCACGGTCTTAATCGGCTCATGAAATTCAAGGACTTTTCATTTTTCTGTATAACTTATCGTTTTACAAAAAATATTATTTCAACAATTTTTTGTTCATTCTAATTTGCAAAAATATACATTTATGACAATAGTTATGAGTACTTACTCACTTCGAAGTATTCTAAGACCTTAACTATTGACCAAATCAAAATTGTTGCAAATTAAAGGTCCCGGCCATAGCCATGGGAGAGACAAGTTTCGATTACACTAACGAAGTATATCCCCGTAGAGAGGCAGACGGCGCTCCACCTGGCGGTAAAGTGCAGAGATGCAGCAAGCGTGCACGCACTGGTGAAGAGCGGCGCCTCCGCACGCGCGCGCGACGCGACCGGACGCGCCCCGCTCCACCTAGCCGCTGCTGCCCACTGCCTGCCCGCCCTCACCGTACTGCTCGACCACCTCGACCCGGTCAGTGTGTACTACAGTACATCCTTGAGAGGCAGACCCTGCCTCCACCTTAGCCGCCGCTGCCCACTGCCTGCCCGCCGTCACCGTACTGCTCGACCACCTCGACCCGGTCAGTGTGTACTACAGTACATCCCCAGAGAGGCAGACCCGCTCCACTAGCCGCTGCCGCCCACTGCCTGCCCTGCCGTCACCGTACTGCTCGACCACTCGACCCGGTCAGCGTGTACTACAGTACATCCCCAGGAGAGGCAGACCCGCTCCACCTAGCCGCTGCTGCCCACTGCCTGCCCGCCGTCACCGTACTGCTCGACCACCTCGACCCGGTCAGTGTGTACACAGTACATCCTAGAGAGGCAGACCCGCTCCACTTCAGCCGCTGCTGCCCACCGCCTGCCCGCTACCGTCACCGTACTGCGAGCACCACCTCGACCCGGTCAGTGTACTACAGTACATCCCCAGGAGAGGCAGACCCGCTCCACCAGCCGCTGCTGCCCACTGCCCGTCTGCCCTCACCGTACCGTCGACCACCTCGACCCGGTCAGTGTGTACTACAGTACATCCCCAGAGAGGCAGACCCGCTCCACCTAACCGCTGCTCATTGCCCGCCCGCCCTTCACCGTACTGCGAGCACCACCTCGACCCGGTCAGTGTGTACTACAGTACATCCCCTAGAGAGGCAGACCCGCTCCACCTAACCGCTGCTGCCCACCTGCCTGCCCGCCCTCACCGTACTGCGAGCACCACCTCGACCCGGTCAGTGTGTACTACAGTACATCCCAGAGAGGCAGACCTGCTCCACCTAGCCGCTGCTGCCCACTGCCCGCCCGCCGTCACCGTACCTGCTCGACCACCTCGACCCGGTCAGTGTGTACTACAGTACATCCCAGGAGAGGCAGACCCGCTCCACCCAGCCGCTGCTGCCCACTGCCTGCCCGCCGTCACCGTACTGCGAGCACCACCTCGACCCGGTCAGTGTGTACTACAGTACATCCCCTAGAGAGGCAGACCCGCTCCACCCCAGCCGCTGCTGCCCACTGCCTGCCCGCCGTCACCGGTACTGCTCGACCACCTCGACCTGGTCAGTGTGTACTCAGCACATCCTCTAGGAGAGGCAGACCCGCTCCACCTAGCCGCGGCTGCCCACTGCCTGCCCGCCGTCACCGTACTGCTCGACCACCTCGCCCCGGTCAGTGTGTACTACAGTACATCCCCTAGGGAGAGGCAGACCTGCTCCACCTAGCCGCTGCTGCCCACTGCCTGCCCGCCGTCACCGTACTGCGAGCACCACCTCGACCCGGTCAGTGTACTACAGTACATCCCCAGGAGAGGCAGACCCGGCTCCACCTAGCCGCTGCTGCCCTCTGCCTGCCCGCCGTCACCGTACTGCTCGGCCACCGCGACCCGGTCAGTGTGTACTACAGTACATCCTAGAGAGGCAGCAGACCGCCCACCTAGCCGCTGCTGCCCACTGCCTGCCCGCCGTCACCGTACTGCTCGACCACCTCGACCGGTCAGTGTGTACTACAGCACATCCCCTAGAGAGGCAGACCCGCTCCACCTAGCCGCCGCTGCCCACTGCCTGCCCGCCGTCACCGTACTGAGGAGCACCACCTCGACCCGGTCAGTGTGTACTACAGTACATCCCCAGGAGAGGCAGACCCTGCTCCACCCAGCCGCTGCGGCCCACTGCCTGGCCCGCCGTCACCGTACTGCGAGCACCACCTCGACCCGGTCAGTGTACTACAAAGTACATCCCCTAGGAGAGGCAGACCTGCTCCACCTAGCCGCTGCTGGCCACTGCCTGCCCGCCGTCAGCGTACTGCGAGCACCACCTCGACCCGGTCAGTGTGTACTACAGTACATCCGCTAGGAGAGGCAGACCCGCTCCACCTAGCCGGTGCTGCCCACTGCCTGCCCGCCCTCACCGTACTGCGAGCACCACCTCGACCCGGTCAGTGTGTATACTACAGTACATCCCCTAGAGAGGCAGACCTGCTCCACCCTAGCCGCTGCTGCCCACTGCCTGCCCGCCCTCACCGTACTGCTCGACCACCTCGACCCGGTCAGTGTGTACTACAGTACATCCCCAGGAGAGGCAGACCCGCTCCACCTAGCCGCTGCTGCCCACTGCCTGCCCGCCCTCACCGTACTGCCTCGACCACCTCGACCCGGTCAGTGTGTACTACAGTACATCCCCCAGGAGAGGCAGACCCGCTCCACCTAGCCGCTGCTGCCCACTGCCTGCCCGCCCTCACCGTACTGCTCGACCACCTCGACCCGGTCAGTGTGTACTACAGTACATCCCCCAGGAGAGGCAGACCCGCTCCACCTAACCGCTGCTGCCCACTGCCTGCCCGCCCTCACCGTACTGCGAGCACCACCTCGACCCGGTCAGTGTGTACTACAGTACATCCCCCAGAGAGGCAGACCCGCTCCACCCTAGCCGCTGCTGCCCACCGCCTGCCCGCCGTCACCGTACTGCTCGACCACCTCGACCCGGTCAGTGCGTACTACAGTACATCCCCAGAGAGGCAGACCTGCTCCACCTAGCCGCTGCTGCCCACTGCCTGCCCGCCGTCACCGTACTGCTCGACCACCTCCACCCGGTCAGTGTGTACTACAGTACATCCCCAGAGAGGCAGACCCGCTCCACCCAGCTGCTGCTGCCCACCGCCTGCCCGCCGTCACCGTACTGCTCGACCACCTCGACCTGGTCAGTGTGTACTACAGTACATCCCCAGGAGAGGCAGACCCGCTCCACCCAGCCGCTGCTGCCCACTGCCTGCCCGCCGTCACCGTACTGCTCGACCACCTCGACCCGGTCAGTGTGTACTACAGTACATCCCCAGGAGAGGCAGACCCGCTCCACCCAGCCGCTGCTGCCCACTGCCTGCCCGCCGTCACCGTACTGCTCGACCACCTCGACCCGGTCAGTGTGTACTACAGCACATCCCCTAGGAGAGGCAGACCCGCTCCACCTAGCCGCTGCTGCCCACCTGCCCGCCCGCCGTCACCGTACTGCGAGCACCACCTCGACCCGGTCAGTGTGTACTACAGTACATCCCCAGAGAGGCAGACCCGCTCCACCTAGCTGCCGCTGCCCACTGCCTGCCCGCCTCACCGTACTGCTCGACCACCTCGACCCGGCTCAGTGTGTACTACAGTACATCCCCAGAGAGGCAGACCCGCTCCACCTAGCCGCTGCTGCCCACTGCCTGCCCGCCCTCACCGTACTGCTCGACCACCTCGACCCGGTCAGTGTGTACTACAGTACATCCCCTAGGAGAGGCAGACCCGCTCCACCTAGCCGCTGCTGCCCACTGCCTGCCCGCCGTCACCGTACTGCGAGCACCACCTCGACCCGGTCAGTGTGTACTACAGTACATCCCCTAGGAGAGGCAGACCCGCTCCACCTAGCCGCTGCTGCCCACTGCCTGCCCGCCGTCACCGTACTGCTCGACCGCCTCGACCCGGTCAGTGTGTACTACATCGTCTTTCCAGACTCATAAAATGTCGCCTAAGTTACTCGAAGTAAATAAATATTATGCAAACACGAAGAAAGATGATTTACCTCTTGCGTCTATCGTTCTAGATGTACAAATTATTGACCCGGTCATTTATGAGTTGCATAGTTCATTTCTATACATATAATTATTGATTTCAGAAAGACATAGATGAGGTGGACACTCATGGCTACACAGCGCTTCAAATATTGTGTGAGCAGGAACTTAAAGAACACTCGATAGAAATGATCAAATTACTTCTTGATAGAAACGTAAGTTATTTTTATCGTTATCACGAGTTATGAATACAAACATATATTTTTCAGGTTTGGATTCTACAGTGTTTTGTAAGATTTTAAACTTTCGCGTTCCATTACACTGAACTAAGTCTTTATGGGTCTTCACGCGATATTAGGAGTAGCAAAATTACATAGCTACTTACTGCCCGACGTTTCGACTGGGTTACACCAATCGTGTAAGTAGCTATGTAATTTTGCTACTCCTAATATCGCGTGAAGACCCATAAAGACTTAGTTCTACAGTGTTTTGTTGGCAAAAATAGTTGTTTTTGAGCTGATTTTCTGGTTAACTTGTTTCTAATTAAATTGCTTTTTTCTTTAATAAAAAAATGTTTGTTGATAACATAATTTTAGAATAATATATTACATTATTTATACTAAATTTTAAATTCAGGCCGATCCGTTGAAGAAACATGAAAGCCACAAGACAACGGCCTGGGGACTGGCTAGGGACAAGCCGGCTGTCAGAGATTTGATGAGGAAGTACTTGAGCGAAGAACCAGCCGCCAGTGACGACGAGGAATCGGACGACGAATTCGAGTCTGCAGACGAGGGCGTAAGTTTACTATCAGAGTAGAATAGAGTAAAATCTTTTTATCACCATACCATGTACCATGAGTTAGCTATCGAAAACTTACGTACGTTAAAAACCTATCGAATTGTTTTTTTCATACTACCGATTTTAACCGCTAAGGGCGCTGTACAAGTTTTTCATAGACATATTTTCAGAGGCGATATCGAGTCTGTCACTTTTAAACTCATGCTATATGGCTTATTTTTTTTAAATATATGTAAATACATCAAATCTTTACTAGGATGTAATTTTTTTTCAAAAGTGATAATTAGACATTGGCTGCGGATTGACTGGCTCGGTGGAACAGTAGTTAGTGACCCAGATTTACTACCTAAGGTTCCAAGCCGTGGGTTTGATTCCCACACTGGACAAATATTTGTGTAACGAACATCGGTGTCTGTTTCGTGTCTGTTAATAAATATATTTAAGTATATTTGTGTATCTACTTTTGATTCTGATATCCGTAATACAAGTGCTTAAGCTTACCACGGGATCAGATCAATAAATAAGTATTAACTTAATAACTTTTCTTAGACATCTTAAAGGACAGGATTTATTTCAACAGGACTACGATGACTGTGACGAACTAACGGAGATAACGCAGCCTCTAGGCAACATGTCCATAGGAACGCCAGAACGCGCTTCAGTGCCAGGATAGTTTAGAAGATCCTGCTAATACAAAAACAGTTTCATCAATATAGTGTATCAGACTTCATCATATTATTATTATCTTGCTACATTGCGTTTGATTCCAATTAGACAGCAATAACTTTTAAAAATATTAATTGATATCAGAAACAATAGGAGTCCAAGTGTAATGAAATGCATAAAATTATACCTGACAATAATTCTGAAGTAACACAAATATTCATCACGTAAGTTATTAAGCTATTTCTTTTTTTTATAATTATATTATTGATTATTGTGTCCAGAGTCGGGCGCTCCATAGCAACCGAGGCATCGTGTAGAATAATAATGAAGTCCATACATGACGTATATCTTTATTGGAATTTCGTCATTTGGTTTCTATTAACGCGTATTTCATTTAACTATTTTGCGTTATTTTAATCATTGTGCAATTTTAGTCTTAGTCTTAGCTTTAATTTTGTTTTCAAAAGTTTACGATTATGTCCAAGTCCAATCGAACCAACCTGACAAGTAAGTACATCGAAATTGATGATAAATTTCCTTGGTTACGAACATGTCACTATTATTTTAAACACTGATTATACGAGTTTACGATTTCGAGTTCCATCACATTAAAAACTATATATTATGTACAAGACTTTGATACTCTTACAACACATATAGCTAAATAATGCCCGACGTTATATTTGCTACTCTTTTTATCGCCTGTAGGCC
The DNA here is from genome assembly GCA_039566165.1 of Maruca vitrata. Lineage (NCBI taxonomy): Eukaryota > Metazoa > Arthropoda > Insecta > Lepidoptera > Crambidae > Maruca > Maruca vitrata. Next base: position 5,963,420 of record CM076919.1, read on the forward strand.
CATACTGTAATGCCCATACCTATATTTTTATTAAGGCCGCATTCAGCGCGACACTGCGGATAATTTGAATCGGCCATAACAGTATAGTCGTTTGACGCATTGTTTACGGTATGACTTTAAGTGCGTGGGGCATACATGAAGACCTTAGTTAGAATTACACAAGGTTCGTTTTGCGCCCGACAATGAAACTATTTTATAACCTAACAGTTATGAAAGGGCTTATAGATAATTCTTCCAAATTTTTATTTATTTTAAGTGGTTGTTTTTTTGTATTTTAAGTTGACTTGAATTTTTAAGCATTTATTTTTGTATTTATTACTTAGTTACCTAATTAGGCGGCAATATTTTTTATTCCAAAACTATGAACACACTTGTCCGGCTTTAAAGGATGAAGTTGTGTATTTTATTTCAGCCTGTTTAATGCAAATAAATGGTAAAATACATCACATTGATTTAGTAAATTGAATAATCACAAAATTAATTAGAGACATAAAATATTCCTTTTTAAAATATATTGTTAAATATAGTACAAGATGTGTAATAATTATGTATAAGATGTTTTTATTGTTATATTTTTATTTCAATTTATATTTTTATAGGTAGGTACTTATATACATATTTTTATATGATGATAATAATCAGTGCTTGGCACTAAATCATGAAATAAATATAATTTAACTGCGAATACACTTGTTTTATTTAATACTAATTTCCGCCCGCGACTTCGTCCGCGTAGAGACGTTTAACAGGTAAAACATTACTTCTTTATAGCGCAGTCGGTTAAAAAGTAGCCTATGTCCTTTCTCAGGCTCTGGACGACTATATCTACCAAATTTCATTTAAATCGGTTCAGTACTCTATGCGTGAAAGTGTAACAGACAGACAGTTACTTTCGGATTTATAATATTAGTAAGGATGCCTACTTAAAGATGCATGCGTTCCGGTGACAGAAATAGGTATTCACCGAGAAATTTTAGTGGTTGTTTTCCCGCAGTAAAATGATTCTATCTTAGTAGTACAAAAGATGTGTGCAGTTCTTTTTTGGTAAAATCAATAAATGCCGGTTTTACGAAAGGTTTAACTGTAACTCGAAAACACGTTCGAACCGCTTTATGACTTAGGTGTAGAGCTTTTTAGCTTTTGAGCATCGATTTCATGCGGCAAGCAGTACCCTGAATACGCCACATCTTCAAAAACAACGATAGCTTCTCTCGTTTTCGAGTTGGAAAATTATTATTTATTGTATAAAATCAATTTTAGCATAATAAAAAATTTTTTTTTCGAGGAATAATTTTGTACGATTCGATAGTATTACTAAAGGTTCTCAAGTCGTTCTGCCACGGGAAAACAACCACTAAAATTTCACGGTGTAGATTGAAATTTAAAACAACCGAAATAAAACATAAAAATGTATTTATTATAATAGCTGGTTGCCTAAAATATTTATTAACAAAGATAATATGCAAATAGCATCTCAACAATATCTTGAAACTTGTCAATTCAAGTAATACTCAATATATAATTTTGTGAGACATAATTATAATTCACTATAAAATAAGTAAAATTTACGAGTTGACGAAACATCTTTTAAATTTGAAAAACATTCATAACTATATCCATTCATTTCTCTTGCATTCGATAATGCTTAACCTAATAGGCACTTACAATTTGGCGTCTTAAAGTAAACATTTTATGTCCAGTAAAATAACTCTCGTTCTGTGTTCAATAACTAAAAAAAAGTCTTAAATTTACTTCAACATATTATGTAAATAAAACAATATTTTATAATTATTTCTCATACGGGTGCTATAAATAAAGAGACAACTAAGGATCTTGCATGAGTAAATCAACTCAATGTAATGATTAATAACTCTTTCGATCAAAGCCAGTGCGTACAACGCGCCGCAATTAACTAAAATTAGCAGCATTTTTGGCAGTATTAAAATCACAATTTATAACAAAACTTATAGAAATAAAATTCTCACCATACATTTCTAAACTTTCAAACTTCTTAAGCTCTAAGTATGTTACCTAATAATAACAAAAGCATTTTACTGTTTTTTTTCAGTCATCTCCGAATACAAAAGTAATTTTAACAAATGTGCGAATTGAAAAGGAGCATAACTAGTTTAACATAATTTCTTAAAACAAACATCCAAGAGTATTTCGATATTAACCTCATTATTAGTATTCATTGTATTGTCGCGACCGCTCTAATGAACTACAAAATATGTACTACTCTTTTTGTAACAAAAATATTTTTATTATACGCGAGTTAGATGCGTTAAAACATTTACTTGTTATTCTTATGATGCATATTTTTGTCTTACTGCTGGAATTCCATTGTTGATTTCTTAATTCTATATCCAGTTTACATTTGAGCTTTTATGATTGATTACTGACGATATTTCCCTTCACTGCAGCTAGAGGTAGTAAATATCATTGAACGTAGATTTTTAAAAATCTGATGGAATTTATAAACCTCCAAGATTTCTCTATATACATCTTTACCTCTATTGATAGGTCACAATGGGGGTCCATACCCACTAGAGATGGACAGAGGCAGTCCTATGCTAGCTACAGTGGCGTAACTCCAGGGTGGCAAGTCGGCAAAATGCCACGGGCCCCCACCCGGTAGGGGGCCCCAGCCGAAAGGGGCCCCCGGTCATAGCAGAATCTCAACTGCCAACACACATACACATTAAGGTAAAAAAAAGAACGTGGTGTGCACGGGGCCCCATTCGAAGAATTTTGCCACGGACTTCAACGGGTATAGTTACGCCACTGGCTAGCTATGACCCCAGGCCGAAGAAAGAAAGGTAATGTTTCTTACGCTCATAGAATTCTTCGGCAATGCTATTTGGCGCATTCGCGTATAATATTTGCCGCTTTCGATCCTCGTATTTCTTCTAGTGTCGTAGCCAGCTCTTCGGCGGTGAGATCATCTTCATCCTGCGAATAACAAAATTACTTGTTATTTGTACTATTTTAGGGTTACTTTCCAGACGTGGCCGCGGTTTTATGAAAAAGTCCCCGCGACCGGAAACGGAAAACGGATATCCTAATGCACGTCGCCTTCGTTGGAACTTATAACGTCTGTTGATCAATTCACTAAAATATTATACGTTAAATAGTACATTTTAACTGCCGTTTATTATTTTCCGAGAATTTCGACTACCTCGAAAGTCTATCATCTTACTATTCTATTTCCCGGTGTAGGGGTTGCCAGGAATCCAGATAAAGCCGGACACAGTCAAGCTTTTTGGTGTCGTGTTCGGCCAAAATAACGGAAATTCAACTTGTCCGGCTTTTGTTAAGCTTTTTACATTTGCGGAAAGCTTGATTCTACGAACACATTTCATCGTACTTAATATTAGGACAAAATCCTCTATTAGTAGTACGTAGGTTGTCTGGTCTAGTTGTCTAATAAATTTGTCCGGCCAAACTGACTGGTCTGTTCGGCTATTAGGTTTATCGTTTTAGGAAACCAATCCCGATGACGTATACATTAAAGTTAGAAAGCAACTCGTCCCAGGGACCAGTTTCGTTTTTGAACGGTTTTATCTAGCTCGACCCGTCGGTCGGTATGTTTTTGGGTCAAAATTAGAAATTGAAATTTAACCACCTTCCTGTTGTCAGATTGATCTAAAATTTGGTACCCTGAAATGGACAACAAAATTATTGATGCACTTAATTAAATATCTACTAAAAACTAGAAAATAAAAAATAGATAAAAAAACTTTAAGTGCAAATAAAACAAAACAATTTAGGTTTTATTTTATTTGCTCAATATGATGTATTGTGCCTGTCGACCACATATTTGGATCTCACCACCGCTTACCATCAGGTGGAGTGAGGTCGTCTTGTTAGCCTATTTTGAAAAAAAATGTGTACTCACGCCCTCGTCAGCGGACTCGTAGTCGTCGTCCTCGGGCTCGGACTTGACGTCGGCGGGCGCGGGCGGGCGCAGCGCCGCGCGCAGCGCCGGGTGCCGCGCGAGGCGCCACGCCGGCCGCGACCACTCCGAGTGCGCGAGCGGGTCCGCCTGCGTGGGCAGCGGTTACATTGAGTTACTTACGAATATACATCAATATGTATACGTATGATTTTAAGCTTTCGCGTTCCATTACACTAAATATTAGTCTTTATGGGTTCTTTATGGGTCTACACGCGTCTAATATCGCGTGTAGACCCATTAAGACTAATATACATCTATATGCATATAACTTTATATTTTATTTATATGAAACCTATAGAGTAAAAAATATTATCTTAGACCTATACTTAGCAATGCTTTTTTGGTTGGGACCACAATCATGAAAAGAGTAATACACGATTTTTAGTCTTAACAATAGTATTCAAATTCCTCTACATAATCCGTACGCAACTTAGTAATGCAATAGTTTTCCAACTCACATTTTTCTCGAGCAACAGTTTCACTATTTCGAGGGTGTTCTCTCTGAATTCGCCGTCGCAAACAATTTGTAACGCGGTATATCCTCTACCGTCTGTAGCGTCGATTTCACTCTGCGAAAAATTTTAAACATTTTATTATGGAATAGTAACAATACGGAAGAAGTAAAAACCTATCTACAGGGATGTACTTATGACACTGACCGGGACGAGGTGGTGCTCGCAGTACGGTGACGGCGGGCAGGCAGTGGGCAGCAGCGGCTAGGTGGAGCGGGTCTGCCTCTCCTAGGGGATGTACTGTAGTACACACTGACCGGGTCGAGGTGGTGCTCGCAGTACGGTGACGGCGGGCAGGCAGTGGGCAGCAGCGGCTAGGTGGAGCGGGTCTGCCTCTCCTAGGGGATGTACTGTAGTACACACTGACCGGGTCGAGGTGGTGCTCGCAGTACGGTGACGGCGGGCAGGCAGTGGGCAGCAGCGGCTAGGTGGAGCGGGTCTGCCTCTCCTAGGGGATGTACTGTAGTACACACTGACCGGGTCGAGGTGGTCGAGCAGTACGGTGACGGCGGGCAGGCAGTGGGCAGCAGCGGCTAGGTGGAGCGGGTCTGCCTCTCCTAGGGGATGTACTGTAGTACACACTGACCGGGTCGAGGTGGTCGAGCAGTACGGTGAGGGCGGGCAGGCAGTGGGCAGCAGCGGCTAGGTGGAGCGGGTCTGCCTCTCCTAGGGGATGTACTGTAGTACACACTGACCGGGTCGAGGTGGTCGAGCAGTACGGTGACGGCGGGCAGGCAGTGGGCAGCAGCGGCTAGGTGGAGCGGGTCTGCCTCTCCTAGGGGATGTACTGTAGTACACACTGACCGGGTCGAGGTGGTGCTCGCAGTACGGTGACGGCGGGCAGGCAGTGGGCAGCAGCGGCTAGGTGGAGCGGGTCTGCCTCTCCTAGGGGATGTACTGTAGTACACACTGACCGGGTCGAGGTGGTGCTCGCAGTACGGTGAGGGCGGGCAGGCAGTGGGCAGCAGCGGCTAGGTGGAGCGGGTCTGCCTCTCCTAGGGGATGTACTGTAGTACACACTGACCGGGTCGAGGTGGTGCTCGCAGTACGGTGACGGCGGGCAGGCAGTGGGCAGCAGCGGCTAGGTGGAGCGGGTCTGCCTCTCCTAGGGGATGTACTGTAGTACACACTGACCGGGTCGAGGTGGTGCTCGCAGTACGGTGACGGCGGGCAGGCAGTGGGCAGCAGCGGCTAGGTGGAGCGGGTCTGCCTCTCCTAGGGGATGTACTGTAGTACACACTGACCGGGTCGAGGTGGTCGAGCAGTACGGTGACGGCGGGCAGGCAGTGGGCAGCAGCGGCTAGGTGGAGCGGGTCTGCCTCTCCTAGGGGATGTACTGTAGTACACACTGACCGGGTCGAGGTGGTCGAGCAGTACGGTGACGGCGGGCAGGCAGTGGGCAGCAGCGGCTAGGTGGAGCGGGTCTGCCTCTCCTAGGGGATGTACTGTAGTACACACTGACCGGGTCGAGGTGGTCGAGCAGTACGGTGAGGGCGGGCAGGCAGTGGGCAGCAGCGGCTAGGTGGAGCGGGGCGCGTCCGGTCGCGTCGCGCGCGCGTGCGGAGGCGCCGCTCTTCACCAGTGCGTGCACGCTTGCTGCATCTCTGCACTTCACCGCTAGGTGGAGCGCCGTCTCCTTCTCTGAAAATACGAGACCCGATTAGTAATGTGCCTGAAGACGCAAAATTCATTCAATCCCCCCCCACGGCACTCGCGTGTACCTATCTAACAAAATAACGTCCGCAAGCATTTCGCTTCTGTGCTCAATAAATCTTCCCTTCACATATCCATCATTGATATTATAGGTATTCGAGTCGTTGGCGACGTTGTTGACTCACCGTTGTTATAGGCGTTCAGGTCGTAGGCAACGTTGTTATAAGCGTTCAGGTCGTAGGCAACGTTGTTGACTCACCGTTGTTATAGGTGTTCAGGTCGTAGGCGACGTTGTTGACTCACCGTTGTTATAAGCGTTCAGGTCGTAGGCGACGTTGTTGACTCACCGTTGTTATAGGCGTTCAGGTCGTAGGCGACGTTGTTGACTCACCGTTGTTATATGCGTTCAGGTCGTAGGCAACGTTGTTATAAGCGTTCAGTTCGTAGGCAACGTTGTTGACTCACCGTTGTTATAGGCGTTCAGGTCGTAGGCGACGTTGTTGACTCACCGTTGTTATAGGCGTTCAGGTCGTAGGCGACGTTGTTGACTCACCGTTGTTATAGGCGTTCAGGTCGTAGGCGACGTTGTTGACTCACCGTTGTTATAGGCGTTCAGGTCGTAGGCGACGTTGTTGACTCACCGTTGTTATAAGCGTTCAGGTCGTAGGCGACGTTGTTGACTCACCGTTGTTATAAGCGTTCAGGTCGTAGGCGACGTTGTTGACTCACCGTTGTTATAGGCGTTCAGGTCGTAGGCAACGTTGTTGGCTTTGAGGGCGCGCAGAAGCGGCTCGAGGCACGCCTGGTACATCACCGCGTAGTGGATCACGTTGTTGCCGTCTACGTCTTCAATCATCGGGTTGCAACCTGATTACAATTGAATACCTATAGTTCAGCCAAATTCAATGACAAATGCATGTAGGTAATAAAACCTTTTTAAGCCCATATAACCATGTAGTTCTTCATATTTGCTATCATCATCATCAGCCCATATACGTTCCCACTGCTGGGGCACGGGCCTACCCTAAAATAGGGTGATAAGGCCTTAGTCGACCACCCTGGCCAAGTGCGGGTTGGTCGACTACACAACCTTAGAATTTCTTCGTAGGAGTGCAAGTTTCCTCACGATGTTTTCCTTCACCGTTAAAGCGTCGAATGATGGTACATATGAATTTCAAATATGAAAAACACATTGGTGCCTGGCGGGGTTTGAACTGGCGACCTCTCGCATGACAAGCAACAATCTTAACCACTCGGCCATCGACGCTTTTTTGTTATATTCCGGGTTTAATCCTTTTACATATTACTATACGCGTTAAATAGAAAAATTCGTACACAATTAGTTAGATATCATACCTTTTGAGGCGAGGAAGGAGACGACATCCGGCATGTCGTGCACGACGGCCAGGTGGAATATGGTTTGCAAAAGGTTATTTGTCATGTTCAGCAGGTGCGTCATTTTCATATTGTAGATCAGTTTAACAATGAAATCTAAACTTGGCTGTTTGCTGCATAACGTCATGTGAAGGAAACTGAAAATGAAAAAGTTTAAAATAAAAAATTTTTATTTTAGTAACTTACTTATCTGAGTTTGGATTCTCCTTTTAAGTGTATAGACACTTGTGCCAGGAGAGTCCGCTCTCTTATAGCTGAGAGAGTTTATATAATCCTTACTAATATTGTAAAGGTGAAAGTTTGTATGTATGGATGTATGGATGTAATAGCAGTTGCATGTATAATGGAAATAGACATGCGTTTGCATAACTATTAAGATTATGGTCTTATAGTCATTATCGTTATTTAAGAACTGATGAAGCATATTTATTAGGAATACTAACTGCAAGGAACATTCCAACAACATAAAAAGAAAACTTAACATCCCAGAGGGATGGGACAGACATGGGTTTCCTAATATACTCGTAAATATTGCTCCTTTACGGTGCGGCAATGCGGTAAAAACCACCGCAGTTATTTTTTGTTCATCAAATTAAGGACATTAGGTAACCTTCTTCAACTTTTGAGACTGTTTGGTACTTTAACTAATAACATTTTGTTGGCGAATGTTGCTAAGTAACATAACAAAAACTACGTTGTGCAATGTAACATAGAATACCATTTAAACAGGATGGAACACGTAAGGATTACAATCGACAAATGGGCAACTTACGTGTCTCCGTTGGATAGCCTCATGTCGAACAGTCTCTCCAGCTTGGCTCTGACGATTTGCTTTTTTACACCAGTTTTGTCCCTTATCATCTCGCATAACTCCTTAACTAGCTAAAAGTGGGGATTCATAACAAAATTATGAAGTTGAAAAATCCATCCATGGGGTGTCAGCCAATCACGTATAGGGGACTTGGCAGGAATGTGCATATGACGACAGTGCAGTTTAGAAATTTATTTGATACATTATTAATTTTGTGCACAGGACTTTTTAAAATTGCTCTCTTCAGATACGAGAAAAGTCATAGTGGTAAAATCACTTGTAGGTCACGAAAAATTCAACACACGGTTGAATACTGAAACTATAATTAAATAATTGACTTCTACTTAGACGATTAAGAAAACACTTGGCTCAAATAAAATTTGAACCTAGAACTTTCGTAAGCGTCTAAGTAGAAGTCAAATAGTTAATTATGGGTTCAATATTCGACCGAAGTCAATTCGTTTTGAGTCTTTATAAATTATCTTCTTAATTTCAGTCTAAAATTATGAGAAGTAAAAATCTATATGTTGTTTTTTGTGATATATTGATTTGTATAAATAATTTAATATACTTTAGTTTCTCGTATTCCTGTCACTCGGGGTATGGACAGATACCAGCGCTGCAGCTGCTCTCAGGCTTATGTAGCACAATGTCGAGGACCTGTACCTCGTTGACCACTTTTAGTCTTAATCTGTTTGTGTTAATTCTTTGTTTTCTTTCTCACTGTCATATGTGTGTGTTATTGTTTGAATTTTGTGTGTTGAAAGTATATTTTAATTCGTTGTGAACTTGTTTATGTTAATGACGTGGTCAATAAATGAATTCTTTTCTATTCTATATAGGAGTCATTATGTAAAGAAAGAAAGAAAGAAAGAAAGAAAAACATTTATTGATCATTATCATTACAAGAAAAATACAAATAGAAAAAGACAAACATTCACATAATATATATAATGATCAAAAGGTTCTGCCTCAGCATGTGCCGTTGCAATCGCAAGGACGCGACGGCGCTGATATTCTGGCAGAACCTTTGAGTAACGCAACAGAAGAAATTTCAAAACAGAAGCGAAATAAATGAATAAATATAAATACAAATCAAATTAACACAACATAAGAATAAATTTAAAAAACATTAAAAAGATTAATAGTACCGTGTAGAATGTACACCCAAGCGGAATAATTTCTTTAGTCCAAAGCCATCATCCGGCGACAAGTTTTATAAGTTTTATAGAATTATGTCTATGGGCGGGACGATGATGTATATCAATAGGTAAAGAAAAAAATGTATGAGGCCAAAATGGGACTGGCCGACTTGAAATGGCGCCATAGAGGCAGCGGCGCCCAGCCCGCCGGGGCGCCGCCGTACTAATTACCGTTGAATTTGTTCGGACCCATTCACACTTGAGCGCAGGGGCGCGGTGAGTACAGGTCTGAACCAAACCAAGAGGCATATTAGTACGGGACCGCGGCGGGGCAGGTGCCGTTGCCAACGCGGCGCCGTATGTACACGGTCTAAATGCATTATATTTAAAACCACATATATTACAAAAATCGTAAGATAATCGAAGAAGTGAATGATTGTTTATTTACTGCAAAACCGTCATACACACATTCCTGACAAGTCCACTACACGTGGACGAATGACACACAAATGGATGAAAATGCCAATTTTATAATATGTTAAACCACCGGTTCCACTAATAGAAATATATTATTGTATCCACCTGTGAATGAACATAATACATACGTGAACAAACCGCACAGTATTGTACTGAGCAGTTTGCTTCGTTATTATTTAATTGGTTCAATACGATTTAAGATGATTGTTATTACTTCGTGACATTGTATAAAATTTTAATGTACGTGACGACTGGGTCAAAATCATATTATTCTATTTAGTCCGTAAGTTAGTTTGTACAAAAATTAGGACACATATTTTTTTGCTTTTCAATTGATTGAAAAATTACAAAATTGTAGCTTATCACACTTCTGGAGTGGGGGCTTGTGACGTCACGGCTAGGTAAAAATTGTACAATAACGTGACGTTATACGAAACTTCTAAGCACATCTTCATAATTTCTTGTTTGTGAAACAAAATAAAAAATACGAGTACTATATTTTAAAATAAGCTAAATAACGGACTAATTATATTTTTTTAGTCGTCTCGCCTTTTGTTAGAATAACAAAGTGTCAATGAACGTCGGCCACTTAAAAAAAGAGGAAGCAATCCTACATTCATAGTAGAACATTTGAATAGGGTTTGGTCCTTAATGTAAAATTAATCAATACAATTGTAATAAACTTTTTGGATAAATGTTTTAAAAAAGATGATGTTTCAAAAGCTTTACTAATCATAACTTACTCAAGCAAATTATTCTTACCTTCTTTACTTCCGTCCCGTCCTCCGCTTTATAGTAAGCGGTATATTCTTCCGTGCTTTTAGATTTATCCACTAAATTTGATTTTTTCTCTTCTTTTGGCGAACGACTGGTTTTCGTAGTATCTTGCGGTTTCTAACATATCAAACATGGAATGAATTTCTAATTGATTATGAACTATTTAAAAAATTTGATGAATGAATAGTATAAATAATACTTACACTGCCCCGGCCCGAATCCGCAACCAGCTCCAGACCAGAACGAATGAACTGCATGGCATTCGATGGATTATTCTGTAAAAAAATCGTCCAATCATTAATAAATATATTTTATTGAAATTAAATTTAAATTTCATTTTACAAACAAGAAATGATGTAGGTGGATATACTCATAGAGCTTAGAAGTTTAGTATGACGTCAATATATGGTGCAATTTTTCACTCCAGATGTTTGATGTACCACCACAATCGTCCAATACACGACATTCAAAGAAGAATCATCTTTTAATCGATCACCATGGAATAAAAATGGAAGTATTCCGTCTCACCTCGCCGGGCAGGCTGTGGAGACTGTCGGGGAACGACAGCATGTACTCGGACCAGTCCACGCGCGTCATCTGCTCGCTGGCGTCGGGCGGCAGGCCGGGCTGCTCGCGCAGGATGCGCTCGAACTCCGACGAGTTGAGCTGCAGGTCCGGCACGCCCAGCCCCGGCGCGCCCAGCCCCGGCGCGCCCAGCCCCGGCGCGCCCAGCCCCGGCGCGCCCAGCCCCGGCGCGCCCAGCCCCGGCGCGCCCGGCCCCGGCACGCCCAGCCCCGGCGCGCCCAGCCCCGGGGCCGCCTCCGCGCGCATGCCGTACAGGATCGCCTCGCCCAGGTCGCTCGCGTTGCTGGGCGACGATTGGGGGATGATCGGTATCTAAAATCAATATACATAGTATAAAACAAAGTCGCTTTCGCTGTATGTCCGTATGTATGCTTAGATCTTTAAAACTACGCAACGGATTTTGATGCGGTTTTTTTCAATAGATAGAGTGATTCTTAAGGAAGGTTTGTATGTAAAATTTACCCGAAGCGAAGCGAGGGCGGGTCACTAGTAAATTATAAATAAATATCTGGGACATTTCCACACTCGGTCACCTGACCCCAAACTAAGCAGAACTTGTACTATGGGACTGATATACATACATATATATTTATAAATACATACTTAAATACATATTCACACCCATACACGGAACTAACATCGATGTTCATCACACAAATATTTGTGCCGAGTGGGAATCGAACCCACGACTCTTGGAACCGCCAGCCAGGGTCACTAACCACTGTTCCACCGAGCCAGTCAAAATGGTTCAGTTATTCATTTGTCACTGACTGCAATGTATGTTCTTCGCGATTATGTAAATAATAGAGGCTGCCCTGCCTGTCATATTCAGTCATGCGCAGGACATATTATAGTGAACAAGTGTACACGCAAACACAAGTGCACTCTCTGTTCCCTTACTCTCTAGTTCGGTGAGTCGACAATCCGACATGACCGATTGGAGATCTGGCGCAAGGCCACCGGCTTCCGAACACCGGGCTTAGTAATTTCCTTTCAATTAAAAAACTCAACGCAATTTTTGCCCGACCCCGGAGGTGAACCAGGGATCTCTCGATCACTACGCAGCGCATGCTACTAAAGGACCAACTAGAAAATATACTCGGTACAAATTTATTAATAAATGCGAAAGTAAGTTTGTTTGTCGCGCTTCCACACCGAAAATACTAAGTAAACCTATTTGAATGATCACACATTTTATTTTTCAACATTATAAAAGGTAATCAAGTGTGACGATTTGGCCCAGCTATCAAGGAGCTGGCAAGTGCTTTGGATAGAGAGTGGTGGATAGGTTTGGAAGAGACCTTCGCCCAGCAGTGCGATAAAAAATTTAAAAAAGGCTATAAAAATTACTCACTCCACCGGTAAGCGGTAGTAAGATCCACATAATCTAAACTTCGGTATAAAGCAATGAGACCCAATGTCAATAAAAATACTAAACAATTGTGTAATAGGTATCATTACTCTCTTATTTTTATGTAAATGATTCATCTCTATTGCATGAACGTTAAAAATGTTAAAAAACGGATAGTCATTTATTTAACGCGATAATTCACTATATACACCGTGAAATTTTAGTGGTTGTTTTCCCGCAGTAAAATGATTCTATCTTAGTAGTACAAAAGATGTGTGCAGTTCTTTTTTGGTAAAATCAATAAATTCCGGTTTTACGAAACGTTTAACCGTAACTCGTAAACACGTTCGAACCGCTTTATGACTTAGGGTGTAGAGCTTCTTTAGCTTTAAGCATCGATTTCATGCGGCAAGCAGTACCTAAATACGTCACATCTTCAAAAACAACGATAGCTTCTCTCGTTTTCGAGTTGAAAAATTATTATTCTGAAAAATCGAAAAAAAAAATTTTTTTTTTCGAGGAATAATTTGCATGATTCGATAGTATTACTAAAGGCAAGTCGTTCTGCCACGGGAAAACAACCACTAAAATTTCACGGTGTATATAAACGGACACTGTTTCGCGTAACAAGCGGTTAGGTGATAGTATTTATAATCGTTTCAGTGTTCAATCATAAGTGTTGGTACCTGAGGTATCGTGCACATTTGCACATCGTTTATCAAATGCTCCGTGTGGTCATTGCTGTGAGGCTGTAACAAGAACAAAAATATTGAATGCAAGTTCCAAAATATTAAAACCTCATCTGCCAAAATTATATCGTTTACACCGTCACAAACTTACATTTGCTTTCATGTACAAAACAGTCGCAGGCACATCACCATTGCTCCGCAGAGATCCTTCTGAAAATAAAAATATTACTTTTATTTCTCATTTGAAGGGACATCTCAAGGGACTAAAGCAAATTGTCCAATTTCATAACATTCGAATGACTCTGGATAAGAAAATTTTCAGTATTTTATCCACCTTCATTATTTTTATACGTTCTTACGAATAATAATAGATATCACGACTTATCATTCTTATTTAAAACTAGCGACCCGCCCTCGCTTCGCTTCGGGTAATCCTTTCTCAGCGGATGCCTACGTCATTACATCTACCTGCATGCCAAATTTCAGCCCGATCCGTCCAGTTGTTCGGGCTGTGCGTTGATAGATCACTATGTCAGTCAGTCAGTCACATTTGAGTTATAAATATTTAGATATGATTTCACTCAACCGAAGCAAAATATGACAGAGACAGACTTTGAACTATCAATATTATTTCACTTTAAAATTATTTTTAGATTTTTTTTTTGTTGAATAGCACTTTTTATCAGTAACCATTTTTTCTATGTTTATTAAGTCAGTTTTTCATGAGCGTATTTCGGCATTATAGATATTAGTAGGTATCATCCTGCTCACTAAAAGCAACATTTTCTATGAGGGGCCTACCAGTAAATTGTCTTCACGAAATGAGCTCCTAGGATGTCTGTCTCTAAATCAACAACATGAGTGCCTTATAATTTTTTCATGCATGAATAAAGAGTTTTAATTCTTCCACATTTGTGTATGAGTGTGATGAAATACTAAATTAATAATAATTTTCAGCAAGCTAGATTGGCGTATTTTACGTCACTAAATAGGGTATTTGACTATTTTTTTATTTTGATATAGTTGGATGGACCTCTCGAACACAAAGACACTGTTGAAATTATCACTTTGATATCTCAATAGCTCGACGAGATATTACAATTTTATTTGCACATTATTTTGGGCGAGCTCAAAAAGCTCCATACAAATCGCCCCTGACGTGTGACGTCACTACGCAAGTTCTTTGTATGCAGCGCCTAGGAAGTTTGTTCGGCAGGTTCATCAAAAGTTGCGTTTATGGATGTGTTTTCATAATGAAAGATGTTACTAATTCTGTTATTTATAAGATGACAACGAAATTTTAAATGATTTTCGCAATTTTGAAATGGACTTGCCCACCCAACTTTAAATGTCTTTTGCTGTCTCATGTTGCCAAAAATTTAAGTTTCGATTTCATCAATAATATTGATTTGCTTAAATCTTACTGATTATCATAAAAATGGCAAGCATAACAACCACTGTCAAATACCCTATTGTAACTCTGTCATCATAATAACTCAAGTGGCTAGCACTTGATTATCCCTAATCATGGAACCACTTGAACTATTAAACCGATTGATTTGTGAGAATTCTTTACGAGTGTCGGTCGAGAAATACAAGCAAACATTTTGAAAGGTTTTTTGTTTATATTTACAGAATGAACCAAGGCGTCATTTTTTATATTCTAAGGGGTCTATGAAGGAATTTTTATATTATACCCACTTGGACGATTTCAGATGGAAAGGACCTTTGGGTAAGTTAATTTGTAATTAACAGACCTACTGATATATTATAAAATATATTATATAATATGACTAAATACTCATAAAATACTCACTAGAGGAACTGCCACTTGAAAGTGGGGTGTGCATATCTCTGTTCTCATTGCCTAGATTTAGGAGCGGCGATACTTTGCGACGTTTATATTCACTCATCAGCTTGGAAAGGCGCCCTATCTCTATCGACACTTGCTCGTTCCTCAACGCAGTGAGGTCGGTTAGTGGCCTCTGGTCGGAAGGAGATCGTCTTTTTTGTCTGTCGGGCAAATCCGGCGGCGATGCGAGGTACGAACTGGCTGGTACGGCTGTACTGTCGTAGTGCCCATCTTGTAACACTATCGCATCATTGAAAAGTTTTAATGGTTACTTTTTGTGTTTTGGTTTTCTCTTCACTGTTCACTCCCTTTCTTCATTTATTTTGATGAGGAATATACTCAGGTTTTGATATAATAGGGATATTCGCAAAATACTGTCATCTCAATACTTGACAGCTATCATGTACGTATAACTTTTTTTTTGTACTACTTTGGAAGTATTGATTTTATTTTAATACAAAGAAAGATACCTCTTGAAATTAATATGAGGACGTGGTAGCGGCTCTACTTCCAGATAATGAATGGAACTTAGGTAAAATTCAAGGCAATAAAATAACCTTTCAAAAAGGCTCTGCTACAAACATTATCTACAAATATTGCTAATTATCTTGTCTACGAGCTTGCTGATGTATTACAAATAACCCTGTACCTATGTATTGTTCTACCTAGTAACAGGCCTAAAGTTTACGATGTTACATCATCATTCCTCGAAAAGGCCGTAAATCCGTTGATCATGTGCCCTCTGTACACATACGATTCACCGGACTATAAAAGTGACGAAACAAAGCATGAAACTGTGTTCACCCATACAGTGGTATATACCCAGGGTGTCAGTGCGCTACTCATTCCTCGTGTTGCATAACATAACGGTAACCTCAATAGAGATTGGCGGCTTTAACAACCATTAACCATAGTCGGCGAGTTATAATAAGAAATAAGCACAATGACCATATGTATTAAATACGTAGAGTCGGTATTGTTTATTTGATAATTATAATATGCGTGACGCGTAAAATTTAAAATAAAGTGGTTTGTTACGTTACGTTAAATGAAAAAAAAATAAAGCCGAGTTAGTATTCTACAAATTATGTAAATTGCATACGATATTTTCCTTTCATATCTATGGAAATGACAGCTGCTGTCGTTGTGCTAGATAATAAATAACCCGAGGACTATAGCATGTACTACTAAGTCAACTCACCCGAAGAACAGATAGATGAGTACGGCGATTCCGTCTTCTTCCTCTTGCCGAAGCCGCGGAACGCCGGCGGCGCTTTGTACTTGAACTCCTTGGGCTCGCTGGTGCGGCCGTCGGACGGACGCACAAGTTCGATGTAGACTAACTTGTCCACTGACGTCTTTCCATCTTTGTACGGCGGAGTCCTGTAGGCAAACATTATGCTTTGGTATATAGGGGTGAGTACCAATGTATATAGGGGTGAGCGACATCCGCTCCAAGCAAGTCCAGTTGATGACGAATGATGACTGAAATATTTCATTACAGTTTAATATTAGGCCGTTTATCACATAAATACATATTAAAAACTATTTTATACACTATTATTTTTTACTGACTGCCAATATAAATAAATACAAAAAATATCTTAATAACTTTTCTTACTAACATCAGAACTTTTCAAAATAAAACTCCCGTGACCACGAGCACTGAAAAGAGCTCGAAACGTCGGGTCCCCAAAAAATAAGTTTAGATTAACAATACACGCAAGTTTACTCTTTAAAATTTAAAATGTGTAGTATTCGCGCAAATAATAGACAATGCTATCAAAACCGTTTCTCATTTTTATGGGAAACTTTTGTGGAGACTCAATGTTTATACCTACATGATGTTTGATTTTAGACTTTCGCGTTTCATTACATTAAAACCTAGGGGTCTACACGCGTAAAAACATTATATTTTAAGTTATACTTATGGAGTTCAGTAAAGAAAGTTGTATAAATAAAAAAGCACATTACGTGAATACGATGGCGTACTGGTGGTGGACCTCGCTCTGTTGGAAGAGCCCCTTGGCCGTCCAGATCTCTTCGCCAGCCTCGTTCAATTCAAACAATCGAACCATTATATTTTCTGAAAAAAAAAACCAATGCTTTATTCGACAAGTTTGGGTCAAACAGGGAGCGTACCACCCCATAGCTATGGGCTCCCTGTACCTACCACATTCTTCTTATTTTCGAGCCGATGCCAAAATCATGTCAAAAGCATGAAGTAATGTAAATTACCTAGTAAAATCAAAATTTCATCATGTTATCTTTTTCTAGAGAATGGTATAAATAATAACAGAATTAAATTTCATAAAACGTTTGGCGTATATCGTGACTGGCACGTTTTCATTGTGTTAGACTTATATAGATAGAGACTGCGAAGCCAAAAGTTTCAAATCCGTAACGCATACATAGAGCCTATTTAAAGCCTAATAGTCTATTTCGTAGAAGCATTTTGCATTCGCCGAAAATACTTGTATCTTATTGATTATAATACATAATTATCACCAATCGCTTGACACCAACGTCACAAACGCCTAACTTCATATTATGCGAGGTATAATAATTTGACTGAACCCAAAGTTAGTATGTTAAATCAGGACCGTTCTTTAACCTATTGGACGCCTGGACTTATTAGGATAACGGGACTTAGATAGAACACTATTTTGTGAGAAAAGACAAAGAAAGAAATGGTATTTAATCTGAAAGCTGGGCACGTGCCCAAAGTGCTCCCTGGGAAAGTGTTAAATAGCTAACGAGCATTAAAATTATTTTTTGGTAAATTTTCATAGACATACGAATCCAAACTTGAGTTAGGTATTGTAAGACATTAGGTAAAATGTACATATCAAATTACATAATGCTAATACTCTTAGTCCTAAATAATTAAGTGTACCTAATCATATTCTATGTAAGATTTGAACGTAAAAAGTGGATTTCCAAGCTAGGTAGGTATAGTGTTAACGAATATACTATAATCACGTTATGTAATTGAAATATTATTCTTCACCCGCGTTATATTCTAAGAGGCCTAATCTTGCGGACACAGTGCTATTATTACTCCACTGCCTTTTCCTAATCTACAAAGAACGCCGACTAATAAAATTATTTAATTGACTGGCTCGGTGGAACAGTGGTTATAGGGAATGTAAATCTCTCTTGAGCCCAATCTCGCGAGTTTATGAAACACAAAACTCGCGAGATCTCGAAATTTCCGAGATGTCGCGAGATTAGCAGTTTTGTGTTTTTTTGTATCAAATAATAACAATATTTGAATAAATGAGGGAAATAATAATACAAACTATAGATATGTATTGTAAAAAAATTCAATTTCACTTTTTTTTTAATACTTTTCATTTCATTAAACAAATTGACTTAACTGTAAAAATTTTTTAAAGAAGCACGAAACTCAAGTGAATTCAGTAGAAATGAGAGCATTTAGAAGTATGCTAGGAGGAGTGAATCTGAGTGATAGGATTAGGAATGAATCACTAACAGAGTGGTGTGGTGTGAAAGAAGACGGAGTGACGGATTGAAAAAGGTATGACTAGCTGGTTTGGACATGTTGAGAGGTAGAATGCAAGGAGACTGACAAGAAAAATATATGAGGGAAGTGTGAATGGAATCGCTGAAAGGGGAAGACCTAGACGGACCTGCAATCACCAAATTAAAAAGGTCCTAAAGAAAGGTCAAGTAATGTGTGAGCCAGGATCGTAGCAATGAAAGGCCTATCTCTGCCTATCCCAACTAGAAAAAAAGCGTGACGGTATGCATGTATGTATTTAATTGTTTAAATAAACTTCGTTTTATTATTTATCTATCAAATAACAACAAATTACAGACGTTCATATACTACAGTACAATCTCGTTAATCTCGCGAGATCTCAGCCTTTTTTCGATCGAGATCAATCTTGCCCAAAAACGCCGAGATCTCGCAAAAACGAGATCTCGCGAGAACGAGATTGCAATCCCTAAGTGGTTAGTGTCCCATACTAAATAGAATATATATTTTTACTTATTTATTTACAAGCAAATGAACGATACATTCGGAAAAAAATAATGCATGATTACGCTTTGTAAACAGGCAACTCTGTGTTCCATATAGTGCCATAGTTTATCTATCGCACAAAACGAAACGTTCTTATGATAAATTATTATAGTTATGAATCAAATGATAAAAAGCGGTCAAGTGCTAGTTTGACTCGCGAAAAGAGATATTTTGTGTGAGAGTTGTACATATTTTAGTATTGCCCGAAAGGGGGAAAGGGGCGATACTAAAAGATGTACAACTCCTGGCAAAGGCCAGGAGTCGTGAGTCATTTGTATGTTGTGAATTGTTGTGCTCATCTGTTGATATTGGTATCCGTAACAAATGCTTAAGCTACACGAAATATTATCTCGGAATCAGAACATTGTAAGATATTTATTTAGGTTCAGTACGACAGAGGAAGTGCATAATGTGTCATTTTTTTCCTATACCGGAGCCGCTCTTAGATGACTGATTTGACACTTTTTATTTTATATTTTGCATTTATCCTTGTTAAGAGGAACATATTTAGCGAATCATAAAGAACAACTTTTAAAAATAAGACGTTATTTCAAAATGTCAAATGCATCTAATTATCTAATTATTTGTCTTTTATTACCTAAAATAATTGAATTTTAAAAAGAAAACGTAAAATTTCCACTCTGTATTACGCTTTTACAAGGTTACGCCGTTTGACACGTTTTCATTGTGCCGTAGTGGGTAATACTCACCAGGTATTATTTAAAATCAGGATAAAGGGTTTAATAACTATTGTTTTTTTAAAAAAAATATATTTTTAAATAAGAAACTTCAATTCAATCTTCTGGATGTGAATAAATGTTTTTAATAAAAATTTGTTATAATTAGAACTTGCTTGGTTATAAAGTGGAAATAACTGTTACTTATATACTTCGGCAATTTTACCGTTGTCCCTCACTAGTGCAGTCAGTCTGACATGTGTCAAATCAGTCAACTTAGAGCGGCTCTGGTATAACTGACTTACGATGATGGCTTGGAGTAGCCTTGTCATCATCACCGGACTTCCGGGGGAGCGGATGGCTCTCACTACTAAAATAATGTGGTGTCTTCCGAACCTAACCTGTGATTTTGTACTCACTCTTGTTCACCTTCTCGACCAATAGGAACACGTCCTCGCCGCCCATGGCGCGGCCGGAGGTCCTGCTGATGCGACATATCTTGAGATCGTTGGTCGCAGCGCTTTCTGTTGGACATTCGGAATTTAAAAATAATATTCGACAAATAGTACTTACTATACTCTATTCCAATTATGAAGTCCTTTTTGACAGATGTCAATAGTTCAGTACTAGGGAAGTACCCTTAGAAATCGATATTCAGCGGCAACGATTCTCGATTTGTAACAAATTTAAATCAAACTAACTTTCAAAAACTAAGGTTAATAAAAATTATCGAAAGAACTATTTTAGACATGCAAAACTTCCAAACTTCTTTTTAGTCGAAAAAAGAAATACACGATTGGATGTTTAGTATAATAATAATGAATAATGATAGTTAAGTTATTTAAAATTTACACTGAGTTTAAAGGATCATAACAGTTATAGGCTCGTGTCAAAGACTCGTTAATTAATGGCACCGAATGTTTGACACCGTTTGCTGCCAGGAGTGTTTGCACCGAGTACCTATAGTTGCAACACTAAATTAATTATACGAATTGTATCGCGTAATGGAGTAACTCAACAGTTACTATGAGCATCAGATTAAAATAAAAACAAACAATTCATTTAAGTTTTTATATTTGATTTTATAGTTATTAATCATCACTGCTTGATTTATTAATTTATTTTGTTATTTAATCAGTTTACATATTACCTGCACATATTATTACGTTTTATTGTAAAATGCATTAAAGTTATAAGCAGTCCCATTGCCGCTAGATTCATTTTCATTCGCGAATGATCGTTTTAACTAACCGAATACTTGAGGCACGTCACTACGTTTAAAAGTAAAACATAAACCATAGTACGTAACTGCATACGCGCAAAAAAATATTATTTTATTTTGAAGTTCAGATATAGAAACAATAGATCAAAAACAATAAGTTGATTTTGCTTGAAAATAATTGTAGAGTGTTTTTGCATAATTGTATATTTTTTAAATAACGATTTCCTACTAAACACAAAAAGTGATATTAAATTGGATTTATTTGAAACGTGCAGAGTCACGTTCTTCGAAATGTCAAAAAGGACTTCATAAATGGAATAGAGTATAATAATATTATGGAGGGTATGGCAAGGTTAGATATAGTAGTCATGTTATTCGATTTATGTCTAACAAAAGTAATGGACTATTCAACGAAAAAGCAAAATAGACCCTTCAGTTTGCAATATTATAGATATACTGCATCAAAACTAGTAATAAGTTCAAGTTATCGTCCAAAAGTTCTCGATGTCATTTGGTCACTGCATGTTAACTTGAAGAAGTGCATGTTAACTTAGGTATAACTCACTCATGTAAGCGTAGACTTTTCACTTCTGTGCAGCTCTGCCTTTTGTACAAGGCAAACGTTTGGCCGTGTGTGGAATATTGGTTTGACTTACTCATATGAGTTCGCTCGCGACCATGATTGGTCTAACCGAGTCGAAACGTCGGGCAGTACGTAGCTATGTAATTGCTACTCCTAATATCGGGTGTAGACCCATAAAGACTATTATTTAGTTGACTTACTCATGTTGTGTATCGGCTTGGACAGCACCGGCGGGCAGATCTCCTCGTCAGTGTTTATGTCGTGAGCGCTGAACCGCAGCCGCACGATGTTCAGGTTGATCCCCTTCGCCTCGTTTTCGCAGTGGACGCGCAGCTAAAACGCACAGTGAGTTAACGTACCGCAGTCACAGTAGTACATGGTGTGTTTATGTGTTATCGTCGCCGTTATCGGTGGGACGTGCCGACGTGCGCACTCGAACCGGCAAACGCCTGACTAATCCTTTGCGCCGTTCCGAGCCCACCATTTAGAGTTGCACACGAGCGATTACTCGGCTTCTGTCTGTATTGTCTATCATTGGCGCAAACAATACTTGTACGACTATTTATTTACAACAGGAACTTTATTTCATACACATTGTAAAAGGCTAATAGAGGATTGTTAATCCCGACACTAATGATGTACGGAAGCGAAAGTTGGGTATGGCAGAAGAAGCACGAAAGTAGGATAAATGCAGTGAAGATGCGAGCACTTGGAAGTATGCTAGAGTGAAACTGAGTGATAGAATAAGAAACGAAATAATTAGAGTACGTTGTGGTGTGAAAGAAGATGTAGTGACTAAGGTTGAGAAAGGTATGCTTAGATGGTTTGGTCATATTGAGAGGATGAGTGAAAGACGATTAACGAAAAGCATATATAGAGAGGGTGGGATTGGAGATGTCGAGAGGAGAAGACCAAGAAAGCCCTTTCATGTCCAAATACTTCAAATCTTAAAGAAAGGCAAAGTCAAAAGTACCCGCAATGGACGAGCGTGCATGCAGAGGTTGATGAATGTGGATGAAGTGAAAGTGGTTTGCCAGGATCATAGCACATGGCAGAAAGTGATCTCTGCTTACCCCTCTGGGCCGAAGGCGTGATTTTATGTATATGTATGTAAAAGGCACACAAATCTTGTCTTTAACTCAAGAGTTGATTGAGTTAGACGTTTTTTAAAAATCATTAGACATTTCGAATGCTTGAGCTGCCGGTGCATATAGACTACAGTCTACATCAGGGTTGGCGAACCTTTATGCATCATAGTGCCATTTTATTCTAAAAAAACAAAAAGGTCATTAATGTGCCATCAAATATTTGACTTTCTGATTAGCGAAAACGTTCGATCGTCATAAAATACCTACTAAACACATTTTTACACATGTCTTATGATCGGCGACGTGCCCAAAATATTGTGTCGCGGGCCTTCGTCGGCACGCGTGCCATTGCTAACCCTGGTCTACATGCACCACAACATATTCGTGACGAACTCACAGCTTAGTATTTACTGTGTGTAGATCAAGGCGAATATCGTTCGTATGTGAGTGTCCTAACTATTGCCTTTACCTACCTTCCACTAACCATAAAATTTTATCCTATGAAAGAATCTTCAGCTGTTAGTCATTCGATAAGAGTGTTAATTTTAAAAATGAACAACATAAATCACAAGATAAAATAAAAATACTTTTTCGAGTCGAATTACAAAACATGCATACGAAAATTTGGGTTTTTAAAAGCTTACCTAAATGAATGATGTAGAGCAATAGCCTTGGTGCTTCAACGTTTATAAACAAAGGGGCCCATATACTTATAACAATACTTCAGTGTTTTCAATTAGCTTGGCCAGCTACTTTAGAAATAACTAAGAAGTATACATACCAAAATAAACTCTTTTGTAAACCTAACATCCTGTATTATGTTTCAAATAACTTAATTAAGGAAGTCAAACATGGCGCGCTTGGAATCATTGGATATTTTTGCTTTGACGGGTGCGACTAGGTGCAAAAAACATACAACAATATGCATTCGTAATAAACAATTTAGAACCTCAAGCATATACATCGAATCAACGGTCGATATCGATAGATAAAGTGGATTAGAGATGTTTGTTAAATTGGTATTATAATTATGTGCAAAAAATTAACTCAAGTGACGATCGATTGAGGGGTAGAGGTGTGGTAAAAACTGTCGGAACCATGTTCTATTTTACTAATCTTTAATTTTAAAGCGTTAACATCCGAGTGTGTACGATTATTCGACGCTAACGGTGAATAAAAACATCGTGAGGAAACCTGCTCATCTACGAACTTTCACTTGGCCAGGGTGGTTGACTAGGGCCGCCCTAGTAAGGATAGGCCCGTGCCCAGCCCAGTACCCCAGCAGAGGGGACATACATTATATGAGCTTAGGATGATAATTTAAAAATTCACCAACTGTCACACACACATTTTTATACTTACATCTTTGAGGTTTAGTTGTGGGCTCCTTAGCTTTTCTGAATATTTCTTGAACAGTAACGAAGGAACATCCTTTTTGGCAGTGTGAATTATTCCCATACCAGCAAACCTGAGGAAGATATAAATATCTTAAAAGTGTAAGTGTAAACTAGATTTATCAACTATTATTTTCACATTGTTACTTCTGGAGCATTTTACTGTGAAATAAATAAAGCTAAAAATTACAAGATCACAGCAATAATATATTACTACTATGTTAAGTATATAAATGTGTGGATGAAATAAGACTTATGATACTTAGAATAAAGTGATGCAATATCTAATAGGACTTAATACTTGTGACAAAAAAAACTCAACCCTATATTCTAGTAAGTACATAATTAGGTGCTCTAACAATCCCACAGAGGTGAAAAGTGGATCGCTAGATGTGATCTCTGCCTACCCCTCTGGGTAAAAGGCGTGATTTTATGTATGTATGTATTATATAACATACCCAACTTTGTAGCTTCCATGTTCCGGCACCTCGTAACTAACATCCCGATCCTGTTCATCTTCAAGTAGCTTGTGAGGGTGTTCATCTGGCGTCTTATCCTGGGCCAAGCGACACCTTATAATGGCCCTCCCTGAGTAGTTCACCAACTGTCACAATAACATTAAACAATTAACATTAATGTTGTCACTTAGAATCTCAGTTGTATCAAGTAACTTGGTATTAGATAATAATCTCACATCCATCTAACCGATCTAACAAATATTCTTATCATACAATATTAAATTTACCATAAATATACGAAATTTCTCAAAACACATTGCATCTCCAAGTTTCTAAAAAGTAAAATCTTAGTTTTAATTAAAATTGGGACCCACCTCAACAGTTGGATGAGTCTTAGTTTTACTTGTTCCATAGGATTCCCCAAGCAAGCATCCATGTGTTCCAACCATTTCACTCCTGTACCGAAATCTGAAGTGGTCCTGTGGCTGTTCCACAATTCTCAAGAAACATTTGCCTGGTTTAACAATAATTTGATTATTAAGATGAAATGGAACACAAACTAAACTGTCATGATAAGAAATTTCTGAGGAAAACAATTGATACAGTCATTAAATGATGTTTTGGAAAAAGGCCTGCTGTCAGGCCAAGGCCATTATGTAGAATAGAATAGAATAGAACAGAATAAAATAAAATAAATAAATATAAATAAATATCTGGGACATTTCCACACACGGTCATCTGACCCCAAACTAAGCAGAGCTTGTACTATGTGCGTCAGAGACTGATATACATACATATATATTTATAAATACATACTTAAATACATAATCACACCCAGACACAGAACAAACACTGATGTTCATCACACAAATATTTGTCCCGAGTGGGAATCGAACACACCATTCCACAACTCTTGGAATCACCAGCCAGGGTCACTAACCACTGTTCCACCGAGCCAGTAATAGAAATAGAATAGAATAATTGTTTATTTGGTGAAGTGATTTGTATAAAAAATTAGACTTAATGTTATATATAATGTTCTTTAATTATTCTAAACTGTGTAGCCTCTGAAATTATTTTGAAGTATTTAGTGCTTGAGAAGGCAAAAGTATATATTTTGTTTGAAGAGAAAACAGCATAAGTAGTTATTTTTGCCGACTTGGCTAAATGTGCAATATGATTCTGCCTTTGATAAAGAAAGGTAAAATGAACCTTATAACAATGAGTTTAAGTTCAAATTCATGCAATAGATATGTTTTAGACATACATGAATAGAATAAGTAAATTACTTTGACTTAATAACTTGCATCATTATAGACAAAACAAACATGAGTTTAACTACAAAAAGCCCAATCACAAATCAATCCTTTGTAAATAAGTAAGTAATTTCTATTTTATTTCCTAAAGTTTGGTCCTAATTGGAATGGCATAAACATGCTTTATGTGATGGTTAGTCATTGCCGCCAAAACAAATAATTGGTTAAATCAGAGTCTGGCCGTGATATTCAACCTTAACCGAGCATACAGACAAATATTTACCTTTTTCCGGGTGCATATATTTATTATCATTGCATCTCAACTCAGTCAGTGAGTACGCTAACTGTGGAACTTGCTGCGAAGGAGAGCTGTAAGGGGACTCCATCGCGGACTGTGGCGAAGCCATGTTCGAGCCTTCCGTATCAGACATGCTGAATTGATAAGTCTTTCAGACAACAACACACGATAACAACTTTATATTTCCAAGAAATTACTGCACCCACACTGTATCTACGTGTTTACACTACGCAGACACAAGAATATTGTTTGTCAACTTCATCAACATTTTAGTAACAATAAAGCAATTTTATATTGCGATCAAATTTACAGCGATATAAAGAATACAACACTCGTCGAGCGGTCAGAACTAATCCATCCAGTTTGACGTTTGTGCCATTAGCTGCCGGCAGCCATGTCTAATGTTACCATATTATTCTTGAGATTACCCTGATCCACCTGATTCTAAAATAAGGATACAATGAACACAAACGTTTTGTCATAATTGAAGAAAGTTGTAGATTCTTAAAGAGAAAGAGACCGTAGCACATGCCTGGAAGTGATCTATGCCTATCTTTCTGGGAAAAAGGCGTGGTTCTATACCATGTATTAAAACTAAGCAACTGGGAAAGAAGATGCATGCGTTAAGTAACTCAGGTTAGTCATTAGACCGAATAATTAATATCTGTAGATTTAGAATCAATGCATCGAAGGCAACATTTTATAATATTAGTATTTTGGTAAACCATATAATCAAAGAATTCTTAACAAAAAGGTCCAATCAATATTTGCATGAAATGCTTGGGTTGGGAAAACTGAAACATGTCTCTCAAGGCAGTTTATAAAATAGTCAGTTTCTAATCATAGGTAAGTTAACCATAATTTTAGTGATTGTTTTTAATGGATTATGGTTAACTAATTATTACCAATTGATTTTACAGTTTCCCCTTTTTGTGGGTAATCGCACAAGCATGTTATCATTGCCTTTTTTATGAAGGTTGTCATTCAATGACGCAGTGTTTGGCAACTGCGGGGAAGAACCACGGACCACGTGACCGTATGACTCACAAAAAGTCCCGAGTCCGAGATATAAGTTCTGTATGATCAATTTACTTTTCGTTTGTATTTTAAGTAACTTTTTAACTGTAGGCTTACCGTATCGTTAATTCATAATGTAGATAGTACCTTTTATATCTAACTGTACAGATATGACTGTCAAGCACAGGTATGATGATTGGAGTGTACGTAGGTACGTACGTACCTACCTACTTGTATTTTATCATGATTTTAATAATATTATGTAATACATAAAGGAGCCTTCTCCGCCGCAAGTCCGGTAATGATCACGAGGCTACTCCAAGCCATCATCGTATGTCAGTCAGGCAAAAAAATAATTATGTAATACATTATGTTTTATTAGTTAAGTAAGTACCGAAGTAAGTTTCTTATGCACTTGTGTTACTGAAACAAAAAGCAAAGTGCTGTACAGAAATATATAAATGACACACGATTTGAGGTCCACTATGACTCTTGTCTAAAATGTAAATCTGCCCAACATTTGTGTTAATTTTTAACTGAGATTACAAGTGACATTTTTAAGAAAAACTCTCATTGTCCTCAAAGGGGTCTATATTGAGAGTGGACAAATGAGAATAATCCTATGATACATGGGACAAACATGTTCGTTCATCACACAAATATTTGACCCGAGTGGGAATCGAACCCATTACTTTTGGCGCAAGAGCCAGGGGCATCTAAAGGGGATAGTCGATTATCAATTGGTACGGTACGGGAGTGAAAAAAAAAGAGTGAACTTGTATTTGATCACATGTAGGTAAGTACTGCTTGTTCCTTTGGCTCTGATCTGAGAAAAGTAGGGGAAAGAAAGGGCTAAAAGAATCGGTTGTACAATAATACAGCACCTATGAGTTTAAGGGGAAAAGTAAGTAAGAGTAAAGGGAAGGGTGATTTCTTTTTAAGTTAAAGTGATGAGAGTGAAGATTCGTTGGCGCCGATTTGTCTGTCGAACAAACGACACAGTTTATTTAAGAACTGTTATTCTTCAAGTCAGCTGGGAATAGGACCAGCGGTCTTTCGCACCCAAGACGAACCTCTTCACCGTGCCTTACAGCTGTTTAGTCTAAATAACTATAATGTTATATGCAGTAGGAGTTCTTATCTTTTTAACTTCTATAAATAGGTATAAATCTATACTAATATTATAAAACTGAAGAGTTTGTTTGAACGCGCTAATCTCAGGAACTACTGGTTCGATTTG
The DNA here is from genome assembly GCA_039566165.1 of Maruca vitrata. NCBI lineage: Eukaryota > Metazoa > Arthropoda > Insecta > Lepidoptera > Crambidae > Maruca > Maruca vitrata. Next base: position 5,991,903 of record CM076919.1, read on the forward strand.
AAAATATCTTTTTGCGTTGTATAGACCATTTATCGAGGAAGGCTTTAGGCTATATAACATCACGCTGCGACCAATAGGAGTAAAGATACAATGGAAAATGTGAAAAAAACGGGGGAAACGCGAACGAAGTCGCTGGCACAGCTAGTAGGTAATAAAACACAAGTATGCTTTAAACAAAACATATTATTAAAAATACTTTTTGATTGCTTATATTAAGGCACTTTACTAACAAAATAATTTTTAAGTTGTTTTCAGCTACTTTCATAATCCACATTAGTACAAGTTGTATATGGAAACAGTTTCACAAAATGAATTTCTTTAAACAAAAGATTACAACAGTGTCTTTAGTAACATTTGGAATGTACAGTTTTGGAAGACTTAATGAATGATACTTATCTATGAAATTCTTACAAATTATGGTTATAGTAGTAACTATCCTTTACTTATTAGGTAAAATAAGTTTTTGCAACAATGTATCAAAAAATCCTTGCAAAAACATCATAGACATGATCTGAAACGACGCTGTCGCGACCTCGGGTTATCTTTACCGAATTGACAGATTACGGGCACGCTTTATTGTTTAGCAAAGTAACAGATTCGGTATATAAAGGAATACACACTTAAACAAAACTTAGCGCCTTGGATTTAATGAAATAGTAACTAACAAATGTAGACCAAGAGATTGCATTAGAGATATCTGAGGATTTTGCCCTTATCTTAACCAACGATTCTAACGAATGTTGTTCAGATATTGTAACGCTACGGACGAACAGTTTAATGAACTGCTTTGTGGTGGTCTAACCACCACTTTATAGTTGAACATGACTTATTTAATTTGAGGCTTTATTGAGAACCTACTGAACAGTCTAAACTGCTCTTTTCGTCGTAGTGTTTCTTGAGTTCTGAGTCACTTTACGGTATAACAAGACTACTATAATCGCGGGTGAGTGGTTTCAGTGGTGGAAGAGCCTGAGGTTGGTGTGCGCGAGGGTGATCTTGTACTCGTTGCAGGCGTCGATCACTTCCTTGTCGTTGTTGGAGCCGGCCGGGCTGCCGATGTACTCCACGCCGGCCTGGGGACACGATACAAACATTAGTTGAGTATCTATGTATACCTACAGATTTCATTTATTGACTACCGGTGTGGGCTCTAGTCAGTCTTGTGTAGAGTAAATTGTTGTTTTCATTATTATTTATCAGCTGGAGTGACAAAGTTTCTTCTACCAATAATATAACACGCGGGATTGAGTGATCTATGAAATTGATCATGATGAGAGTTCTATCATACAAGCTGTTAGACCGAAGGTGATTTGGGTTTTTTATATACATCAGACATACAGGATAATTTCACTCCACCTTAGCGACCTTTAGGTGCAGTGCTAGTTGACCCTCCATACTCTAGCCTAATAATATGTAAACTTTCAATTTTTTTTTCATTTTATTTACTAGTCTGTCTCCTGCATTGGACATTCAGCTGTATGTTTGTTGCTGACGCAGGCGCTCTCGGTATGTTACCAGTGTCACCTCCTCATTTTCTCTATGCAGTAGTTAGGTGAGTTTACTACACTAACATTTGAAATAAGATTAGTTTAATTTCAAATAGTAAGGTTATATTCACCTGCACCGCCCTGTCGATGTTGTCTCTGAAGGGGAAGAACGCGTCAGACGCGAGCGCCACCTTGTCCATGCGACGCGCCCACTCGTCCCGCTCCTGCGGCGACAGCGGCGCAGGGGCGGGGCCCTCGAACAGCGCCGTGAACTGATCCAGGGGCAGGTCAGTACCTGGAGACAAATATGAATACTTACACATCTTTGTACAATCGTATCACTAAAAAAATAATATCTGGGACATTTCCACACATGGTCGGTCATCTGACCCCTAAGCAAAGTTTGCACAATAGGCTTCAGAGGCTGATATTCATACATATATACTATTTATAAATACATGCTTAAATACACATTCACACCCACGGAACAAACACCGATGTTCATCCCACAAATATTTGTCCCGAGTGGGAATCGAACCCACGACTCTTGGAACCGTAGTTTATGAACCTGAGTCACTAACCACTGTTCCACCGAGTCAGTCAAAAGATGTGTAAATATAAATACAAATTAAACATCTTTGTACGATCGTATCACTTAATGAGGTGAGATATGACGAGGAAGGTAGAGAAGCAAAGTCATCGACATAGGTCATCGGAATAGCAAGCTGAGGTGGAAGTGAGCTGGCAATGTTAGATCGATAAAAATAAGAACTATTTACAGGCATAATTCCTTTGCTATATATTCGCATTACTTCAACACATGTACACACACACAGATGTATGATGTATAGCTCCATTTTTTTAGACTTGTCTTAAAACAATAACAAACACCTGTCAATAACATTTATGCCTTTACCTTTAAGTTCAATATGAACATTTGTATTGTTAGAAGAAACATTTTGAGTACGAATTACTGCAAAAACTGCCTCTATTTAACTATTTATTTTAAACTATAAAATTATTTTCATAGATGACATGAATTTGACATTTCAGAACTCTACTACTCCACTCTTTGTTTATGGGCCATGGAGATGGACATGCAAGTGTTTGTTTTGAACTATGAATTATTGTTTTCAAAAATTATTACGACAGTAATATTAACAATAAAAGTGATTTAAAAACTAGTTATACTTACCAACGGTACCGTTGACGAAGTTGTCGATAGCGTTAGACTGGACGGCTCTCGTAACGCCTTGGCGGAACTGCAAAACAAATGCAAAACTTCAATTAAAGTAAAATATAATATTGATAATGCCACCTTCTCTTTAAAATGGGTATGGACATTTTTGCTAGCTTCAATGAAATGTTTTAGTGCAATGCTCTGAAATGCGAAGAGACTTAACTTGTAAGTGTTAACTTTAATAAACTAAATTACTTTACTCGTTTCCAAATTTATTATCTAGATAATAGTTCAAATTATGGTCGTTACTTTGGGCTGCCACAAAAACGCAGTGTTACCGGAGTGCAAACATTACTTACATTTCTATTGTGTAACTAATAGAAGGTATGTTAAAAATGTTAGGGTTAAATGACAACCATTAGCTATATTTATAGTTAGGCGTAAGAGCCACCTTCAGGGGTGAGAGCCATCCGCTCCCCCGCAAGTCCGGTGACGATGACTAGGCCGCTCCAAGTATGTCAGTTAGGAAAAAAAATGTGAGAGCCACCCGCTCCCCCGCAAGGACGGTGACGACGACGAGGCTCCAAGCTATCTTCATAGTCAGTAAGGAAAGACGTATAGCTATAGCACAGGCGTACCTTCATAGCGAGCACGCGTGGATGCCTGCGCAGCCACCAGAGCGCCGCCTTGCCGCCCGCCAGCCGCGTGCAGTGGATGCGCGACTGCTGCCCCGCGCCGATGCCCACCACCTGACCGACGACATGATAATAGAGAACAACTTACCAAATACACATGAAAAGTACAGACCGTCCGATAGTATCATCAGCTACAGAAGTCATAACAAAAATACCTAAGAAGAGCCCAGACACACTTCAGATACATCACGACCATCTAACATTAAATAAATATTTCACAACATCACGTACATCGATCCGATCCCATGGTAAGTAGCTTATGCACTTGTGTTACGGAAATCAGAAACGACAGTGGATACACAAATATACTTAAATATATTTAATAACACACCCAGACACGGAACAAACACCGATGTTCGTCACACAAATATTTGTCCCGAGTGGGAATCGAACCCACGACTCTTGGAACCGTTGGTAGTAAACCTGGGTCACTAACCACTGTTCCACCGAGCCAGTCCAAATTAAAACAGAAAGTTGTTATATTGAACACATGTCGAATTACCCGTAATTTATATCAAGATCACGAATTTCGTTATACTAAAAGTTACATTAATACTACATATTTATCGTACCTACTTTTATACATAAAATATATTTAATAAACACTGGACTTATAGCGCGTATTTTCTTCAGAAATAGGTTCCTCTATATTAATAAAAAAATATATAAGCAGCCAAATTTTCATTGTGTAAGTATTAGGTATGTTTAGTCGGCCTTACCTGTCCATCCCGGGCGTAGCACACAGAGTTACTCTGCGTGTATTTGAGCGCAATGGTGGCCACTATGAGGTCGCGTATTGCGTTCTCCGGAAGACTTTTGTTGTTGGTGACGACGTTGGAGAAAAGCTCCTTGGTGATCTTGGCGTCGTTCCGTTTCTGCTCTAATGTGAGTCCGAAGATTGTTTTCCTCTCGATCTGGTCGGGCTCGTAGTTCGGGTCCATCTGAAATAGTTTGTCGTTTGAAATCATCCATCAACAAGACGGTTAACAACATACAACTTTTTTTTTCTATGACTTTCGATTATTTGACAAATTGTTAGTTTCATAAAAAATAATATTTAATACGTCTGAATATTCTTATCTCACATAATGTAAACAAACGCGCGTCGCGTTGCCTGTGTCGAAGATACAGGCAACATATCGTATCATAAAATCTTAATGCGTGTGAAACTGAACAAACCAAAATTTACTATCTTTAAAAAATTACGGTATAAGGAAGTATTCTTTAATCTGTGATGAAACCTTGGAAAGAAAAAATTACGTCGGACAGCGCGATAAAGTCGCCGACCGAACTCATGCGGTCCGCGCCGGGCGCGCTTACTTATTGACCGACGTTTCGACTGGGGTACACCGGTCGCGAGCGAACTGGCGCCGCCAGTCTTCGTCGCTAAAACAATCACTACACACCTGTAGCACACAGTAGCCGCCGTTCTTCTTCTTCTTGAGTATCTCGAGCGCGCCGGGCGTGTACCCCGGGGCGACGATGCCGTCGGACACCTCGCGGGCGATGATGCGAGCCGTGACGTCATCGCAGTCGTCGGACAGCGCGATGAAGTCCCCGAACGAGCTCATGCGGTCCGCGCCGCGCGCGCGCGCGTACGCGCACGCCACCGGCGACAGCGACGGGAGCAGGTCCAGCACCATGCACACGGACGCCTGGGAATTATATATTTATTAGTATTAAAAGTTATATCATCAATCAAAAAAAGCGTCGATGGCCGAGTGGTTACGGTCAACCTCCGTATGGCAAGCAACGGCTTGTCATGCATGAGGAGGCCAGTTCAAACCCCACCACATACCACAGAGCTTTTCAAATTTTAAATTCATATCTATCTAAGAATATTTCAGCCCCACGGGTTTACGCTTGAAGAGATAAAACACAAACAAACAAATTTTCATTAATAAAATTATGGAGTTGGGATCGGGATGTGTTAAAGACTGGACAGTAAATCTAAGGGCGCATTAAAATTAGCCGTAAAGTAAATAACGACCGTAGCGCGAATGCCGCGTTGCGTGTCTGCAGGGCGGCCGTCACTCGTGTATATTTGGGCGCCTTCAAATTAGCAGTGAGGTCCGCATAGCAACTGCAACGCTGCAGCGGTTAATTGCGCCCTATATATTGGGGCCGGCAGCCCCAGCTGCAGTAGGTACAGTACCTCCTCGGTGAGCGGCAGGCCGACGGCGGCGCCGGCGGGCGACACGTGCTTGAAGCTGTGGGGCTACCATGAGTTTAAAACTTACGCGCTCGATATCGCCTACGTAAATATGTCTATGAAAAACTTGTACAGCGCCGCTGGTGGTTACGCGAATAACTAAAATCGGCCATATGAAACAAACAACTCGATAGGTTTTTAACGTAAGTAAGTTTTCGATAGCCAACTCATGGTAGGCCCTCTGGTGGCGGCCGTAGCCCCAGCTGCAGTAGGTACAGTACCTCCTCCTCGGTGAGCGGCAGGCCGACGGCGGCGCCGGCGGGCGACACGTGCTTGAAGCTGGTGGCGGCCGGCAGCCCCAGCTGCAGTAGGTACAGTACCTCCTCCTCGGTGAGCGGCAGGCCGACGGCGGCGCCTGCGCACTCGGCTGATCTCAATTGAGATCGGCCGCCATGACTGAAATCGGTCGGACGCCGTACCTCGTCCTCGGTGAGCGGCAGGCCGACGGCCGCGCCGGCGGGTGACACGTGCTTGAAGCTGGTGGCGGCCGTAGCCCCAGCTGCAGTAGGTACAGTACCTCGTCCTCGGTGAGCGGCAGGCCGACGGCCGCGCCGGCGGGTGACACGTGCTTGAAGCTGGTGGCGGCCGGCAGCCCCAGGGCGGCGCGCAGCTCCCGCACCAGCTGCCAGGCGTTGAGCGCGTCGCACAGGTTGATGAACCCCGGCGAGCCGTTGAGCGTCGTCAGCGGTAGCCGGTCGCGGGTCGTGAACACCTGCGCCGGCTTCTGGTGGGGGTTCATGCCTGCGAACGATTGTTCAGCCACTTAACAATATTATCCACCGAAACTTCAGCTATGCTTGGCTAAGGCCCGCATATCTGACGATTTTACCTGCCTCAAGGGGTAGAGAGTTGAAAAACTATATAAATACATAATAATAATAATAAAATTCGTTTATTGCTTTCCATACACGAACTAAATAAAAAAATAAAACAACAATCAGTACAGCAATAGGAGATAGCTCAGCATGAGCTTGTCCAGGATCCGGGAACCTAGATAGCGCTGATTTTCAGCTACTCCCGTTTCTCACTTCACTTAACTAAAATATTGGATAGTCTATAATGAGGTTCCATAAACTTTTGTTTCTAATAACCCCTGTAAAAAGTTACCAAGTGATAGCAAAGCCTTTAACTATAAACATCCCCTTTCATAAAGGAAATGATGAAATTGACTGTTGAAACCCCTTTGATCTAAGTTTTGATATTATAACTTTCATTGAGTATTTAAGACTTCCTGTCAAGTCACTCCTGACAAAATAATAGGAGGATGATTAATAATTGCAATTGAACAAAAAAAAAACCGACAATCTAATCTGATTCGCAGTTGCATTTTTTCGCATAATTTTCCGCAAATGATAAAAAGTATGTTTCGAATGCATACCAATTGATATAGACAGGATATTTCTGTCCGTCTGACTCACCATATCTCAAGGTGAGCTGCGACTGGCCGGCGGAGTACTGTTTGCGGAAGTAGTCTGAAATCGCGAGATCGTACTCCGATGTGTGCGTGAAAGCCTTCAATGCCAGTCTTTGCCTGTCAACGAATAAAAAAGTGAGTTAGAAAAAATTACTTTGTATCAAAAAAATTACATTAAGGATAGAATAATCATATAAATTGTATAATATTTGTAGAGCCTAATATTGTCATGAAAAGGTTCTTATGAAAGAAATAAAAATAAGAAAAATGTGCAGAAAGGTAATAAAATAAATATCTATTAGCGGTATGAAATTCAACGATAACTAGAAATAAACAAGATTATCTTTACCATTGGTTCCTAAACTAGATAGACCTGGAAATAAAATGATACCATCCATCTGAATTTAAAAAAAGTTCCATGAAAGTTTCTGCTTAGATTGATATAAGTCCCGAAGTTATTACTGAGTGGTTAGTTATGACGTTGTGCATTTTTAATATCATGGTTCTTTCCCGTTGCGGTGAGTAATAAAGCTTCGCCAAGCTATCTATGTCACACATATCAAATATACAACATACATACAAGTGTCAATTTACATAGCATTGTTGAAATAAGATATGCAAGATCCCTTTCACAACTTTATTCAATCTAATGTATCGGATTCGAATAATCTTGTTCCATCGCTAATTCACAGTATAAAATTTCGATATAGAAAATGTCTTAGTAATTTATTAGCATAGTTTTCGATTTCGTACGTTCGACGTCAGAATGGCGGCTCACCGTAAAGTAACGGTCGCTACGCGTACGAGAACGTACAATTTTTCATATCTTAGTACAAAAACGTACATTTTCCGTACATTTTTATACATTATTTGTGATTTATTTGGAAGTCATACGTCCGCCATCCTGACGGATACTTCGATTTCACCATACAAAAAGGCATAGAAAAAAAATCAAACTTATCATGGTAGGTAAGCTTACCATGATGTTCACTCATTAGCTGATCTCGATTAAATAGGTAGAATAGACAACAATATTATGATGTCTGATGCTCATTTGTTTCCAGGGGGCTTAGACAAAGTAATAATATCAAAACGATAACGAAGTTCAAAAAGCATAAAATGTATGGGATTGACATTAGATTCACCACGTGATTTATGGCGTCTAATGTCAACGCCATACATTTTGTTCTTTCGTTTTGATATTGTTACTTTGTCTGCGGCACCATCAGCTCTGACCTTCCATCAGCTGTTCCTTATTGAGGTTGGCTGGTAGAGACAAACTCGATTTGACTGCGTAACATTTACCTGGTTTCGAGCGAAGTCTGATGGTCCTTCGTGCCCTTGAGCTCCTCGATGAGCTGGCCGTAGTCGGCGGGGTCGCAGACCACCGTGACCCGGTCGTGGTTCTTGGCCGCGGCGCGCAGCAGCGTGACCCCGCCTATGTCCACGTTCTCCACCGCGTCAGCGATGCTCACCTCCGGCTTGGACACGGTCTGCACGAACGGGTAGAGGTTGCACACCACCACGCTGATCATGTCGAACTTCTGACGTTTCATGTCCGCCTGGTCAGAGTCTGTCAGTCTGGAAGAAAAGAGGTAATAAATAAAGTTAATTTGAAATAAAACGAATTTTACGGATTAAACTCGCTTGTATTGTTATTTTGCGAGCGAAAACGTTTTTCAAATGTGTAGTGTTCGCGTAAATAATAGAATAGAATAGAAATCGTTTATTGACCACATAACATAAACAAATAGGTATACAACAAATTATATCAATACAAAACACAAAACTAAAGCAAAAACACACATATATAATAGACAATCCTTACTAATATTATACATCCGAAAGTAACTCTGTCTGTCTGTTACGCTTTCACGCATAGAGTACTGAGGGCCTACCATGAGTTGGCTATCGAAAACTTACTTACGTTAAAAACCTGTCGAGTTTTTATTTTCATACGGCCGATTTTAGTTCTTCGCGTAACCACCAGCGGCGCTGTACAAGTTTTTCATAGACATATTTACGTAGGCGATATCGAGTGCGTAAGTTTTAAACTCATGGTAGCCCCACTGGACCGATTTAATTGAAATTTGGTACAGATATAGTCCAGACCCTAGAAAGGTTATAGGCTACCTTTTAATTGACTGCGCTATAAGGAAGTAATGTTTTACCCGTGAAACGTCTCTACGCGGATGAAGTCGCAGGCGGAAAGCTAGTATTAAATAAATATTAGTCTTTATGGGCTTACGGGCTTACACGCGAGCGAACTGGCGCAGCCCGACTTCGATGGCGACCATGATTGGTGTAACCCAGTCGAAACGTCGGACAGTAAGTAGCTATGTATTTACTACTCCTAATATCGCGTGCAGACCCATAAAGACTAATATTTAATTATATTATGCTTGTCGACCTCATATGGACCTCGCGGTCGCTTATCATCAGGTACAGTGGGGTCATTCTGGACGACAGAATATAAAAAAATATCAGACAACATCACATTCATTGATCTGATTTCATGGTCAGAATCTTAAGCACTTGTGTTACGGACGTCAGCTTCAATAATTAAATGATTGTCCTCTGTGGGAATAGCAGACGCGACTCTTGGCGACATGCAGAGGCAAGACATGACAAGAATTGGGCAATTTGGGAATATGGGTTTCAGTATGTATAGGCAACAATCTTGTGTTTTTTAAACATATTATTATGGTACCGACTTCTAGCTCTGTAGCGTGTGTTTGTTGTTACCAAAATACTTCCAAAGACTAAAAAAATGGTCTTGAAGTTACAGGTGCCTATATAAACTTACGATGATCAAATCAATATAGGTAATTATTGCTGGTCACAACATCAAGTAACTTCACAATATAATGCATTTCCTTTCTATTGTAATATCTCTCATACTCTCGTCAGCCAATTAAGTTAGTAATTAAGTAAACAAGTGGATACATAAATTGTATGTGCTGAGGTCATTAATACTGACTTATTATTGTGGTGATATGATAATATTCACATCATGTAAACAGGGCATAGGTGACGCTCGTATGTATTATTATTAAAATATTACTCCAACCTTATCTATTACGTTGCTAACTGTCGTCACTTAAGAAATAGGAAAATATCCAATTGGCCCAAATAAATGTGTCTAATTATCAACCATTATGGTAAATCATCGAAAACAGCGGTAAAGTGAGTAAGCTGTTTATGTAACTTGGTATGTTTTTTGTACTTTTGTTAACTTTTGTGAAATTATCAAGTATTAATCATAATGGATTCATAAAATTACCCTTTTTTAAAACCCTAATGCATGATTAGCAGAATAGCAATGCCAACAATACACCCATATAAACGAAAATAATTGGACCTATTTGTATCAAATTACGTGTAACATTCCCAAAAATGCTAAAACTCTATAATATGGTCATCGTGACTAAACACGCAACTACTTGTAAGTATTTTTTCCTAACTGACTACGATTATGGCGTGGAGTAGCCTTATGCTCATCACCGGACTTACAGGGGGTGCGGATGTCACTCACCCCTAGTCTTTTTTATAATAGGCTAACAAGATGACCTCACTTCACCTAATGGTAAGCGGTAGTAAGACCCAAATATGAGGTCGACAGGCACAATAGACCATATTGAGCCTCACTCAACCTGAAGGCCTGCTTAAATACCGTTTCACGCCCCACCTGAAGAGCCCAGCATCATAGGAGGGAGGGAAAACATGAGTCGATGAACATTAGTCGTAAGTAAAGTACTTGCTGCCAGATGTTCCTTCTGCTTAGTGTAATGTAACACAAAATTTGCTTACCTGGCCAGAATTCCGCCATGCACAGCGGGGTGCAGGGACTTCACCCGCCCTCCCAGCATTTCCGGGGCGCCGGTGACGTCAGACACGTCCAGCACCTTAAGGCCGGCGTTCCGCAGCGCCGTGGCGGTGCCCCCGCTGCCGACCAAACCGAGACCGATGTCGGACAGGCATTTCGCTAGCGGAACCAGACCGGTCTTGTCTGATACGCTGAGCAGAGCTGACGAGAGAAAGTCTGGTTGTAGTGCGTAGGTGTGGTGTGTAGGATAGGTGACTGGGTATTTTAGTGAACGCGTTAGCGTACGGTTTCTTTTTGGGGCGCACAATATAATTCTCGTCAAGGCCCAAAGTGGCTAAATCGTAAAATTCAATATACTCGTACCTGCCAGCTGAATATCGCTGGTTACAAATTAAGTCATGTGCAAAGTTTTGTAAGTAAGGATACATTAAAGTTAGAAAAAAATCTGAAGTATAAAAAATTAATAAAAAAATCAGTACAGTTATGAACAATCTAAGTTGGTCTCAGTAGGACACTCTGCTCTATACTTCACCACACAATTTGGCTATCCAACCTACCTTTATATCTAGGTACGACGAAAATACTTATAACAATAAAAATATATCCAAGTACATTTCTTATATGATTTCTAGTTGATTGTTCAGTAACAATGCAGATCTATTCAACATACCTAATTTTCCATTGGCGGCCATGTCTGATCGTTGGAACCTGTTGTGATGAACTGATTGTGCCAAATATAGTCTGGACGATTGTTGTTCGCTGCTGACCTTTCGCAGGGGTTCCTGATAATGGGAGAAGTTGTTTGTTAAGTGGATAAGCGAGAATAGGGTTGCCACATACTGGATTGCTACAATATTTCAATAGTTGTATGTTTATCTATAGTAATTATAAAGCTGCCTCGTTGGTCTATTGGTAGCAAGCGCTGCGTAAGGACCGAGAGGTGCCCGGTTCGAGTCTGGGGTCAGGCAAAATTAGTGTGAGTTGAGAGTCAGGAAGTTGGCGGTTGAACACCCGTGCCTCGGAAAGCACGTTAAGCCGGTGGTCCTGCGCCCGATCTCTCATCGGTCATTTCGGATTGCCGTCTCACCGAATTTTGAGACTTAGGGAATAGAGAGTGCACTTGTGTTTGCGCGCACACTTGTGCACTATAATGTGTCCTGCGCACTTGGTTGATCTCAATTGAGATCGGCCGCCATGGCTGTAATCAGTTGGACGCCTTATAAAGCTTAAGAGTTTTTATGTTTGTTTGAACATTCAAACATAGCACATGCTAATCTCAGGCACAATGGAAAATGTGTAAAAAACGGAGGAAAACGCGTCGCTGGCACAGAAGTAGTGTTGTATAAATAAATAATTTTTAAACACTTATCAATACATAAACAAGAATAAATACTAGTTTTATTACAAGAATCTTTGTCATGAGTGGATTTAAATTTAATTTAATTTGTACAAACTTAAACTATCTAATTAGACCAAAGAAGTCATGGACAATGTGAACAGATTCAGAAGCTGGTGGTGTTTAGTGCAAATAAATTCACTCAGTCTAGCTGTAAGTACACACTTTGCAATACTTAAAACTTGTATTATAGGACCCATTCATGTAAATAATATGGCATTACTGAAGAAGTATAAGCTCAACATTTGTGTGACATCCCTAGAGATGTTACGTCAAACTCATAATGATGTAACTGATGTTGGCATTGCTCGGAAATTTACAAATAAACTTTTATACTGTAATTAATTTCAATACAGTTAATACTTTTGTTCAAGATATGTTGTCTATTACAGGTATTCAAAATAACTATTAGAAATTGAAAAAAATATGATAATTCTGATAATATGGGTGAATACCATGTTAATTAAAATACCGGCCAACTTTGAGTCCGATTTGCACACAACGTTTTCCGTACTTATTAAAAAATCATCTAAAAATGTGTCTAAACTATAACTAAGAGGTTTACCTTTTATGATAAATGGGTTCTTATATTATATTTTTCTTAAAAATAGTTTAGGAAAACTTGTCACTATAAGGCTATGCATTATTTATATAATAGCTAAATTTTATGTTAACCATAGCAAAATTTATGGACTGAATAAATATCCTTATGATGTAAATACATATACAAGCCAGGGGATTGGGGCTGTTGACCGAGAAGTTGTTCGATGGTCCCTACGTATAAAGCGACATGTCAAAAACATAGGTTTACAGGAGAGCGTTATAAAGGTTCAAACCTCTTTACAAATTTATGGTATGAACAATTTTAATAATATTTATACTCCAAATATTATTAAAATTGTTCATACCATTGTTCATAAATTGTCGTGTTATTTTATTATTATTTGAGACCATTCGAAATATAGTAAGAAAATGAAGACACATTATTTGGGTACCTAATTAATTTAAGGTACACAATCACAAAATCCAGAACTAGGTATTTAAAAATCATTTTTCAAACTTTTCAACTTTACTTAAGTTGAAAAGTTTGAATTGATACATTATTACAATTAGAAGTAAAATATGAACACATACTTATCATTTAGCAACAGCAATGCCATGATACTAACTTATGTACTATAATTTAATAGTTTTTGTTTAAAGTTCTGCACCTCATAAAAGTTTTTCCTATTTTTGATTTCGAAACTTCAGGTAAAGTTAGTTCTCTATTTATTAACATTTCTGCAAAAACTGTTACAGATTTATGTAAATTGAAATTATTGTATTAGGGTATCTAAATAAGTTCAATTAAATAGGGACATATTCTTTAATAATACAGGCCAACAACTTTTAAAAGTATTATTTACAATATTAGTAATTTGTTGAAATACTCGTTCATTTTTTTATAGGAAAACTATTATAGTTTACTTGTAAGGTTAGATTGAGAAGACATTTCAAAAACAAATCTATTATCTTATTGGAAATCTTGTATAAATAAAAATAATAACCACAAAAACTTACGCAAAACACGCCGCAAACTTCGCCACTTATCAGTCACTAGTGAGGAACCTATTTTATTATTTGTATTCAGTATACTCTTTTTTTATACTAAAAGACAAATTTAGCATTGGTTCGATGCTGTAACTAAAAAAAAAGTTTACTGACGTTGACATTTAGGACGTCGCGAACTGTCAATTTCACGAGTATTTTTGGTGTGGAGTGTGAAAATAATCTCCGACTTTATTAATATTTTGTATTTTTATCACTGAACACGTGTAAACGAACCGTGGTACTATCTTACATGGTCGATAATCATTACATTAAAGTATACAGTGTAGACTAAAGCTGCTATTTGTACTCAGATAAACATATTTTGAGGTTATGTCTCAGCCAGTAGTAACTAAACCTCCAGGCAAAAGCTGGCGAGAAATAAATCAAGAAAGAAAAGCGTTGAAGCGACAACGTAATGAGGAAAAAATCATAAAACGTGAAAAAAGAGTTGCTCTGGAAAAGGAGGTCGAAGTGAAGACGAAGGAAGAAATAGAAAAGGAGAAGAAAAACTCTGAAATTTCCACTATTAGTATAGCTGTGCCGGGTTCTATCTTAGAGAATGCACAATCTGCCGAGTTGCGTACGTACCTTGCTGGTCAGATTGCGAGAGCAGCTTGCGTGTTCTGTGTTGATGAGGTTATAGTATATGATGATATTGGGGATAAGCTTGACACAAAGAAATCAAAGTTGGAAGAAGCAGATGGAGTTAAAGTGGCGCGCAAGAGTTGCGTGCAGTTGGCGCGCATATTACAGTACTTGGAATGTCCTCAATATTTGAGGAAACACTTCTTTCCACTGCACAAGGATTTGGAGTTTGCTGGGTTACTGAATCCACTTGATGCACCACACCATTTACGACAATCTAATACATTTAAATTCAGGTACATATTTTTTTGTTACTAAGTGTTATGTATATTATTCTGTAAACAGGAATTATTTACTTATAGTCCAGTCAAAATAGACATTTAACCTAGGAAAAATTCGCATAGAGCTGAAAATTGGCATGAATGTTGGGAACACTATTACAAATAATCTGTCAAAAGTCCCCATCGATCCCACGCCTGCAAAAAAAATAATCAAGGTCAAATGTCACAAATATCAGTTTTATGCACTTTTGAGCGAAACGGTAAGTTTAATCATAAAAGTATGTATGACAAAATTACTTATCACGTAATTATCTATAAAAAATGTCTAAACACTTTGTTCCTAAGATTCACCATTTCAGAGATATAGCGATGCACAAAGTTGAAAAAGTTGTATTTTCAAACGCTTCCAGGCCCCCATGCGATTGTGCTAAACAGTTAAAATTTTAACGAATGATGTATCTCAGTTGCCTCTATAACATCTAATACTAGAAACAACATGAAACCAACGTGTAAAGTGGGTTCTCATACAAAACCTATGTTTTTTTTTCTCACACTTGGGCGGTTTTTAACGTGGTTACCCTAGTGAACCTATTCCAGGTCATATATCGATCAAAAACGATATCAACAGATGAATGCATATTATGTAAAATATGAATTTTCTAATGATTAAAACCACGATATCTCGCGAACGGTGAGTCGGAAAAGAAAAAGTGACTGGGCCATTTTTGTAGAAAATTGTATGATCTACAACTTTTGTTTGACCTATTTACGATAATACTTACTGTTTTCGAGAAAAATGGAAAAATCCTTAATTTTATACTTTTGACCTTGAATAAAATTTTTTGCAGAAGTAGGATTGATGGGGATTTTTGATATTTCGTTTATTATGATGTATTTAACGTCTCTGGCAATTTTCAGCTCTATGCGAATTTTGTCTAAGTTAGCACTTATTTTTGTCTATTTTGACTGGACTATTACCACAATAATATAAGATACAATAACAATATTTTATAAACATATTGAAATTCATATTTTTTATTTGCAGGGAAGGAATAACAATGAACAAGAAAGTCAAACCAGGTAAAGGGTCTCAGGTGAATGTAGGCCTACTCCAAGACGTGTCTACAGACAAGCTACTGAATCCTGGTATTCGGGTCACAGTTCGGATGTTACCATCAGCAGAGGGTGGCAAGAAACTAAAAGGCAAAATTGTTAGCCTTACTACTCCAAGAGCGGAGACTGGTGTATACTGGGGATACACAGTGAGGATAGCCAATAATCTGAGTCAAGTCTTCACACAGTCTCCATATAAAGATGGGTAAGCCTCAAGCTTTACTTAGTTACGAAGAATCCTATAATTCAAAATGTTCAGTTGGTGTATTATTTAGTATAATTTTTTTGCTTTGAAAAAGTCAATGTTGGATAGCCCTTTTATATTGAAAACTTTTATTTCATTACAGTTATGATCTGACAATTGGTACATCAGATAGAGGAACCCCTATAGATGATCTACCAGACAAAGAGCTATCTTACAACCATGCACTTATTGTATTTGGAGGGTTGCATGGAATTGAAACTGCATTGGAGAGTGACGAACAACTGCAAGTAAATGAAGCCAGTTTACTGTTCAACCATTATTTGAATGTCTTGCCACAACAAGGTTCAAGGACAATCCGCACAGAAGAAGCTATATTGGTCACACTCTCAGGACTTAGACTCAAATTAAAAGCAAATCAGGAACCAATGGCCTTTATAGAAACTGGTATAGCTACAAGCTCCACATTCCCCACAGCTAAACATGAAGTATCTGACAACTCTGCAGGTGAAAATAATTTAGATTTAAGTAGGTTTGACTAAAATAAACTTTTAAAAATATGAAAATCTTTTATTTAAAAAGATAAATGTAAGAACTTGGTCCCTTGTTTTCCCAATAAGGAGTGTACTTAAACATAGAGTAACTTTTATATTATCGCTTGTTAATAGCACTTTGTACAGTATCACGAAGCTGTTTGATGGTGCTGGCCTGGTCTGCTGCACCAATAACAGCTGTTCCTGAGACAATCATATTGGCTCCAGCCTAAAAAAGATAAAATAAAAATCATTTAAATTAGGTTAATCTAGAATGTTGATTCATTGTCGTAGGTTTCTTTTTCCTTTAACCAACATTGAATATATCATGAACTAATTAATTTTTCTTACTATCCTTCTCTGTATATAATTTTAAACTGTCATGGTTACACACATTAGAAAACTGAAAGTGTCCGGGATATTTACCATGTTGTTTTGTTTTAATGAGCTCCCGATATTTCGGCACTGTTGCGAGCACCATGATCAAGTGTGAACTAGGTGAGTTCAGCCGTGATCATGGCGCTTGGAATATCGGGAGCTCATTAAAACAAAACAACATGGTAAATATCCTGGACACTTTCAGTTTTCTAATATTCTTCTCTGTGCCGAATTTTTTATTTATTTATTTGGTACAGCAACAGAGCACAAACCCGGGCTTAAATAAAAATAATTTTAGATATGGAAACAGTTAAATTTGTGCCCAATCATTACTGAACTCTACATCAACATAACTCAACACTGATCTCACTCATTTATTTTATTTCTTCTAAATAAGTAGTTAGTAAGTCTGGCTAGTCTTTTATTTAATTTTTATTAACACTTGATCTAAATACTCACATTTGCGCAACAACCTATAGTAGCAGGACCAACTCCACCATCAACTTCAATGTCCAATAATGGATAATGTTCCCTAAGGTATTGCACTTTAGCCATCTGGTCCTGCATGAACTTCTGCCCACCAAACCCTGGCTCCACAGTCATGATCAGCACCATGTCTGACATTGATATGTACTTTTCCACTTCAGATACTGGTGTTCCAGGTTTGATTGCCACACCTACCTAAAATGTACCAATTAATTAGTAACATAGTTTTATAATTATTTTTTATTTAATCTTTTCATCATATAAACGAAAGTCACTTCCCACATTTTGTCTGTATGTTTGTTTGCTTAAATCTTTTTTAAACTATGCAATAGATTTGGATGGTTATTTTTTTAACAGATAGAGGGATTCAAGAGGAAAGTTTTTATGCATTTTACTAGTGTTCAAAATAGTGCCTTTATTTTCATCACAAAATTTTAATATCTGGCCTCAAAATAATGTGTAATAACATACTTTCATTCCATGTTCTTTGATTTTTCTGCACACATCCTCCACATTTGTAACAGGTTCAATGTGGAAAGTGTATTGGTTGACTCCAGCATCGGCCATAGGCGCAATCCACTGAAATAATTAAAAAAATAATGTTGATAAGATTGATGCATCTATAATAATTAAGCATAGAATATTAATGCAAATAAATAATAATGTACAGAAGAACTGACCTGCTCAGGTTTGGAAACCATCATGTGTGTTTCAAAAAATGCATTCTTGATTTTCCCGCGCAGGCATTTCACTACGGGGTGACCAAATGTTAAATTAGGCACAAATTGGCCATCCATAACATCTAAATGTAAATAATCGGCACCATTATCCAGTAGTTTCTGAGATTCTTCAAAAAGTTGAGAAAGGTCCGCATTAAGAATCGATGGTCCGATCAATGCTTTCAGCGATCGACTCATTATTTCAAGTATTTGTAGGGCACACTGACTAATAATAGGATTGTACTTAGTGTGTGAAATAATTTCGGAAAGTAAACTTTGATTCAGGTAAGTGTGATAAACTTTTTCAGCTGATTGACAGTGATAACCTTTAACGAATTGTTGATAGCATTCCAAGGTCAATATTGTCAAATTGACAGCTGCTATCGTCGTTAGGGAAGTCCATATTAGTATATTCATCGATTTAGTATAATTTATATTCGTACAATCGATTATTTTCTGAATCACAGTTTTATTTTGTATGTATAATTTGGGAGCTGGTGATCTTGAAAAAATCTTTAATAAATGCCTATCTGGTAAAATATATATAATATTGTATCCTTCGTTATCTGAGTATCTATTAATAGGTACATAGGTACATCATAATATATAACTGTCTAAATCTAGCTTGACCTACCAGATTTTTTATATAGTACCATTTCCTATTTACTCTCCTCTTATTTCCCTGTTTTGATGTGGACGAAATTAATCTTTTGTAAAGTTCTTACACAATGTTTACTAATAATTACTGTATCAGCCGGCGCTGCTATAAATTACTGTAGTCCAAACTTTTGTAATAACAGCAAGCAACATACACTTTGCAGGTTTCGGGTAAGTAGGTTTTACGCTCAAAGTTTGACATAAACATGGACTCCCAGAAGATTAATCAAAGACTGCCTATGTTTATTTCTGCAAAATATTTTTAACTTAGCCTTTGATACATAAGTAGGTCCTATTTGTTTACAAATCGATTGACACGTTATCACTATATACATAGTATAAAGAAAAGTCGCTTCCTGTGTCTCTGTTCTATGCTTAAATCTTGATAACTATACAACGAATTTTGCGGTTTTTAATAGATAGAGGGATTAATATACCCGAAGCGAAGCGAGGGTGGGCAGTAGATTTTTGTAATAGCATAATAATACAATGTTATCCCATTCTCAATAAGGAAGTTAGTCTTACGTACCTACAATTTCTGGGATAAGAATAATTTAATATTTAACTTCTACTTAGATGATGTACCTAAGGTTGGTTCAGAAATCCAAAGTTTGCGAGTTTGAATTCAGAACATTCTTAATCGTTCTAGTAGAAGTCTCATTACTTGCAGGTAGGTAAATGATCTAGGTACATAAGTTTGTTCCAGTCACCTACTTTCTTATTACAAAAATAGATGAATGTTCCAACCTACGTAGGTATTTGTGTTACTGAACTTTCGACAGTGGTTTCCTAAGTGAGCAAAAGGGAAAGTTTGTTCAGAGCGGGATAAACTAAGTAACTAGATAATGTTTGTCGCAAACCAAGGTTCTGAGATTATGAAGATTAGGTAGGTACCTACTAGGTAACCTACTCAGAACCTATTTAGCAATAATACGTTGGAAACCTTGTAAGATCATAAATGTTTATTTCGTTATGAAACAGAATTTACAATATTGGAGAAGTACTTAGGTAGATTATAATATTACGTAAATACCTATTAGGAAACTTTTTAAAGATCAAAAAATTAAAAATAGAAATGAAACAAATTTTATCAGAAAGGGCTTTCAAGCTCTTTACGGGGATCGCAGTCACGGGGAAACGTCGGGTTCTCTGAATAATTATGTTCATCTATAGATTACCTATACACCGTGAAATAACTTTTCACAAAAGATGTGTGCAGTTCTTTTTTGGTAAAATCAATAAATGCCGGTTTTACGAAAGGTTTAACCGTAACTCGAAAACACGTTCGAACCGCTTTATGACTTAGGGTGTAGAGCTTCTTTAGCTTTGAGCATCGATTTCATGCGGCAAGCAGTACCTGAATACGTTACATCTTCAAAAACAACGAAAGCTTCTCTCGTTTTCGAGTTGGAAAATTATTATTACTCGAAAAAAAATCATGCAAATTGTTACTCGAAAAAAAAATTTTTTTTTTCGAGTAGCAATTTGCATGATTCGATAGTATTACTAAAGGCAAGTCGTTCTGCCACGGGAAAACAACCACTAAAATTTCATGGTGTATTCGTTTTAAATCAACTATGTTGTATTCACGCACATAAAAGCCAACTCCTTATGTAATGGTTACCTACCATTAAAGTTCTTTTTCTCTAATTAAGTCCCCAGAGCCATCATTGGAGTGCATCGATTATGAAAGAACGACTAAGAACAAAGAGCAAAAAGATGCTTTACTTAACAAGATCAACAGTCGTCGCAATAAAATAGCGTCCGGAGATGTCCGCTCGTTTCCTACGGCAAGAAACATGATGAAACTGGTAATAGCATCTTTAAGTCTTTAGTTTAAGACTCAAACTCTTTGATGCTATCTACTTAAGTTTAATTTACTCAAGATTGGAAAAGTCTACATCAAATTTTGTTTTAAGATACTTAACGATTTTACATTGTTTTTTAAGTAGGTAGGTTTAATTTTACCTCATCGGTTGTTAGACCATATTAAACAAATCTGTAAATGCTGGACTATACCTAATTAAATCTAGCTAATAGGTAGATACCTAAACCACCACAGTAACTAACCTAGGTACCTAATGCGGAAAAAATTGAGAGTGGTTAACATTTATATTCGTACTTTGTATCATGGTTAGAATGCCAGGGTAGAGTCAAGGAGATATAAATTTGTAATTCCAAGAATGAATTTATTTGTTTATTTACTTATTGTAGTAATATAATTTCACAGGTTTGGAGCGAGGAGTTAGAGAAGTCGGCGCAGAGATGGGCTGACCAATGTGGGTCGGAAAATGTGCCCGGGCCTGAGGACTTGTGCCGAGATTTGGGTTTGAACTTTAATATTGTTTTGACAAAACACTCGTACTTAATTATGATACTTATCTTTAATTTTTAACACTATTAGCTCAATTAACTAAGTATAAAAGCGTATTTCGACCACTGATGCGATGATGTGAAAAAGGATTTTTTTTTCTCTTTGTTATGTTCTTTAAAAATTTATTAAGTCATTTTAAAATTACCCGCTTTTGGTTAGCTGTACCACAGCTGGGTAGGTTTCTTAGTCGCTTGTAGCCGGAGTTAAAAAATCAATTAAGTAGGTATACATTGTCACGGTTTTTGTAAGGATTTATATCGCGCTTTAATTGCAATCATACCTCTAGTGTTCAGCTAGATAATTAAAAGTATCTTAAATTGGAGATTGCGCGGTGTTGAGAAAACAAACTTACAATTTGAAATATTCCAACTAACTTTCAATTAACCGTGTTATTGAATTATTTCAGGTGACATCCCTGTAGGTCAAAATGTCGCGTCGGTGTACGGCGAAGCTCCGGGCCTCTCACCTATGTCTTTAGTGGATGTTTGGCATATGGAACTGTTGAACATAAATTCATCAGTGGTGCCGTATTATCTCCCGTAAGTAATACTGTAAAATATATAGGAGAGCGGAAGATACTCGTTCACTCGATTGGACAGCGTGGTTTGAAAAGTAAGACGCATATCTAATTGGGTCCATCGCATCTGATAATGAGGTCGTCGACTAATACTTATCTCAGGTTTTTAAGGCTTCTCCTCCGCAAAGGAATAAGCACATTTTCTTCATTGAGGGTCATAGTTCTCAAAGTTTGAAGAGGTTTCATACTAAAAAAAAATAGTAACCAATTTTGTTCCAGGATACAAATCACAGTTTATAAAAATATTATGAGAAATATTTGAACTCACAGTAACTATACCTAATAATAGTTACTTATACACGTATAGAATTAGGTAGCTTCAGGGAATATTATTAGATATGGCCATAAACACAGCGTCATAAATAATCCTTATTTTCAGCCATTTAAAAATCTCTTGTACCGTCGAACCATTAACGTATGCCTAAAAAAGGTTGACATGTTCACATTATGAGAATGACCCCCGAGACTGAATGGCCGCTGAGGGTAACCTTGACCAGACCAACGATTATGCTAATTGTAACTTATTCCAGGTCGTATCGTAGGGGATTCTCTCATTATGATTACTTTACCCAACTTGTGTGGGCTATCTCAAGTGAGGTTGGCTGCGCTAGCGTGAAGTTCAAAGTAAGTGTATGTTAGCAAGTTCCAAAACACAGGGATGTCTTAGACAACTTTGTGCCTACTTCTTTTAGGAAAAAAGTGTATTTTCTTTGCCGTTCGCCGAACCGATTCCCCTGTATGAAAGAAAAAAGAAAAAGATGTTATTTTAGTAGGTAGTAATGTAGTAGGGTTGATAATTTTATTCGGGTCATTTTACTACTGTGCGGTTTTCAGCAATATAGAAGTAAAAGATCTTGAATGCTTTTTTTATTGTTCTATTCAATTGTTTTTTTTTATTTTTTATAATAGGCTAACAAGATTACCTCACTCCACCTGATGGTAAGCGGAAGTGAGATCCAAATATGAGGTCGACAGGCACAATAGATCGTATTGAGCCTGTCGCACTCACCCTGAAGGCCTGCTTAAATGCCGTTTCACGCCCCGCCTGAAGAGCCCGGGATCATATGAGGGAGGGAAAACATGAGCTGGAAGGGCATTCCATGCCTTAATGGCACGGGGCAGAAATGAGGAGCTAAACCTCTTAGTCCGAGCCACCAGCGCCTGCATTGTATGTGGATGGCAGCGCTGTCCAGCACGTGTCGTTCGGGAGTGGAAAGGGGAGGGAGGGACTAGCTGGAATAGCTCTTCGGAGCATTCCCCATTATAGAGACGGTAGAGAACACTTAGACCGGCAATGTCTCTACGTAGCTGGAGAGGCTCTATGGTTTCGGACACCTCTACATCACCGACAATACGGATAGCACGTCGCTGCAACCTATCGAGGGCGTCGAGCAAGTATTTTGCGGAGCCATCCCAGAGGTGACAGCAATATTCCACACATGGGCGAACTTGTGCCTTATAAAGAAGGCAGAGTTGCACCGGTGTGAAAAATCGCCGCACTCTGTTCAGGATCCCCAGTTTGCGGGAGGCTGTTCTAATGACGCTCTCGATGTAATCCCGCTGGTTCAGGTCGCGGCGAACATCCATGCCAAGGATGCTAAGGCTATCCTGTATTGGTAAGGGGGTGCTCTGAAGAGTAGGATGGGAAAGGAAAGGAGACACTTTACTAGAAAAAACACACACCTGTGTCTTCTTGGCATTGAACTCGACAAGATTGCATGAGCCCCATTCGGAAATGCGGTTGGTGGGTGTTTGCGCACTTTATAATGTTATGTGGTATCTAATCTAGGTTTATGTATTAAAGTTTTTTTTATTAATTTTATTTTATTTCGCTTATAAGGTATACATTGCAATTAAATCACATTTTGGCTTCACGAGTTGATTTATATTGTTATAACGGGTACTCCAGGGAACACTAATAGTCTATAGATAGATAATACTAAAGATAATCCAAGGAGAAAGTTTTGATTCAACCGTTAGTTTAGAATTTACGCTGAGAGCTTTTAGCTTTGGAAAATGGAATCCATTACTACGCTAAAACTAACGTCTTCTAAGTCATTACTGAACTTAAAATGCACAATCAGCCAGAAGTCCGCGTTCCTCGAACCAGGAAGTGACGAAGTAATTTACGTACTAAACGTTTTTCGTACAGCTGTTAAACGACTTTAATTTAATCAACTATAATTTCTATTTAAATTAAATCCTTTAAAGTTACTTTGAACGCTTTATTTCTGTACAAGTATTTAGATACTTACTAGTATGTCTGTTTTAATGTAAGTAATGTAAAGCGCGTGCAGGCCGATTTCACGTTTTCGTTTTCACTCGTGCAATCGCGAAAACGTGAGATATTTGTAAGACGAGCGACTGTATGGGGACAGAACGTATGAACCAAGGATCTTAATTGGATTCTGATAAGCAATAAAGTGTTAACCCACCATGACCTTTGTTTTGTGAAAAACTTTTGCAGAATGTTAATTAAGTGATGTACTAATAAGTACATAAAAAACCTTACAATTTAATTTTTTGTGGGTTAACACATAACACATTAATGCTTATCCATCCAATTATGTATCTAACGATTTTTTAAATCTGGGTCCTTCATTCTATTATTATGTAACTGAATAAAGATTATTTAAAAATAATTTTGAATATTGTTACAACAATGTTTAATATTTGTTTTTACGTAGATACTTAAAATCTCTTTTTGGTTTATCACAATTTTAAGAACAAACTCAGGATGATCCATGTTCAAAGCGTTACAATATTCTATATCCATATTGTATTCATTAATATCAATCATTTTTAAATGAAACTAAATTTACTGATTAAACTGAACATATTATTTAGATAGAGAGAGAATCAATCGTTTTCATTTTTTCAGGAGCCTATAAGGTCCTCTTATAGCGCGAAGAATAGGACAGTATACAGACTGGTATGCAACTTTGCACCGAGTGGCAATGTCCTGGGCGAGCCTGTTTACGACGAAGGGCCGCCCTGTTCAGCTTGTCCTGAAGGAAGCACCTGTGATTTGACTTACAGTCATCTCTGTAGTTAGTATCGTTTTATTAATTTTATGCCTTTCATTTAATATAGTAATTTGGAAATATCTTCATAAGCTAAAGTTCTGCCGATAAAAAGTTAATCTGCTCGACTAGTTTGGAGAACTGTCAAGTGAATTTTTTGTTTTACCTAAATTTGCGTAATATTATTGGGTCGTTAGCCATCAAACATGATATGGAAACAAAAACACAGTTATTACATACTCAAAACTATTGATCTGTATTTAAGGTTCAATAATAAACACTCGAGAGCCGGAAGTCACAGAATCGGAAAACATGGAAAAGTTCGTTTTGTCAGATGATGGATCAAAAGAAGAAAATGTCGAGTCCGATGACGACTGGCCCATCAAAGATGAAAATTCAACCATATTAGATTATTTTTCCGCAATATATGACTACTCTAGGCAGCCTTTAACAACAGAAACACCTCAAACCGGAAATGCATGCAACAATTCATTAAAAGTCGACGAATTAGTAGAACTCTTAAAAATTAAGTTAACTACCGATCCTATGTTTAAAGAGTTATTGTCTTCGAAACATCCATCCCAGAATGGTAACACTGATTCTTCATACACTGATCCCAGGGTGGCTGCATTTGTGAACAAAATATATAGCAAAAAAGATCAAACGACAACTACTACTTCACCTGAAAAAGAATATGTGAATTCCACATTGTTAGTGGACTTAGTGGAAGCTGTAATATTTAGAAGTGGTGGTATGTACATTTCAAAACGCTTGTTTAACGACCATGAACCCTAAATATAAACGTCACTTAATATTATGTAATAATTTATATTTTCCAGATAAGACATACGCTACTGAAAATACGAATGATATTTTGTCTGTTTCTGATGTGAGTCCTGTTAAGATTCAAGCAGAATTAGCAGAAGTCCGACAAAATCATGATTTTACAGGACATTACTTCTTTCCTGAAGATAATTCTGATGAATCTGTTCAAGATACAACAGATCCATATTATGATGCTTCCAACCTTCCAGTGCCAGATGTAATATTAGAAATAGAAAGCATAAAAAGAGATAGAGTTACACAAGATTTTCTGGAAGAAATAATGGATTCTGATATTGGAACTGACGAAAGTACGACAAAATTTAATACCGTAGCTTCGATGAAGTAAAAAAAGTACATGGTACAAGTGGTCAGAAAGAAATGAAAAAGTTTCTTGAAGAAATAGGAGAAAACAGCCAAAGTATGATAGAAGTAATGCATGTTCCTATCAAAGTCAGTCAGTCGTTATCAGTTTTAAATACTTAGCTTTATAGTTTCAAAACCCTTGTCTCTTACAGGGCCCATGTCAATTATTCGTATATATCTACATCGTAATATTGTTATCCTAGTCCATTGAAAAGTTACACTGGGTTGCATTTTTTTATACCGTAAAACCCTTTTCCTTCGTCCTTACCTTACGTTTTTAGAAGATGCAATGTAAGGGCTGTAAGGTAAAAAAGAAACAATTAACATTTCTAAAATTTAACTGCGAGTATAAGGAAATAATTGAAACGCCAGTTTTTGTTACAGCCGCCAAAGCAAAAAGAGGACCAAGAAGCAAAAAGGAAATACAAAACCATTATCGTTATGCATATGACTATTACAACTACGATAATAAAATCACAGTAAAGTATTCGGATTTACTGCAAAGATTGGCGTCTGATTTCAAATTGTTACAACTAAATAAAAGGTTTCACTGCTCCTACCCTGAAAATAATGCTAAATCTTTGATAATATCAATAGTATTAAGATTGACACTAACAGCACAATGTTTTTGGATTATTTATAATGTTAAATGAAGAATAAACCATTCAAATAAATATACTTTTTATTAATGTGATATATAAAAATATAAATAAAAAGAATGATACAGTTCCTTTCATTAACATGGCTGAGTTACAGACACATGCATCAAGTTTAGAATTCTGATAACTTTTCCAATTTATAATTTTTTGTAACACCAAATAATATAAATCACCATAAGATAAACTATCATAGTTCTGAGTACGAGAATCATAAGATTTTCTCTTACTCCTTTTAGTATTTGTGCTTTCCTCATTGCATACGCAGCTATCAGAAGGCATTGTGGATGCCATGGTAGTGGTACTAAACGCATAATTGTTGTAAATGTCCTCTGCGATATACGTAACGTACGTGTTATGTGCAGATTCGTCTGTATTCGTTTGCTTATTTATGCTCATTGCTTCTGGTTCCTCATCTGAATCACGTTTACGGATATCCAAAGCTCGTTTCTGACAGTAGTCTTCATCCTCCGCCGTTCCGCCTAATTCAACAATTTGAGTGACTTTGTTTCGTTCCAAGAAGTCACGGGTGCAGGTTGAGGTGCGTGTGCAGCCTTCGACGTACCCTGGCGGTGTTCTGGAGCCACCGTCTCCACCTGCCACAGGAACTATCACGCTTCCATCAGCTCCAATTACAGTAGTAGCAGACCATGTGCACGTCAGCTTTCGTGTGCAATGTTTTTTTCTTATAAACGGGGTATTGGTTGTAAATTTTTTAACATCTGCACGTCTACCATCCATATTCACAGTATGATCATAACCAGAATCTGGTTTTATGATACTATCATCGCCTTTTGCTTCAGCTGTAACTGGGAACTTTCTAAGATGCATAAGCTCATCAAAAGATAAGTATTTTTCTGTAACACTTTTTTGATGTTGTTTGATATAGGACTGTTCGTCTTTCAATTTTACTGTAATAGTTTCTGTTTCTTGAGATTTTTTTATTGTGGGATTTGTTCTTCTAAAGTTTTTAATTTTTTTGCTATACAACGTTGTGTACTTCAAAGATTTCAATAGCGGAGATATACCACTACCAAACTCATCCATTTGCCAAAAAGGTTTAAAAGTAATATCATCAGCCGAGCTACGCCTTTTTCTTTCTCTGGAATAAGAGGAATCATAAATGTAGTCGTATTCTGGTTTATTAGGTCCTTTATTCTCAAATATTCCTTTTACCTGTATGTGGTCAAATTTATTTATTTTAGGGGATAATCTTTTATACATTTCATCATTTGTTGTGTCGTCATGTTCGATCCAATCATCTTTGGATGTAGATGATGCTTCTTTCAGTGGTGATTGTTCATTTACATTTTCACCGCTTCGTATAACCATACTGGGTAGGAGATCATAATAATGTAATTCTCCAGGTTTTTTTGTTTCTTCTTTATTGTCACCATTGTTACTTCTACGGAATAGTGGGCAGCCTTGATCAGCGTGAGCACAACCAGTAGTGAAACACTTGCAGTTTTGGTCGCATCTGCATCTGGGAGGCACAGTTGCGCAAGTAGAACTCGGTGTGTTGCACAGGCATGCATTACCTGGTCTACCATTGCACGGAGTACTTGTTTGACACGGTGGTGTAGTATATCTGCAGTTTCCCTGTTGATTGTCTGCGTGATCTCGCGTACATGGAGTGGTTTCTTGATGACTGATTTCACAATTGCTACCCGCTTCTATTTTTCTAGTGCATCCATTATGTATATTATACTTTCTCATGTCACTTGATTCGGAGCCAAATCGTTCAGTCGTATACTCGTTATTGAGGTTCTGATAGTTGTAATTGTTTGGGTAGTCTCCGGATATTGGGTAGCTTTGTTGTGTTGGAATGTTGCGGATGGTAGTATCCCTATAATCAGGTCCGAAGTTTGCGTGACCGTGATAAACTCTTGAATGACCTCTTTCCTGTTGGTACTGTTGCCTTTTTTGACCTCTTGAAAAGGTTGGTTGGGAATTCCAGTGGCCTTGCACAGGTAGTGGTGACAATTTTTTAAGTGAACCTGAAATCCAAATCCTGGTTAATGTTTATTTTAACGTACTTATAATTTCTTTTGTGCAAATATGACGAGCAATTTACCATTATTGTTATTGAAGAGGACATGCCTCGTTTTCTGATTTCTCTGTTCACTGGTTTCATTCATATCAAATTTTACTTGTTTCAAGTTATTCCGGATGGGATCTGTTTCCGGTTTATTGCATATATTGAGAATCCTAAGTAAACTGCCCACTGGTGGTTTGTTAGTTACAACTATTTGTCCTGAAATAGATGGGAATTATAATGAATATTGAAATGTTGAAATCTTTGGAGTTAATTGTTAAATAATATTATTAGGTATCTAAAAAGTTCAAACATTATGTAAAATTTTTCTCCGTCTAAGTCCACTGTCAAGTTCAAGTATGTCCAGCATGGGACTGAGTTACAGGCTGACGATGATGTATGGCTTTTCATTTTAATACTTGCACACCAAAATGTATGTTTGGTTGACACGTCAAACTTTTTTATTTAATTGCGTCATAACTCAACGTGAAATCGAATGAAAATTCCCACCTAATTCGTTATCCGACTTCTCGTTAAATACTGTTTTAAATTCCACAAACACAAACGAAAAAGCATACAGAACGGAGGGTGATAACCAGCATATTTCATGGTATTAGGCAATATTTATTCGACATGAAATGGTTCCGCAAACATTTGTTTAACTCGTGACAGTGTCGGTTGTGGAATGGAGTCCCTTAATCCAAAATTTTGTGTCGGATGTCGGCGTTTGACTTGTTACAATTTATGGAAATGGACGAAGTTGTTATTAGTACCGTGTGCGAATAATTCATGCCCAAGCAATATTGTTAGGTTATAATGTGTATGATTTTCATACGTTGGAGTTTATTTTTAACATAGGTCAGTAAATATTTGCTTACATTAGGTAAATACCTGCAAAATGTCACAAAATACAAACGTACCTTCGACGAAAGAGCGACATAAGCTTTCAAATCTACTATCTGGTGTTTTATGTTGTTGACACTGTGTGGCCGGGTAGCCCACTGCATACACCGGCTTACCGTGAATATTGCCTTTGGGAGCAAAATTGCATACCAGTCTCTCTATAATAGATTTCTTCTGATCTACCTGGAATAGTTGAAAATAAATAGTTAAAAACACATGTTTGCAATGATGCATACATATTCATATACAGTAGAAACTCGATTAACCGGACTAATTGTTGTCGATAGGCATTCGGATAATCGAAAATCCGGATAATCGAATGTATGAAAAATAATGTTGTGTTTATTAAAAAAAAATAGATATCAACGAAAATCAATGTTTTTTAAGAATTTGTAATGCTTTTTCACACAGCAAATGTCCAGATATTGGTTGCCCAGTTGATCGTTTTTGTAAAAACCAACAGTACAGAGCTTCTTCTAAAAGTTCATTTTTCGGTTTCTTCATCATTTTCCGATTTTTACTCCCGTCTTCACTATCTAATTTGCAAGTATAGGTACAACAAAATTGAATCGGTATTGTGGATGTACCTACACCATACTTATTAGCTAACTAACGGCCGGTTTCTGCTTTTTTTAATCAATCAATAATATTAATTTTGTCTTTAAGCGATAACACCACTCTTTTACGCTTTGACATGTTTAAATATGGAGACGTGATACACAAAACGCGCGGGGCGGCGCGGCGTGACGCGGTGCGAGTGGAATATGCAAGTTCTGTCCGCCCGCGACTTCTTCCGCTCGGACAACCCTTATAACTCAGGGGTATGAAAAATAGATGTTGACCGATTCTCAGACCTACTCAATATGCTCACAAAATTTCATGAGAATCGGCCAAGCCGTTTCGGAGGAGTATGGCAACGAAAACTGTGACACGAGAATTTTATACATATATTAGACTAGCGACCCGCCCTCGCTTCGCTTCGGGGATATCTCTATCTCTATGTAATATATTCTAACCCCGTAAGAGAAATCTATTATTTTTTTATCTAAAAAAAGCCTATGACACTCAGGGATAGTGTAGCTTTCCAACAGTGAAAGATTTTTTCAAATCGGTGCAGTAGTTTCGGAGCCTATTCGAAACAAATAAAAAATAAAACCTTTCCTCTTTATAATATTATTATATTACATATTACATTGACTCCCCCGTACCCCAGTGACGCTTACATGGAGCCTACATCGCATGCTGGCTAGCTGAGCGCGGTGGCGGCAAACCACGCGACTTTTTTCTAATACTTGCATTTTTAAACTCGTGATATCTTCCGAATTAAATGTCCGAATTGAATAATTCAAAAAGTTATAAAAAGGTATTGAAGCCGTCTTGAATATAAAGTAATTTATTTTGATAAGGATTAATACCAAGGTACAAATAAAGAGCCCTTTCAAGCGGCGGCATATAAATTAAATTTTTAGAATAAAAAACCGCTTGCTGTGACATAACTATAATATTTAGACATATGCTGTCGCGACACTTTTTGTAGATAATGATGAGTTCTGCAAAGTCTTAGTAAATGGTTTTGTTCTATCTTCAATAGTTTTCGCAGCGCACGCGATGTAAGGAATTTTTCAGGTCTATTTTTTACACCTTGGGTTACATTATTGGAGTTTTAGTAAGGATCCCTAATTTTTTTTAAAAATATAATATAGCCTATGTTACTTCTGAATAATGCAGCTTTCTAATGGTGAAAAAATTATTGCAATCGGTCCAGTAGTTTTTGAGTTTATTCATTACAAACATACAAAAATACAAAAATACAAAAATACAAAAATACAAAAATACAAATCTTTCCTCTTTATAATATTAGTATAGAAGTATAGATTGGTCGCGGTTGGTAGTCCGGATAATCGCGAATCCGGATAACTGAGGGCCGGATAAACGAGTTTCTACTGTATGTATATTTTGCAATTCTGTCAATGAAGTCTTTTTTCCGTATAGTTTAACCGTTTTAAGGTTTGTATACTAAATAAATATAAACTGTTTGTATTGGTCAAGCCTGAAATTCAATTCATATCTATTTATTCAGGTCTGAAAGATTTGAAAACTTAAAGTTTAAAAGATTCATAAAAGTGAATTTGCTCTAATAAAAGCTGAACGCTCTTTGAATAAAATGAAAACGTTTGAACATCAGGTATCTCACGAAGCGTGAAAAAGCTCTCTCGAAATAAATTCACTTAAGACTGTTTTGTGGAAACCTAGAAACTGAATATTGTACCAAAACAGTATTTCAACGTACACCATCATCCACGTTATATTTATTATATCCCAAATGCCTCACCGAACTACAAGGAGGAGGGAACAAAGAGTGCACAACCCAGAAGATATAATATGATCGAATTCGAAACAACCAAAAAGGTACGGCCAGAATACCAGTGCTGCAGGAGCTCTTGTTGAGCTTCTGCAGTCTATGCTGAGGCACGTACCTTGTTGGTCACTGATGCTAAATATTCGTTGTATATATTATGTTCTGTTAATTTGTATTATTTTATGTTAAATTTATTTTTTCTTGTAATATGTGACCAATAAATTATATTCTATTCTATTCTATTCTAAACAATGACATTCAGACCAAAAGTCAAGTTATTCTAACTCAACGTGCTACTGAACGTTAACTTTAACTGAGTTACACAGTTCTTTACTTTGTCCTTGCGTAGTCTTTAACAGTCACGAGTCAATCATAAAATTATTTACATAAAATCTGGCTCTTCCGCAGCCGATACGATCGGTTTCGCCCCAAATTAATTGAGTAAAGTAATTTGTCTTCCAGTCTCGCGATCTGAAATAAAATATGATTGTGGTGTAATAGCCATTTCATGAGCCAATCCAAATGGTATTGTTCCTTCTATTAACCCTTAATCAAATACAGCATATAGAATTTTTTCATTGGTTTTCGCCGGTATTACAACTAGATAAGGTTCAAAATCTGGTGGGAACTATTTTCCTTGTGAGCTATTAAGGGTTAACAAGTTTTGTTTAGCTGGCACTAAAGCAGTATGTACCTAAATGTTTCGAGATTTATAATCTTTACTTAGGCTCATCTAAGATTTTACGGAATGAATTGAAGGACGATGTGAATACGTACCTACTACTACGCCGTAACTAATAACTAATTTGAAAGATAGCAATCTCACCACGTTAATCTGTTACGTACTTACTGATTGTAATACGACACACTTCCTTTGTAGTCCAGGGTTTGCATGAACCACACATCCACCATGTTCTTGAGCTGCAGGCCCGGGGCTGGCCCTAACACCGAGACGATGGCCTGACCAACAGCTGTGCCATCTGAAAAATAATCCAATTTTTCTGTTACATAATTTTTTTTTTCTTGACATGCGACTACATGATAATCAATGGTTGGTAACTTTTACTTTAAAAATGGTGGTGAACTATTAAAAATCTTACATAAAATTCACTACATCTTACATGACATTAATGTAATGTGCTTATATCTAAGACAGCTACGATTTCCCGTAGCAACCATATACTTATTTTGTAGACACGTAGTGAATTTTGTAGCACTGCTACGATACTCACAACTTTGTTTTTACATGACTTATCATAGGTAGCTCTGCGCCCCTACTAGGGATATAGTAACTACCTAAAAAAATTGTTTTTAAATAGCATTAAAGGTTAACTTACCTAAATCACGACATTCGTCCTCTTTGTCTGGACGCGCGGATGCATCGCATTGGTCAACCCATCTCTGTGCAAGGGAAGCTAGTTCCTCAGACCAATACTAAAATAAATAAAAGCTTGTAAAATACTCAGTTTAAGTACTAATTTTCTTACATCTTAAGTACTTATATATTTCAGCTGATTTTTGGAAATGTAAAACTTTACAAGAGTTATAATCCAAAGTAGGTTACTCTTGAAGAGTAAGCACTTTAAAAGAGTACTGATAAAACATCCGACCCTATTATGATAGATTTTTATTAAATTGAAAATCACGACTTCAAATGAAATTCCAATAAAATAATAAGCCAAATCAAAGTTAAAAGATGAGTGAATTCCTTGAAGTACTTAAGTTGATGAGGCTATGTACAAAATAAGTTTTCTAACAATTTTGTTCATATTGGCGGCTTGGGGTAGTCCTGCTAGGCCTAAAGCGACGGAGTTTCGCCTCTCGTTAATTTTGTTAATAATATTATTAACATCATCCTTTGTAATCGGAGTACTTGCGTAGTCTTTACACGCGGAGCTCGGGCCTGGCATCTGGAAACTCAGAATATTTTAGTGCCATTATGGAATTGGTTTAAGTATTTTTAGTAAAAATACGGGATTTTGGTAGTAGTTTGGTTTTCTAACTGCTACACCGAGGAACGTTATTAATACTGGGCGTTGCTTACATTAGAAGTTGTGTGTCATTTAAAAATTTACTTTTTAGAATTCATTTAATGAATACAACGCAAGAAATGTTTCAACTTGAAAATTATTTTAGTTATAGCAAGCAGTAATAATCTGATAATTGTAGACGTGTGGCGATACTTAGTACGTATACATACACATCAATTTACCTATAACATATTGATTGTTGAAATAGGTGACATTGTGAATTTAAATCTTAATCATATTATATTTCCCAATTACTAAGCAAAAAAAAAAAAAAAGTAAAAGTCGTTGCTTTTTTTTTAAAAACCTAGCGACTTGAGTAAACAACAATGGCTTTGATGCTAATAATATAGTTGAATCCGTTCTGTAAACGCAGAGTGCTGAGCAAATTAAATATTTCAAATTGCTCATGACCTTCAATTGTGTTATTAAAATTATGTTATAAATAAGTGTGCAACTACAAGACCAGTGCACAGACGAATTATTGTATTGTATTCTATAAATAACTTTCAGAATAATTTACAACTTCCTAAACGCGAGAAATAGAAATGTCTTGAGAACTATTTATTGTAGAGCATGCGACTTACATTGTATTTGCAGAGGGTATGGTTAGGACATATTTCACAATATTTGGACGAGCTGGCTACGTTATGAATACTAAAGAACAATACGATCAATTTCACATTTATCATAATAAATCATAAAATATACTAAAGAATGACGCGTACAAAATGTAATCGTGCAGTCATGGCTACATAGATTTATGTAGTTCAGGTATCTCATTAATCATGTTGATATCAAAAAAGTAAAATGGACACTCCAATATTGATTGGTTATGATTTTTGTGTTTCATATACTTATGTGTTTATGTATTCATGTAACTCAAATATATAATGTTATCTCAGAAGACACAAACAAATACATAGACATATTTTATGGAAGAACTACAGACGACCACAGGCAAAACAAAGGTACACATCGGGTCTTGGAAATATTACATCTAATACTTTCATATTTGTTCATGCAAGTGGTTCTAAGTTTTAATTTGAAATGTCTTCAACTTTGTTGCAGATGGCACGGACAATTTTACCAGTTTTAGTACGTCTAAACTTTTATTTCATATAATACGAAACTTCACCGGCACCAAGGGACCTAATTTAAAATCTAATGTTTTCGACAAAATGCTCTCAGATGAGATTTTATCAATAAAGAAGCATATTTATGAAAAAGATATAAGTACAACGTTAGTAACCAAAGCTCATTCAGGCAGTGTTCCTACACCGACATTAGAACTAAAGCAAAACTGGCCTTTAGTAGGATTTACAAGAACTCCTAATTATGAAAGGCACACGGCTAAGGCTGAAAATCCAAATAAACTGATTGAAATCGAAGGAGAAAATCTTGACGACGGTACACGCAATGCTGACGGGATTGATGTAGTAAAACGTAACAGGAACGTTAATGAAAAAGTGGTAGGCCTAAGAAGTTTGCAGAACAGTGCAACGTCACATTCACATTCTCGCACTGCGCACCAACAGCCACGTGGAGTTAGGTTGTGTACTTGTACTAAAACGAATCCTTCTACATCTTGCACTCATCGTTGTGCAGGTTCTATGACACCTTGTTCTCAAACCAGCCGGTGTACCAGCTCCCAACGGCTATATTCATTTTCAGCGCTTTACTATGATACAGCTCAACCATACTTTGTCGGTGAAACAACACAGTTTCCATACGTTAACGCTTACTATCATCCTTACGTTATAAATCCTTTAAAATTTTCAAGAAAAACTAAAAGGAGAAAATATCATTCAAAAGTTACTGACAAAGATTTGTATTATGACAATGATTATTCCACTGAGTTTTCATATGTGAATACTGACAACAACGATGTGGAAGACTTACATGCACATAGGCATGAAAAAATTGAAGATAACGAAGAGGTAGCCCACAACGAAAACTTCGAATACGATTTCGATAAAACAGAATCTATAACGAAAAAACAGAAGTGGCATAGTACCAATACACCAAAAAGAAGCCAGGAAAAGATAGTTCAAGAAATATTTGACGATTTAAAAACATATTACAGTGATTCAGTTGTTAAAGACTGTTACTGCAGGACATGGACTTCGTCTTCACATAATTGGGGTCCTTCCATTGTTATTTCCTATCAAACTTTGATTATGCTTATAATTACAAATTAACTTAATTACAAGTGTCTCAATCTCAAACGTGTATTTGGGGTCTTAGACATTTAAACAATAAAAAAATCAGGAAAACACATACATATACCTCCATACATTTTACAGATAATGGTTGAAACCTTAATAATCCTGCGAGTAACTTTTTAAATTTCACTTAGCAAATTATTTACCGTAAACTGTGAAATTCACTTCCTCATAGGCACAGATCGGAAATTGAACGCTTTACGCCTCGGACTTTCGCGCGTCCAAAATTCAGCGAAATCTACGAATCGCTACTATTTCTGCTATACTGAAGCACGTGTATGAATAATTCAAGCTACGAATAAACTCTTATTCAGGGTTTCAAATATGTAAGGTCTCAGGAATAAGTGAAAAAGAAAGTGTCGGTGAATTCTAACCAATTTCCCTTTGCCGTTTTCCTGTCTGCGGTGCGGGCTCTAAATCTTCCTTGTGATTAATGCGTCGAAAACCTTGAATATCTTTCGCATTTTGGTGTCATCGCGAAGAAGTATTTTTAGTGAGATAACAACAAACAGAGATGGAAATATTTCCAAAGGTGCATTTCATTCTGTATGCACCTTTGGAAATGTTTTGGTATAAATTTATGCCAAAAGTATTTATTTTTGATGCCTGGGCACCGGTAGAAAAACGAGACTCGTTAAAAAATGGCGATTCGCGCCGCGACAGAGACAAAAGACCGATACCAGTAGCGCTACCATGAGTTTAAAAGTGACAGACTCGATATTGCCTATGTAAGAAATATCTATGAAAAAATGTACAGCGCCCCTAACGGTAACGCTAAGAACTAAAATCGGTAGTATGAAAAAACAATTCGATAGGTTTTTAACGTACGTAAGTTTTCGAAAGCTAACTTATGGTAGCGCTACAGAGACCACGATCGTCACATGACGTAGGCAAACGTCAAGTGACCGTCGGTAAAGGATGAGTTACCAAAGTTACAGTTATAGTTTGCAGTATCGTGTTAATTTTCTTAAGGTTTAAATGGTATTTGCAGTATCTACTTTAAGTTTTCGTCATGCTATGCTATGTATGTATAATATCCCGTTTGTACCAATTCAATTATTTGGTTTGTTTGATGGATTAATATTACAATCCCTAAACATGTTTTATGTTTAGGGATATATTAATCGAATACACGTCTTAATTATGAGTCCTTTGTTGGTATTCGTACTACTCTTATGTGACCTCGAATTATTTGATCAACTTTCATTGTTACGTCCCAGCATTAATTAATAATTAATAAATAACGGTGAAGGAAAACATCGTGAGGAAACCTGCACTCCTAAGAAGAAATTCTTAGGTTGTGTAGTCGACCAACCCGCACTTGGCCAGCGTCGTCGACTAAGGCCTTATCGCCCTAGTTTAGGGTAGGCTCGTGCCCCAGCAGTGGGGATGTATATGGGCTGATGATGATGATGATGATGATTAATTAATAAGTTTGTCAAGATCACTCGCGCTGGAATTGATGACCGTAAATAAGGATTGCTATGGTGATTATTATTAATGTATCAAGAAAGAGCCTTGTCTTGTTTCCTTGAAGAGCTCATTCCACTGAACAAATTGTGAACAGAAAATAAGCATATTACGTGGAACTGCTCTGTGCTCATTAATGTATCTCTATCATTATCTTATTGTTTATTTGTTTGAATATTTAATAATTTACTTAATTATGGCTCACACTTCCTTAGTTTTGTAATTGACATAATGTACTGCTATATTTAAAAAAAATCTATCATTAAATTTCCAAATCGCCAAGACTTTAGAAATTGGATCCAACGTTCATTATTTTTTGTATGTTGACTAACTCCACTATCTGTATCGGTATTGGTTGGAATATGTAAGGAATCAACCCTCAGGTTATTTATCATCATTGCTCAGTATCAAAACTCTATGGATAAGCCTCTTTGATTTGCGATAATTAAAAACGATGAATGTAAGGGTTGGGTACTTTTCAAACGACCGTCTGATTTATGATTATGAACATAAATAAGTTATTAATATTTATAACAATGCATTAACTATACAATTTTCTATTTTAGAGACTGTTTTCATAGGTACCCTTTTACTTGCACTGCACGCTTCCGAAGTAAGTAGATTTACAACGTTTTCAAACTAATAAAACTGCTCAAACTTTGGGTTGTATTTCCTGAAAGTATTACCGGTGCACACTTGACTTCGAAATATGATTTACTATCGATCCACCGAGTATTTGGCTATTGATCGTAAATCAACGAACGCTCTCCCAGCTTATTAGAATCGGAATATTTCTTGGAAAAGAAAATTTTAAAAGATAAAATGGTAAGAAAAATGCGCGTCTTATCTCCTTGATTTGATTGGAAGTGCGTTGTGAATTTTGAATAGCTATGAGTCCGGTAAATTCTCGTTTAATTCAAAAGATATATGCTACCTTACGATTTTAAATAAATATATCGCACTGTGTAAAATCTAAGGACTTCTGAGTTACTAATGCACTTGAATTATAGATATCTAAAACAACAGTGTAATGTAAAATTGACCTAATAAACACCCAGCCATGGAACAGTTATGTATAATTTACGCCGTTGTTCTAGAATACTTACAAATGTACTGTCCTCGAGCCTATAAATCTTACCATCTACCGAGCGGGTTGATAAAAACCACCTAACATTTCTGTGCAAGAAAGCCTTACCGGGAAATAACAAAATACTGGAAAATTATGCAAATCCCGGCCAAGAAAGGTCGGTGAATGCGAATAGGAATAACGTTAGGGTCGCTATAAATGTTATTTTGGAATTGGGGGTAAGTTTGTAAATTAAGTTTCGAGTTCCATGATCAAGTCAACAATATCACCGGAGTAGAGTATGTTGTTGAGCTTCTCATAGGATATTCAGCGGCTGCTGTTTATGGCGTGTAATAAAAATTAGCTAGTGGTAGTTTAATCGGCAATGTCTAACAAATTTTTTTTAACAGGTTTAGCAGTTTTGACAGAAAGCGCGACATGTACATGGATGATACATATTTAATAAAAATATATTGGACCTTATTATTATTATTGATTAAAATTATAACCAAAACAATGATTTTCAAAGTTTTTGTCTTTTTGACTGCGTTTGTGTTAATGCTAATCTCAGAAACGGCTTATCTTACGCCTATACCTATATGTGACTTTCAGTAATATATTGTGGTAAAGTTCATAACTAAAGAGTTATAATCATTTAAAAAATCACGTTGAACTTGCTGGGCGTTTATTTTAAAAAATCCTGTGGAAAGTAGCTGGCACAGTTATTTAGTAAGTAATATTTGGTATGATTAGGTAATCATTGATATTTGACAAAGGTTTATTTGTGGGTACGATCAAGTAATACACGTTCCAGATTACTCACGTGTAACGTACATAGTTTGTACCGCAACACCTAAAGTTTGGCAGTCTCTAGAATTTGGTGAGAAACTACTTGACGAGTTAATAATCTACCCTCGTTCTCACGGCTCAATTAACTAGTTCCTTATGGATTACATACAATATCCTTAAGTAATCCTACCTAATAATATATGTGACAAAGGAATATCTGTTTCGCTAACCGAAACGACTGAACTGAACAAAAATAATGCTACACAGATAGATAGTCGTAAAATTTGTCAGATACATCGTAACAGTATTTTTAATAAGGATATTTTTAGGTTAATTTTTTATTCAAAGAAGAAACTAGAACTCAAATAAATAAAAAAAACGTTTCTTTATTAATAAATTTAAGTAGGTACCTATTATTTTAAGGACGACTCATAATGAAACGTGAAAATTAAAATATACTAGTGACCCGCCCTCGCTTTGCTTAGTTCATAAACTTTCCTTCCGTATACATAAACCTTCCTCTTAAATCCCTCTATCTATTAAAAAACCGCATAAAAATCCGTTTTGCAGTTTTAAAGATTCGAGCATACATAGGGACAGACAGACGCGGAATGCGACTGCTACTACTATGTAGTATGTAGATACAAAACAATATTATAAAGTTTCCAAAGGTTCCCAGGGAAACTTAAGATAGCAACCCTATAACGAATCGGAATTATTATT
This sequence comes from Maruca vitrata, assembly GCA_039566165.1. Classification (NCBI taxonomy): domain Eukaryota; kingdom Metazoa; phylum Arthropoda; class Insecta; order Lepidoptera; family Crambidae; genus Maruca; species Maruca vitrata. Next base: position 6,032,072 of record CM076919.1, read on the forward strand.
ACTGTGGTTTTAAAGATAATCCGAGCTTAGAAGTACTGTACCTATCCGAGTCTCATTTGTGAACACAAAATGTTTGATGCATTCTTAAACATTCCAATCACGTCTTTTATTGTAATCGTTTAGTTACTAAAGTAATTAAAAACTGAATTTCAGGATTACAGTTGATAAAGTTTAAGCTGTATCTTAGACAAGCCGAATAAGATAATTGTACATTTTGTAAGTTGATTGAGAATTTGAATATATACTAAACTTTTTATGTAATTTCTGTAATAATAAATATATTTTGGAGGCCATGCTTACTTGCATTCCGATAAAACTACACTGCACAAACTTTTCTTTGTTACTATATTTGATAAGAAATATAACCTATGATTTTTTAAATTTTTGTTCATTGTACGTGAATAGTAAGTATCATTCTAATTACTAAATTAACATTTTGATATCCTCTCACGCCATAATAGACGTTGAAGCGATTATCCGGAGAACTTTACCATCGTACTGGTTTCAATGTTTAATTATCTGACCTCTTTATTGTAATTTTATTCATGAACAACTGGAGTTAACCGTTGAAGGTGTGCATTTATTAAGCAGTAATAAGATTAATATTATTACAGTTGAACATGACATGTCACGTCGGCAAAATAATGAATCCTTTTTTTTTAAACATTTATTCTAAAAACATAGAATTTCATTATTATTCCATTACTTTATATCGTAAATTATGCTACAATACGAATATGAAATTTAAAAAAAAACCCTAACTCTGTTTGTTATGCTTAGAGAATAAGAATAAAATGATAAAATACGTAAGAAATGTATTGTTCTATACTTCATAATCAAAAAACAAATAAAAATAAACAATTTGTAAGCAAATAGGGCGTTGAGTTTCTCAAGTGTGAGAGAGCTTGAGAAAACACATAACTTGTAAATAGCAGAGTGTTCTATAAGAGGGTAATGTTTCACGTGATTAACAACTTCACACAAGCTGAAGCCAAATATATTTTTCGACAAAAGGTCGACGAACCCTGCACAGGTCATCGGCACCTCTGATCCTTGCATAGGTCAGTTGTCATTAAAAAGAAACATTAATAATAATTCACGAGTAAAAATCGTTACAATGTTGCGTTTTACACATTATTAATTTGACAAGGGTCCACCCATTAAAAACATGAATAAAAAACGGCAAAGTTCGAGTCGTATTTGTGCTGTGGCAGTTATTTACCAAGATTTTTTTCATCAAAATATAAGAAAACCATTTTGTAATGGGAAATAGGTACCTGAAGGTTATTGCTACCCTGCAAAATAAATGGAATGAGTTTTCAAATGGTTGTAATGTATATTAAATGGATCGCATGGATTTACAGACTTGATTTTTACAGCTTCAAAAAACCATCAATTTAAGTACCTGTTCAATATTAATTTCAAATTTAGTCATTCAGTTTACATGTTTTCGGGTAAACATACACACGGACAACTGATCGTACAGGTTAGGGTTCCTTATCTGCTTCTAAGTAATTTACGGAACTATAAAACAAACTATACACATTTGTAGGTCACATTGCGAAAACAGTATGCGATATCATCATGTATAAGCAAAGGCTATATATAGTCCAAAATATATTAATAGATTGCCATAGTAACTGTTCTAATTAAATATTGATTCATAATGAAATGGAGGATTATCCCAATTGCTTCTCCCTGTCGAGATTAGGTATATAATAATATGTATATTAACAAGTTTCTGTCGCGATTCTCTGTAATATCAACACGAAACAATATTTAATGGACGCGATCACAATAATATGACCCCCAACTGTTTTGATGAAAGTAAAATTTATTTACTCTTGTTAATTTAAATAAAGATTAAATATAACAAATAACAAGTAAGTAATTGACGAATTCCGGTTTCTGATGTTTGATTTTCATAATATTATGGTTGGCCATTTATTTTTTATTGTTTGTTCCTTGCGGTCAGATTAAATCAGTAAATTTATCCTACTCCCGTGTATTTATAATACCTTTTATATATTTTTAATGCCTTATATTTCATTCATAACTGAGTTCACATAAATAGGAAGCTTATTAATTTTAACGTACATTTTTTGTTTGCAAAAATGATTGAATAAAGTTACGTTAATAATTTATCTTACTCCAACAATAGGTAAAAATATGTTTTCAAATAAATGGGCAGACAGAGTGAGCGCTTTATTTTTATATGTATTGAAAAAGTTATCACAACTAAAATAAGTGCTCAATTTATGTTATATGATACATGATACAATGTATGTGATTTTTTTTAAATTTACACTTTGCTGAAACTTTGATACTTTAATGAAAATAATAGTTAGCGAACTTTTCCACGGTTAGGTATGTGAAATCAAATTCATCATTACCAGGCTCGTGAAATATGAATTGTACGTAATAAACTAGATAAATAAGTAATTAACTTACAATACTAAATAACCTGTCACCAAAGTTGTACCAAATAAACCTATTTTAAACTTAATGGTTGTGAACCGGGGCCTTGTTGCACTATTATGACAATAGCGAAGCGAAACTTCAGAATTCCCGAATTCCCCAATACCCTGTCAAAGACTTCCTAGGATAATAGAAGATCGATGTGGATCGGAGAGGGAGTAAAGGTATATTGCAAGGGGAATATTTTGATATATCCACACGTGATCGCATTGATTGATAGTATGAATGTTGCTTTGTACTCGTAGAAGCCGGATTAATAAAGCAGGATTTTGAAATTGGATACACACACAGACGAACACCGAAATGATCCAAAATACGTGTTACTAATATACTATGAAATGTATTTAATAGCATTGTCTATTATTTGCGCGAACACGACACATTTGAAATTAAACTACATAAGTGTACGGATTAAACTCAAGTGTATACTGTTACTCTTTACAGCGCTCGTGACCAAGATAATCCGTAAACTAATTAATTTTCGATTTTAAAATTTATTTATTTATTTCCTTTAACCCTTAAATATAATAAAAACCCGTTTGTTTTGTAGAAGCCTCCTTAGTATTTTTTTCTTGTATGTATTATTAATTTGATGTTAAAACAGCAATACAAAAATCATGTGTATACGTCAGGGGACACCAGTCACAACTATCTGTCCGGTGGTTGGTGAACGGTATACGGGTAAGCGACCCCGGCTCCTCGAGCTACTATCGACTCAGTCCGAATCATCCGAGGCGATAGTATCCTTCCTCCCCTTTTCCTTCCCCCGTCATATATCCTTGCTACTCGTGGGAACGCAATGACCTTGTTAAAACAATGCACAAGGCAGAATGGCGGCGACGTGGTTCACAACCCGTCACGTCACGTTTCCCACAGAGGTGAAAAATGGATCGCTGGAAGTGATCTCTGCCTACCCCTTTGGGAAAAAGGCGTGATTTTATGTATGTATGTATAAATGTCAAAGGTTTATTTATTGCAGCCAATAAACTAGAGCCACGGTAATATTATCTAAATAAGCGTGCCAGAGCCTTGCGATAGACAGACAATCTTTGTTGTCTGTCAATAATATAACAATAACAACTAAACAAAATTCAAGTGTCTGTTTGTAATATTAAAATAACAAGATTTTACTGAATGGGATATAATCGATATCGGGAAACAATAACAAAAACACAATTGAAATCATTTTTGTCCGTCTGTCTGTTTCCTTCTGCTTCATTCCTGCCAATTTCAGAAACGGCTTGACCAATTTTAACGGGACTTTCACTAATAAATATCTAATTACCTACAAAGTAAAGTTAAACAAGGTTCTATATAGGTTACCCTTGTCAAATTCTATCTATCTAATAACATAAAACAATGAATTTCGGTATCGATTGACGTTTGTCTTCAAAATGCGGGAACCAAACTTATTATATTAGTCCTTGCTTACTCGAGAGTGGCCGTATTTAATTTGTTTGGATGTAAAACATCAAGTAAAGATTAAATTCTAATTTGAGTTAGATTAAGACTAATTAAAGTTGCGACTAGATTGCACCGGAGAGATTAAAATATAATTTCCATTTTGTAAATTAATTTGGCTGACGTCACTGGGATCTCCACGGGCTGGTGAAATGGTTATAAATTATCTCGCAAGCAAAATGTGTGAATATTATTTAAGAAACCGGAGCTTCGTGGAATAGCCCAGTCGTATTGAACATTCAATTCGCGAAATGACGTATAAAAGTTTAATTTATTTTAAAAAGTTACGCTAATTTGAAAAAGCACGTGGAACTAGCACGACGTTTGTGACACAAATTACTAATAGCACTCTAAATTCAAATTCGCAACCAGTGTTTTTTTTAAATAAATCACTCGTTTATACATAAGAATGATACCAAAATAGCACATTTGCTCTTGGTCGACAGACTGATTGCATGATATACTTAAAACAAAAACATGTAGTGAATAAACTAAGATAGGGGTTGTGAGGGTTACCCCTTCTCATTTAGTAGTTAGTTAAGTCCAACTTTTCGAAGTTAGTTCTAATTTCTAATCAACGCCAATCCAGTCTGAGTGGTCTAAATATTTATAAGTGAATTCAACTTTAACAGTTTGGAACTTAAGCGAATACGGGAAAACTAAACATATGTAGTATTACGTATTTGTATATTGTGATAATAAATTTTACGTTGAAATGAAAAATTGTACTATGGTTGGATTATATAATATACTCTTTTTACCAAACATAATAAATTTCCTAGTCTATTCTAGTAAATCCAATGCTGTTATTAAGTATTTTCGAACTTGTGCCTCCGATTTTAGTCACATACATATTTGAACGTCGACTACGATAGAAAGTATCTGCTGAAAACCCGAACAATAAATGTTAAAGAGTTTTCTACAATTAATGTTAATAGAAAACTCTAACCCTAACCTAACCGTTATGTAGTTCTTGTTTCTTAGTATAAGTTTATTTATTTATTTATTTATTTATTACTAATTATTTTCGAAATTTGTGTAACGTCCGGTTTAACGTCCTATTTCAATGTCAACCATTGGTCATCTATTTTATAAAATTATAAATATAAATAAGCATATTAAGTAATCTTACTATTATTTTCTTCTCAATTAGACATCGTATCCTTATGCCTGAACTCCTTGTTACAACATTTTAGTTTAGTATTAGTAGAATTGATTGCTTAAGTGCCTTTAAATAGTACAAAATATTTTGCTCACAAGCAGTGCTCCTCATTTCCACGATCCGCCTTGTGTCTCATTTTAAACTAGTCTGCGTCTACACATCAATCAATCTCAACCAAAAACTATAAAAAGGTATATTGAGCTTAAAGTTCACTAGCGTTTAATCAGTCTGGGAATGTTAATGCTCTAGGTAAGAAATATCTCGTCCATTCCGATGATAATATTACCGTTTTGCTAAGTTTAAAGTGCGACTCATCTATCTTCACTATTTTTGCTTTTCGAGAATTAAACAATGTTCCCAAAGTATAAAGTTAAAAGTTGTCATGCAAGTGAGAATAAGAGATTTGATGTCAGACGTCATAGCAAAACTACACCGTCTGTATTTGTATCATTAAATTAAAATTCAAACTAAAGTCAGTATAACTCCAGATAACTTATTGATCATGACTACGCGGTACTACTACACGGTACTCGGTATAGCGTAGCGAACTACGCTATACCGAGTACCGTGTGTGACTGGTAATAAGTATTAAAAAGCCATTTTGGACTGCACCCCAGGGCTCAGGAGATGAAAGGGGCCGCAAACTCCAATATTCACCCACTTTAAATAGAGTAATAGTTAGAGAATGATTCTTACTATTTATTATTGATATTTGACGAGTTATGAAAATGATTATTTGGTCCGATATAAATAATTAAGGAAAGTAAGTAAATAAGTATGATTTTCACCTTATTTTGCAACAATAGTGCTATAATATTAATATTTACACACGCGGGTTTTCATTTTACTTGCCGTACGCATGGATAGAGTCAAGCGATCATGTAGCGAATTATCTCAAAATAAGCTGAGCGGAAATGTATTACTAACAATGAGCCTTTTATCTGCTTCGTTCATTCAATTTTCTACGGAATTCCTCGAATTTATTCGTAGAGTGTCAGTACACTTTATTACACTTTATTGAATGGGTATATTATTATGATCAGAGTAAAAGTATTTTTCTGTTATGGCCGTAAAATTAATGATATCGATAAAATAAAGTTATTTTCAAGCTGAGTTCAAAACAGCTTATGTTTTTCAGACAGGCATAGGTCGTTGACTGTTTTGTGACGTCTGTCTAGGATGTTTGTGTTTCGTTGCAGACTGAAATTATTGTTGTTCTGTGCCTGGAAATCTGGAAAGCTATAAATCTTATTTTGAAAAGGAATGTTATATTTCGGGTAAGTAGTAAATCCTGTACTTGACATTTGTATAGTTGTAATTGTAGATTTTTTTATTTCATTGTTGGAGCTGATAAATGATGAATGTGGAGGACATTGATCGTGTATGTATCAGATTAAATCTCATACATCGTACCTAATACAGATTGCATTTGTCATACTCAAGATTTCTGCATAAGTTACTCCTTAAGTTGTGATTGTTAATACATACTCGTATCATATCATACAAAATCAACTTGTGTTTTGGTTTACACATAATGATGACGAGGCTACTCCAAGCCATCATAGTATGTCAGTTAGGAAAAAAAAACTACGAAGTTACGTCTGAATGGAGGGCGAAACCTATTCAACTGGCTAAAACAGAGGATGACAAAACAAAAGCGCTTTTCGAAATCAATAGCAACGGCTGTTCATCAATCTTTCAATTTCAATTCATAAATAATATCTATGTCACTCAACGTCTGAGAATCCATGATGACTAGGGAATCGTTAAAACGAAGCTCACATCGATGATTTACACATTCCATGGTTGATCGATGGGATATTTCACTTTAGTTGTTTATTCGTTGTGTGAAAACACAACTTGCAGACATTTGAATTTCTGAACTCTATCATTCGTAGTTTGGTATTCACATTTACTCGTAATACGATTGAGTTTCAGTGTCGAGATTGGATTGTATGAAAAAACAAATTTTTTGGTTAAACTTATCTTTCGATCTTTAACCCTTAATCAAATACAGCATATAGAATTTTTTCATTGGTTTTCGCCGGTATTAGAACTAGATAAGGTTCAAAATCCCTGTGTCTTATTAAGAGTTAAATTATCTAGATTTTAATAAACAGAAATCAACACTAATATATTCCTTTATAATTGTTTCTCTTGAAATTCTGCAATAATACAGTTACACCTTAACATTTTACGCGAGTTTCGGCGCTGGAAGTAGTGTTTAATTCATAATGGAGCCGAATTATTCAATCGTCATGGCAGCGGCGCCAGACCAGATATCCGCTTCGTACTATAAATAGAAACTACATATAATTTACCGGACAAGACTCGAATTCATCGTCACTTTAAATCACGCTGTAAATATTGCCGTTTCACAGTGACTGACGTGTGTAATTATGGCTGCCGATTTCAGCGTAAAATGACTCGTCGATGTGTCTTTTCCGATTTATTTAAGCAAATCCAATTATGGAAAAAGAGTAAAATACACAAGCAAGGGTACAATAAAAATAATACTTTGCCTTGCTGCAACCACTTTAGGGAACGATTGCGAGCATTGATAGAATACGTTAAATTAATTAATGGAAAAATAAATTGTATTAAGTGGCCACCTTCGCATGCCGCGCTCACTGGCCGAAAATAATAAATCACTGTTAGGCCAATGTTTTGTTGTTCGTTTATATTCTGTCCAAATCACCTTAATATTGTATTAGAAAAACCTGCTTTTTTTTGAAGTGTGTTATTTTTTTATTATGTCACATACTCATAAAATAATCATAAACTCACGAAAGATAAGTTAAATATATTCGCTATCTCGAGTGGCGTCAACAATGTGAACTTTGCAAATGAATCGGACACAAAATAATAGATAGGAAAAATACCTACAAAATTCTTTTTTAATACCTAAAGCTAGCAAGTTGAACGCAATGACAGAGCCTTCATTTTCATTATCCAGTCATTTCCATTCTAACGCTTGCCCTTTCCGTTTCGATGGAGCACTTTTTTACGCGGCCCAGTCGCACAGATAAAAAAGTATATCAAGACATGCTATATCATTGTCTATACACCGTGAAATTTTAGTGGTTGTTTTCCCGCAGTAAAATGATTCTATCTTAGTAGTACAAAAGATGTGTGCAGTTCTTTTTTGGTAAAATCAATAAATGCCGGTTTTACGAAAGGTTTAACCGTAACTCGAAAGCACGTTCGAACCGCTTTATGACTTAGGGTGTAGAGCTTCTTTAGCTTTAAGCATCGATTTCATGCGGCAAGCAGTACCTGAATACGTCACATCTTCAAAAACAACAATAGCTTCTCTCGTTTTCGAGTTGGAAAATTATTATTCTGAAAAATCGAAAAAAAAGGCAAATCGTTCTGCCACGGGAAAACAACCACTAAAATTTCACGGTGTATAATGGCGAATTGTTGTTTAAAACGATTCATTCATACAAATACAAATAGTTTATTTCCAGAAAACATGTGAATTATTGATCATTACAGTAGGTCCCACACTAGGAAAGGTCCTGTATCGTGGGCACCTGGTATCATGATGTTAAAGTCTCGTGTTTCTTTAAGTTTATGCGTATTTCTTACTGGAAACTACTATACTACTGCAGACTGGGAAGCTGAATGATAAATATAATTATGTATTATGTCGCTTTTCCAAAAGCTAAATATAGCTTTGATTCGTCGCCTAACAGAACATAAGTTTAGTTATTTTAATTAGTTGTTGAAGCTCAAATTTAAAATTTTAAGTAACTTTAGTTCTTACTTTTCCTAATATCATCTACGAATCCAGCGACCAAAACATTTATACGTCTAAACTATAAGTCGAGAGTTCGGTGAATAACCGAATATAAATATGAATATATCGCCGTTTATAAATATTCACACCCGGGTGGATTGTTCACTTCAAAAGAAACAGGTACCTATTCCATGCCTTTTGATTGATCACGCGGTTCAACGATACCATTTTGGGCGATCTTATATTCCGGTACATTTGAATATCTGAGACACCTTTATAAATTTGAATCATGGTAAACTACATTTAGTCTGCTGGGTATTGCAGGCAATCAAGTGAACGGTGAACGTGATAAAATCTCTCAGTAGGTAGGTATATTTACATTCTCCGCGAAGTTTGGCCCGAAACGAGTGACCTAAATGATCGGTTGTAAATGTAATGTCGTATTTAATGCAGACATTTTGTCAGTTTATGACCGAGGTATATGACGTGATTCCTACCGCGGTATCCTTAGATTTATCTTATAAGATCTTTTTAGCTTAGATGCTCTGGTTAGATCTGGACATAAAGACATTTCTGGCTATTAACCTCACGGTTCATTTCAGTCCGTAAACTCTCTTCAGCATAAACCAGTTCTACGCACTTATTGAGTCGGTTTTCTTTTCTAACCCACGACAATGATGGCTTGAGTAGCTTGCTGATATTTCAACTATTTATGTATGTATGCATCATCTTTCGTCACTAATGGATTCCAAATCAGCCTCAAATAATACTAATCAAGTCAGGACCTCTACCAACCGTATTTAGATAACAAAAAAATATTTCGATAAGTAGATAACATTATTTCATTTTATGTCAAAAACATTGATATTTGTGAATAGTCTATCCAGAAGATTTTGGGTCACATCCAGAGTACATAAAAAAATGGTTTCCCATGAACGAATTCGCACTAGACAACGGCTTTTATTTTGGTATGCGGAGGAACTTACTTACTATATACGGTTGGTAACTATGCTTTGTGTACGTAAAGCATTCTGCTACAATATTCCTCGGAATATCAACAACAGGTATTTCAAAGCTTTGTTAGGCGTGTTGAAATCCGAACAAGATATCTCGAGACGTCGCATTATTTCCTATAGTGTCTGGGGTCAAGAGCTAGAAGGACTAATGATCTCTGTTTATTAAGTTATTATTGATTATATCGAAAGATAATATACGAAACCAGCACTTGGCTCGCCACTCCGTCCGCATTAAATGGTATTGATGAGTTTATTTGTATTGAAACCAAAATTATTTAAGCCATTTGAAAACATCAGCCCTTTTATCAAATGCAACTTTACTTTTTTTTAAAAATAATTATTTGATAGATAGTATTAAGCGACGTTTTCATTTACAAGTATTTGGCGCAAATCTGTGATAGCCTATGTGTTATTCTAATGTATTTAAGCTACACATAATTACAATTCATATAGTAGTTTTATGTATAAAAGCTTTGTTTTGGCTTGCGTTTGTTACAAACAAAAGAATACAGTCGAAATGTGAGCCACAAAAAGTTTTGGCGCGATTCTGTCTTGTTTTACCCGAAAGGGTCGAAACGAACAAACAAAACAAATTCGAAATTTAAAATAAAGGCGTCGTAAAAAGGTTGTGATCTTTGTAATGCATCGCGTATGTTTGTCCATGGCCGCGTGCATAAACAGGGTTTACGTGATCGTAGGGACTCGCGCTGGTTGACAATACACAGGTTATTTTTGGAATTGTGTGAAACTCAAAAAAGGTTTGGGTGTTTTTCGAATGTACTTATTTCGTAAGTCGTATTCGCTCTTATATAAAATGTTGAATGTGCGTGTATTCAAAACGAATGCGCTCAACAGATTTTACTTATTAAAATTTTGTATTATGTACTATCAGCAACGCTGGCGGTCGACCACCTATAAGGTGAAAATCGCTTGGCGCTTACGCGTCTGTCAGAGCAAGCCCCGCCCGAATGTGGTCCGAGAGCCTGCAAGAATTTTTCGGTAGGTATATGAGGCAAGCTGAAAACTTGTCCTATACCTTTAATATTATAACCCAACACAAAACCGCAGACCTGGCTGAGTAGCGGGGCCAAACCAAACCCCCAATTTAGTTTATTTAAAAATATATTTTATAATCCAAAAAAATATAATTTGTCAGTTCACCTGACAGGTAGAAGTTTCATCGAAATAATTTGTCTTATACCAAAGCCGCTCTAAGTTGGCCGATTTGCTACATGTCAGACTGACTGCACTAGTGAGGGACAACGGTAAAATTGCCGAAGTATATAAGTAACAGTTATTTCCACTTTATAACCAAGCAAGGTCTAATTATAACAAATTTTTATTAAAAACATTAATTCACATCCAAAAGATTGAATTTAAGCTCCTTATTTATAAATATATTTATTTTTAAAATACAATACTTATTAAATCCTTCATCCTATTTTAAAAAAATACCTGGTAAGTATTACCCACTACGTCACTATGAAAACGTGTCAAACGGCGTAACCTTGTAAAAGCGTAATACAGAGTGGAAATTTTACGTTTTCTTTTCAATTATTTTAGGTAATAAAAGACAAATCTATATCTATATCTATACTAATATTATAAAGAGGAAAGATTTGTATTTTTGTATGTTTGTAATGAATAAACTCAAAAACTACTGGACCGATTGCAATATTTTTTTCACCATTAGAAAGCTGCATTATTCAGAAGTTACATAGGCTATATAATATCACGCTAGGTCCTATAGTTGTGGAGCAGTAACCGAAAATGTTTCAAAAACGGGGGAAAGTATCGTTTCTGAGGCCTTCCGTGGCGTGCGCTGAGCATATAGTTAAAGTTATACAAAAATGCTCTATGGATGAATTGTTCATCTTAACATTATCTTTAAAAATGTCCGCGAGAGCATATGTCTACCTTTTATAGTTTACCCATAACAATCGTTTTAATGATTTAGATGTTTGCTCCAAAGTAATCTTCTATATTAATAATTTCGTCAAGGGGTACGGTAGACTCGATTAAAACCTTACATGAATAATAAAACATCAAAAAATAATGATTTCGAGTCGACAACATATATCCGCAAAATTCGGATTGTCGAGTATTTTGCTAAATTCAAAATGTGTTGACAGACGAATCACAGTCACCATCTTGCCGGAATTGAGTGAATATTATCAAAACTATTTTTCTTCAGTCATTGACGTTTCGCGGAAACATTGTTTTTGACACATTTTTTATGATATACTCTTTCAGGGCGATAACAGATACTGATGAAGAATAGATAATATAATTTTATAAGGACCTTTGCCTAATTCTAGGATTAGTACTCATTGCAATTTGTTTTGTTGATTGATGTTCCTTAATTTTAGATGTTAAAAATTTATTGTATAAAAACTTTTGCAATTTTTATTCACTAGATTTATTAAACTCAATGAAAGAATCTATGTCCTGTTTAATCCTTTAGTATTCCTTGAAGAACCGATGACTACGGAAATATTTACCTATATTTTGCTCCTCGATGTTTATTATGAATCACATCTTACCCGAGCCAAGCCGGGTTCTTATCTAAATATATAAAAGGAGAAACTGACTGACTGACTGACTGACATATCGACGCACAGCCTAAACGGCTAAACGTAGGCACTTGAAATTTGGACTGGACGTAGCTTAGGTACCGTAGAGGTGCACTAAGAAAGGAATTCTCGAAATTCTCACGGGAACGGGAATAATCGGGAAAATCCTTTTGTATGAAAAATCTAAACCGCTGAAGTTAGATGCTGTAAATTTGGCATGCAGGTACCATAGTAAACTTAAAGCTTAGTTGGAACAGGATATTGAAAAATTCTTACGGGAACGAGAGTTAGCAGGATAAACTTTTATATGTTAAATCCTGTAGTCCACGCGAACGAAGTCGCGGGCACAGCTAGTAATTATATAATTATGTGCATTTGAAATTTTGAAATAACGTATTATTTTTAAAAGTTGTTCTTTATGATTCGCGTAAATATGTTCCTCTTAACAAGGATAAATGCAAAATATAAAATAAAAAGTGTCAAATCAGTCTTCTAAGAACGGCTCCGGTATAATTATCTAGTTATTTGTCTTTTATTACCTAAAATAATTGAATTATAAAAGAAAACGTAAAATTTCCACTCTGTATTACGCTTTTACAAGGTTACGCCGTTTGACACGTTTTCATAGTGACATAGTGGGTAATACTCACCAGGTATTTTTAAAAATAGGATGAAGGATTTAATAAGTATTGTATTTTAAAAATAAATATATTTATAAATAAGGAACTTAAATTCAATCTTTTGGATGTGAATTAATGTTTTTAATAAAAATTTGTTATAATTAGACCTTGCTTGGTTATAAAGTGGAAATAACTGTTACTTATATACTTCGGCAATTTTACCGTTGTCCCTCACTAGTGCCTTTGAGTATAAAGCCACTGGAGATGCCATAACGTCAACGCTTCTAACAAATTTTTCGCCACTTTTAGCGGGGGCGAGGTAAACACGTACAGCACACCACCAAAAAATTAATAACTCAACAGACACAAATTTTGCTGTAACGATAAACGCACACTACAAAAATGTTCAACACTTCAAACAATACACGCACACAAACAAAGTTTTCACGTAACTACGCAACACACATACGACAAAAATAGTGATGACACAAAGAATAAAATAAAATCAGTTTGGTGAATGAACTGAACTATCTTGTACTGATTATTGTAATTCAATAACATTTTGTGGGATCTTATTAAACAATTTTGTGCTTAAACCCAAGAACGACTTTCCAGTCTTTTGAAGCCTGAGCCTTGAAACGGCAAACTTATGTTTATTACTGGTGTTAAAATGGTGAGGATCCGATATTAAATGATTGTTTGTTCTTGTAAACATATAAGATACAGTCCAAAATGTACTGAGAGGATACGGTTAAAATATCTATGTCTTTAAAAATATCTCTAAGGGAGTCACAGAATTTCTTTTCATTTTCAGACTAAATTTCAATATCGTATGACCAGAGGAAAGAAAAGTAATTTTTCTAATTCATCTTACAAGATTTAAATATAACATATGTTTAGACCTTTTATTTAATTCAAAATTAAAGTAAAAAACGGATTATACAACTGACTGCAGGGAGTGAATGATTCATTCAAATGTCGAGTCGCTTTTTTGACTTTGTGACATCACTAGCCCCCGTACCACTGTATTCTTGTTTATTTTTTTCTGTCGTTTACGTATCGCAACGACTTTTTATTTAAATGGCAATTCTTCTTAAATACACGTTTAAAAGTTAATAAAAACACTTAGATATGATACTAAACTCGCTCTTGTTGCGAATTTGAGCTCTCGATCGCCTTTTACATGAGAATACTGCACAACTAACCATTTTTCAAGAGTAACGTCACGCGACAGGGATCAATGCAAAATGGCGGTGGTGCAGCGACAAGTAGTTTTATTAAACGTGTTTGAACAGTTTACCAATGTACTTTGCCGGAGGGGGTCGCCCGTGTAAGGCATCTCCAGTGGCTTTATACTCAAAGACTAGTGCAGTCAGTCTGACATGTAGCAAATCGGCCAACTTAGAGCGGCTCTGGTATAGTGAGTCTTATTTTTTAGTTATAAATAAAAAGATGAAAAATATTTTTGGGGGTTTGCTTTAGCCCCGCTACTCACCAGCCAGGTCTGCAGTTTCGTACTGGGATATAATAGGAGAGGTACAGGATAAGTTTTCAGCTTGCCTCAAATACCTACCAAAAAATTCTTGCTAGCTCTCCTACTATTGGAACGTTTTTGCTTGGATTTTGACAGATTTTCTTCAAGTGCTCTTCTATTGGCCAGTGGGCGGGGCTAATGGCGTTTAAAGAAATCTGTTTGAAAAGTGTACTACCGCCAAAAATTCCGGTTGTACGTTATATACAGAGTGAGATATGATTATATTTGACAACTGAATATGTGCGAGATATTAACCATGGATGTTTTATTTTAATGAGCTATGAGGTATCGGGAGCTCATTAAAATAATACAAAATTGTAAATATCCCGGACATATTTGGTTTTCTAATGTATGTAACCATGACAGTTTAAAATTATATATGATCATGTTAACCAGAACCTCCTATGATCCCGGGCTCTTCAGGCGGGGCGTGAAACGGCATTTAAGCAGGCCTTCAGGGTGAGTGCGACAGGCTCAATACGATCTATTGTGCCTGTCGACCTCATATTTGGATCTCACTTCCGCTTACCATCAGGTGGAGTGAGGTCATCTTGTTAGCCTTTTATAAAAAAAAAAAGAATACCGATTTAAAAATATGTACGTAAGTATATTATTTAAAAAAACTAAGAACTGGAGATCACTTTACTGACAAGCTTTACTTGTAAATACACAAATCTGGCATACCTAAAATAGCTATGGTTTGCATAGTGTGGACCCGCGATCATGGCATTGCAACCGTGCCCGAAATATAGACTGCTCGTCAGTGTCAGAGTCAAGAAACATGCTGAATTTCTCGGACATTTTCAGTTTTCTAATGCATTGCATAGTCATAAGATGAAAGCGCCCACGTTTCTCGTTATTAGTTCAATATTATCAGTTTACTAGTATGAATTAGGTAACTCGTATAATATAATTTGCGATGTATTTAAAGCTTGATTCTTGGAACCAGTGTGAAACGAAAACTTAACTCACTACGGAAGAATGTTCGGTAGCCGTGTTCGGTAAAGTAATAAAGATTGAGTAAACTTTTTGTAAAGTTACGATAAAACACTCATTAAATTAATGGTTTTAAAAGAAATACGTAATTCATCTTCTGTAGGCTGAGGAAGTTTATAACGGAGTTTTAAATTATTTCCTCATTGATGCTCCACGGGTGAACAAGGATTATTGGTAGTATTTACTTAGTATTTTTCTTGGTTGGAAATTTGATTATTTAAAAAAAACCTTTACACCTTTATACAAACGAGATTACAGAAACACATAATGCAAAGCCAACCTTAATTTTTATTTAAATACTAGATGTACCGGCGACTTCGTCCGCGTTTTCCCCCTTTTTACACATTTTCTTCTGTTTCTTTGGTCATATTGCTCATCTCATAAAGCCTTCCACAATAAATGGTCTATACAACCCAAATAATATATTTTTTCAGTTCTAACCGAACGAATCGAACGAACGAAGTAGTTCTTAAGATAAGCGCGTTCAAACAAAAAATAAACAAGCTCTTCAGCTTTAAAATATTAAATATAGATTTAACTCATATTACTCTGATATTTTGCATATATGTATATAGGTAAGTACTAATAGTGTACCTGTACCCTATACCCAAAGTACAGTTTCATTTAAGACTTTGTCAATTAAAATCTTTTAATGCAGTCACAGTCTGATATATAAATGATATTATATCACCCTTTACTCTATTTCTCGTATTTTATCTGAGATAGAAGCCACGTTACAAATACAGAGTTACCAACTGAATAGTAGTCTGAATCCGTTTCAATCAACAAGCTTAATAAAAGAGTTTTTTTACTTTTATGCTGACGCCGCTAACGATTAGCTCTTCTAAATTAAATGTGAAAATATACTTATTCTAAAGAAAATTGGAAATGAATTCTTAAATTAATCAAGGTTTTTCTTTTACAACACTGGTTAAAAAAATATTAGGTTCTTTCTAAGTAAAAACAAATTAGCATTGAATTTGAATAGAGCTTACCAATTATTTAACAATGTGGCAATTTAATCAAAATGCTGCTATTATATATTTTATTGGGTAAAAATATGTAGGTATGGAATATATCTAAAATTTAAATGTGTTTTAATAAGCATTTGATTCCCAAAGGTTGTTCCAATTTACCAATTATAGGTATAAGCCAAGTGAGACGAGTGTACGAGTTCTCGTTAGTAAGTTTTACTTTGTTACGAAATTTCTCCAATTAGTACACGACCACTGTTATCAGATATAATTTAGTAAATCTGATCTGACAAATCGGATATCGCTTGTCCAACTTCGAAAAACTCTTTTTATAACCTAAAAAACCCGATCGAATATTACCGAAGAAATTATTACATAACATCACATGTATTGATCTGATTCCGTGGAAAGTAGCATTAAGAACTTGTGTTACGGATATCAGAATCAACAGGATACACATAATATAACTTAAATATATTTAATAACACACCCAGACACAGAACAAACACCGATGTTCGTCACACAAATATCTGCCCTGGTGGAACCGTAGGCAGTGAACCTGGGTCGCTAACCACAGTTCCACCGAGCCAGTCGACTGAACCATAAAATTTGATGAGCAAAATTGTTATGCAAAAATATTATTATTGACTGCCACGTTGGTCTATTGGTAGCAAAGTGCTACGTTAGGACCGAGTGGGCCCTGGTTTGAGTCCGGGGTTCGGAAAAAAATTGTGTGATTTTTGCCCGTGTCTCGGAAAGCTTGTTAAGCCGATGGCCCTGCGCCCGATCTCTCATCTCACCGAACTATGAGATTAAGGGAACAGAGAGTGCACTTGTGTTTGCCCGCACATATGTGCACCATAATAATTTATAATATGCTGCGGAGTAATTGGCTGATTTCCATTGAGATCGGCCGTCATGGCCGAAATCATATGGACGCCTAATATTTATATTAAAAAAACCTTGCCCCCCAAAACTTATTACATTTAACTTGTCCGTCTAATGTTCAATTTTTAAATATTATTCTTACAGTTGAACTTTTATTTACACCCGCCAGAGGTTATTTTATGCGGATATTATTAAGATCACAAAGGGCATTCGAAGTGTAATTTTTATGACTGCCGGCACGAGAAATAATTAGGAAAAGGCGACAAAAAATGGCAGTTTAGAAGTGGACACCTACCCCCGACATTATTTCCGACAAAAGAGGTTCTCTCCGCTGAGTTTTTTAATTATTCGAGAGTTCCCATTCCAGTCACATCTTTTGTATATTTGTATAATACTTTAATGACCTCGAGAACACATCTGGCAGACTGCAAACGCTTGACCTAAGTAAGTAAGTAAGAAAGAGTTAAGACTTTCGTCTTCCATTTCATTTAATGATACTTAGTATACGAGTGGATCTTCTTCACCGAATTTATCATAAAAACAGTAAATAGTCAGACCTTCGTAATGAAGGGATGGGATGGGCCGAGTTAGGAAACAAACTAACAGAAAAACCTCCGACGAGATTGTAAATTAATTTATCAATGACATAGCAAACACAAGTTTAAAAATGTATATAATAGATTTAAGAAAGAGTGCATATTAGCGATTACTTCTAGGTTTTTTATTCCTAACTGACTTACGATGCCTCGTCATCATCACCGAACTTGGAGAGCGGAAGGCTCTCACCCCTAAAATTTTTTCCAGGCAATCTTCGGTTAGCTATAAAATCTTCATGTATATTTTTTTACTTTGCAACGTAAGCCCTGGTGAGCTAATAGCATCTACCTCATACGGACTACATGAAACTTGAGAGACCTGCCACTTCGCTGTCTTGTTTATAAATAAGTGCGTATCCTTATGGGAATTAATGAAGACGAAAATAAATTTTGCTTATTACTTACCTATTCATTTATTCATCGTACGCCTTTTCAACACGTACGATTTTTGTGAAACCCAATGAATAATAATGAGCTTATGGCAATTGTTGAAAACAGATGGATGACGAAATATCGTTTAGTAGATCTTAAGCGACTTCCTCCTAAATAAAACAAATTTTAATATTCTTGAATATTTCTAATCCTTGATATATTTTTGGTTGACGTAGCTAATTCATTCGAAATACGTCATTACTCATCAAATCTCCTCTCACGATTTCTCTGTTGGTTAACAAATATAAAAAAAACATGAAATCAGACAAACAAAACATATCTTTGAAATTGTTATGCGTTCTCAAATTGTAAATAACGTCATGTTACGTAGGCTTGTTTTTTAATTTTCTACGGATTACTGACATGAAAATAAAATAATAATTTGAAATAAATATGGGTTCCGGCTTTCCCCTTTGAGGAGACCCTAAAAAAACAAAAAAGCTTTTTTTCAAGCTCGTGCTACGCTCTATTTGTCCAGGACTAGTAGATTTTTATCGGGGAATGCTTTCACTGCGATTGATCTGAGAATTCTTCAAGAATGACTGTATAATCCTCATGATTTAGAGTAGAGGTCTCCAAATGGCAATTTGCGGTCTAGATTAGTCCACCGCCTATTATTTTTGGACCTTTTCAAATAGTACAAAGGAACATTATAACATGGGAACTATAGATTTTTTATTAATTAAAACTGGTCTAGTCTGTTCTAATCTTAAGTAATTTCGAGACTATAATTTTTTTATCTAACGGAATCTCAACAAAAAGAATGGTAGTTACCGACATCTAGGGGATAAGATAGCAGTAAGTAGCTATGTATTTGCTACTTCTAATATCGCGGGTACACCCATAACGACTAATATTCCTAAATTAATCTAGGAGATATTCAAATTGATCTTTCTATCAATTTATGACCGCCTTGGGTTTGTAAATAGTGAAAATTTGTTGGGTCTCTCGCGTAAAAATAAAAAAGATGATTGTTTTTACGCGATAATATACGCGAGCGAATTAAATACCTACGTACATTAAACTGATTAAAACACAAATTAAATTAAGATAAAATCATGACATCAACGCCGAACAAAGTTTTATCTACTACAAAAGTAAGAATGCAATAAGAAAGATATAGTAGAAAATGTTATTAAACACTAGCAACATACTGTAAAAATTATATTTGTTGCTTTTATTGCACTTAGTAAAAATGAAAAGGAAAGAAATTTACTCTCCGCCAAGTTCAAATTATTTTGTTCTATTTCTTGCCGCTCAGATGAAATGAAGAGCATCATAAGAAAACAAAGTACGTGCCATTGTCTATTGTAGTTTCTATTGAATCTAAGTGTTTGCTTTATAAACTACTAGTGACCCGCCCTCGCTTTGCTTCAGGTATATCTTCTATGTACTTATATCTATCGATACTTATAATAAATCTGTAGAGAAGTCAATTCTGTATTATATATTTTCAAAATAACTATCATGGGGTGATTAGTGATCAATACTGATGCCAAAAATGCAATCGGTAAATTTTTGTCTGTCTGTCGGTCTGTATGTTCCTTATTGGAACAAAAACATGGACCTTAACGAAACTTGGTACGCTCTTCATACTCCTGGGCAGGTTAAAGTATACTTTTCATCACGCTAACATTAATAGGACCAGAGTAGTGAAGGGGAAATGTTGGGAAAACGGGAGAAGTTACCCCATTTTTTAAGCTTCCGTTGTGTGCGCAGCCTTAATGGTTAAGGTTACATATAAATCTTGTATGACGGAAATTTTCTACATAAAATTGTCTAAAAAATCCTGCAACACCAAATGTCTATCTTTTATGGTTGACTTACAGTAACACGTATAACTCCTGGTAGTTTAGCAGTTCGGAGCATTCTGATTGTATTTGTTTACTCTTACGTTTATATTATAAAGCTGAAGAGTTTGTTTGTTTGCAGGCTGACCACGCGTCATTTAGCACTTTCAGGGCATTTTACAGGCGCAATAATATTTAAAAAATCTATTTTTCACGCGGACGAAGTCGCTGGCACAGCTAGTTATACATAAAAACCTTCCTCTTAAATCCTTCTGTCTATTAAAAAAAACCACAACAAAATCCGTTTTAAATATTTAGCATACGTAGCAAGTCTACTGCAATAGAATTCGCTTTCTGCGTCTGTCTCTCATAGGGACAGACAGACGCGGACAGCGACTTTGCTTTGTACTATGTAGTGATTTTGTTTCACTTCAGTGTTTCCTGGGTCAACGACTCATTTCATGTTCTAAATTAAAATCATTTCATGTTCTAGATTTAAATTCTAAGAACTACTCCAGCGAATTCGTCGGGTTTCGTATTACAAGTTAATGACTTGTACAAAAAAAGTTTTCCGATCCCAAATATAAATAGTAAAGTACTATATTTTATTGCACCGCTAAGGTATATATTAGGGACTCCTCATATCTGAGGTCACTTTTTAGTACAGGAACTACGGCCCCAGCCAAAAATAATCACGCAAATTGCTTTTTCATCTAAAAGTTAACTGTACTCATAGATTTCAAGTGAAATGAGAAGATATTCAAACTTCGAGAATAAGTAAAATTCAACCCAGAGTCGTTTTCCACTTAGGTAAACTAGATGAGATACACGGGGACAAGCGGATTAACGAGCAAGTGTCAAAGTGCAGCGGAGATTGTGAGTTATGCATAAAAAATTGGCCAAGTGCGAGCCGGACCAGCTTTAAGGGTTCCGAACAAATTTGTAAGTAAAGAATGATTAGGTAAAATTTATTTCCATTAAAATATATATTTAGTAACTTTAGTCGAAAAACAAAAATATATCATATGCTTTTGATTTTTCCTTGTAATTTAATATTCTTGGAGGTTGTCTATATGCCGTAGTAGCCAAGGATCTGGCCTTGGTTTGGGATTCGCAAATAAACGTCAAAGTGTCACAGCAGCACGCGGCTTCGCGGCGAAAGTGATTTCAGGTTGTTTAATATGCATTACCCAGGATGCAGGGCCCCAGGGAAATAATATCATTCCGAGCTACGTAAGGGTTAAGTTTGGGAAAGTTCTAGCGCTTTATTATACTAGTAAAACATTTAAATGGCTCAAGTTTCATACGGACAGATAATTTGCGCAGAAAATCTTCTCGATTTTTTTCTTATCTTTTTTCAGCGATGTGTCTTTCTCACTTAATTCATTTATATTATGTCTGGGTATGAAAGGGATGTACATATTATTAGACACATTATTGACACGGTTATGCGCTCGGAACAATAACAATGCTAAGTTATAGTTCTGGGGATAGGCATGATTGCAGAGAAACGAAGAAAATCTTTTATTCAGTAACACAGATAAGAGATTGTGATTGTGTAGTAGACTACATGCTCTCAGCGATTTTCCGAAAAAATATTGATTTGGGTAAACTAATTAAAAAGTATTTTAAATGTTAAGTATCCAATTGGGTAAATAGGTCTGTCGCGATCTCTCCTTGACTTGTCATACGCCCCCATTGGCCTCTGAACTATTATAGCCATCAGGATAAGTCCTAAAGCCTAGGCGGCGGTACCGACCTCATCTGTAGCGGTACCATGAGTTGGCTTACTACATTTGGCTAAACTTACGTACGTTAAAAACCTATCGAGTTGTTTTTTTCATACGACCGATTTTAGTTCTTAGCGTAACCACCAGAGGCGCTGTACAAGTTCTTCATAGCCATATTTACGTAGACGATATCGAGTCCGTAACTTTTAAACTCATGGTAGCGCTACAGACCCTAAACTGTAGATAAAGAGTAGGCTCAACAATATTTTCACAAATTTCCTCCTTATATCATTATCAATGATTGAAAGTGATTTAAGACATTATCTTTCCATTACAATTATTAATTTGGGTCTTCTTCAGATGAAAATAGTTGTTAAAGGTTCGCTCGCAACCATGATTAGTATAGTAACCCAGTCGAAATGTAGGGTGGGGTAGTAAGTACTTTGCATTTATCGAGCTATGTATTTAGCTGTTGTTTTTATCGAGTGAGGACCCGAGTATTAATTACACTAAAATTAGTCTTTATGGGTCTACACGCGATATTAGGAGTAGCAAATTACATAGCTACTTACTAACTACTTACTTATTAAGTAGCTGTGTACTATGTGTGACTAATTTTAGTGTAATGGAACGCGAAAGTCTAAAATCTTATGAGTATTAATTGTTATTAATTGCCTTAAATGGTTTGAGGATCCTTTCCCTACGTCATAATATGACAGTTTAGGAGTAAATATTTGAAGGTTTGTATTTATTATTCATAGCATTATGTAATTACCAGGGCGATTAACGAACCTCAGTGAAGACTTAAGGGACTGTACTCAATCAACCTACAATAATATTTTAGTTTATTTAGGGCCATGTAATCAGAGATTACGGCATTTTTGGTAATTGTTCAGGGTAAATTTGAAGATTGTTTTAGTTCATGAGTATTTAGATGTAAGTTTAAAATAAGGAGGTATTATTAAAATTAGTATATTTTAATTAGTATTACTTATGCTTTAGCAATAAGTGTTTTAGTAGTATGTAAAATTGCGTGCCCGATACAGGTAACTTTTGAAACTTTTACACTCGTATATGACTTATCTATACTAATATTATAAAGCTGAAGAGTTTGTTTGTTTGTTTGTTTGAACGCGCAAATCTCAAGAACTACTGGTTCGATTTGAAAAAATCTATTTCCGTTGTATAGACCATTTATCGAGGAAGGCTTTAGGCTATATAACATCACGTTGCGACCAATAGGAGCAAAGATACAATGGAAAATGTGTAAAAAACGGGGAAACGCGAACGAAGTCGCTGGCACAGCTAGTTTTATATAGTTAGCTGGCAGATTAATCCTCTATAATTAGATTTTTTCCATTTTAAATATTAAAGAAACAAAGGAGCGCGAAAGTACGCGAGTATTTTAATTGTCAAGATCTGTCGAATGCGACAAGGGTAAGGGAAATGAAGCGTATCGCGCGATCTATAGAAAAAGGTTTTAATATTAGGTAAGTATGTAGTACTTATACCGGAGCCGCTCTAAGTCGACTGATTTGACACATGTCACATTGAATGCAATAGTGAGGGACAGCGGTAAAATTGCCGAAGCATATAAGTAACAGTTATTTCCACTTTATAACTAAGCAAGGTCTAAATATTTTTTTTATTAAAAACATTTATTCACATCCAGAAGATTGAATTGAAGTTTCTTATTTTTAAAATACAATACTTATTAAATCCTTCATCCTATTTAAAAAAAATACCTGGTGAGTATTACCCACTACGTCACTATGAAAACGTGTCAAACGGCGTAACCTTGTAAAAGCGTAATACAGAGTGGAAATTTTACATTTTCTTGTTATAATTCAATTATTTTAGGTAATAAAAGATAAATAATTGGATAATTAGGTGCATTTGACATTTTGAAATAATGTCTCATTTAAAAGTTCTTCTTTATGATTCGCTAAATATGTTCCTCTTAACAAGGATAAATGCAAAGTATAAAATAAAAAGTGTCAAATCAGTTATCTAAGAGCGGCTCTGGTATAATTGAAATATATAGATGAATTTTATATTGTTATAATGTTGTTCCATAATATAATTATTCAACCACGTTTTATGCTTCATATATTTAAATTGGTCTATAGTACGTTTTGTTCTATTCTGATTTTGAACGAAACAAGCTCATTTGTTATCTGCTATTCATTTAAGATCACGTGAGACGAAATTACGGTTGTCAGGTTGACATTCAAATATTAACAGAATAGCCAATTTGTGCCTATTGTAATAGAGTCTCAATGGAGCCAGATTTTAGTTTAATTATCAGACGTAAGTCTTCGGTACTTAACATTCTATTACTGTGCGTTTCAGCCACTTTATGCTGCTCACGACTGGATTATGGAATCCATTATCTTCAGTGTTATTTACGGACCAATTACGACTGCTTAACCACGAAGAAAGTAGCGCATTAGCCATCTGTAACATCAAAGCTTTGGTTACGAGTATCATTGTCTGTGGGTGGCACCAATCATTCCAATGTCCATCATTTCATGTTTATATTACTGCCATTCGGAAATTTCCAAAGTATTACAATCCAGGTGGATCGAAGGCGTAAAAATAATGAATTTATGATTTGATTGACGATTAAGAATTTTAAGTTCCACCTGCGACTCGGAGTCGAATATCGCGTAACATTACTCCCTTATAGTTATATAGTAGTTTTGACTGGCTCGGTGGAACAGTGGCTAGTGACCCAGGTTTACTACCTACGGTTCCAAAAGTCGTGGGTTCGATTCCCACTCGGGACAAATATTTGTGTGACTCGTGATCGTTCGTTCGGTGTATTATTAAATATATTTAAGTATATTTGTGTACCCACTGTTGATTCTGATACCCGTAACACAAGCGCTTAAGCTACTTTCCACGGGATCAGATCAATGTATGTGATGTTGTGAAATATTTATTTATTTTATTTATTTTTATAGTGCAGTGGGTTAGAAAGTAGCCTATATGTCCTTTTTCAGTTTCGAGACTAGATGTTTTAGCATGAATGTGCGACAAACAGACAGACAGAGTTTACTTCTATATTTGTAAGGATATATGGATGCCATTTGGGTATAGCAGTCAATTTTTGATAAAGGTCAATGGGAAAAGTTTGACTACCAAACGTCTTTGGTATAAATCGTCTGCTAGTCAGTTGTAGTTCTAGCGTTTCCACCCTTTGTTTAGCAAGTGTGTAAATTACAAAGGGGTGATTACCGTCTTACACCCGCTGATCATAGGGAACTGCCTACACTGGTCCTCCGGTTACCCATAACTTGCTAGTTTGCCAAAGTTTATATTTAAATAAAACTTACAAACTAAATTTTGAATTCAGTGAATATTCAAAATAACGTAGATGTTAATATTTACGTTTTTACCATACCAAATTGTAAATATACACACCATGTGGCTTACGTGGGCTTTGTTGTGACAGACAACCATGCAGACCGACAAAATATAAATAGAAAGCATGGATTAACCATGCCATTATTTAAACAGTACGCGTTTTATGACGGAAATAAATAATATGTTATTTATAAAAGACACGTGTACCTACCCAATACGGTTTTTATTGCATTGGTTATTTTGATAATATTTTATACAACACATTAAAAAGAAAGGGGTTCACTGGGCCTACATCTTCACTACATAGTATAAAGCAAAGTCGCTTCCCGCGTCTGTCTGTCCATATGTGTGCTTAAATCTTTAAAGCTACACAACGGATTTTGATGCGTTTTTTCAATAGATAGAAGGATTGAAGGGGAAGGTATATTTATACATAAAAATGTATAATATGGGGCGGGTCACAAGTGATTTATAAGTTAAGCTGCTAAATTCACACCTTAATAAAGAAGTGGATACAAAAAATCTAAGTTGTCACTAGTATCGTGAATCGGTACACCATTTAAGGCAGCTGTTCGTAAGATTTATTGCGACAGGGAAATCCTTACCGAATGTGCTTAGCCAGACTTACATAAATTTAATCCGGTCTTACACAAATCCGACTAGAATGCGTAGAAATATTTCAATATACCACAAAAGGGTTCGTGCGGCTAGATTTAGCTAGAAAAAATCAGTGCGATTACGTGATAAGAAATCAGTAGGTATTAGGTATTGATAAACGATATACCTTTTGGTATTCTGATTTAATTTTGACGAAATTACTATTTCGTAATACATATGTAACGAGCAATGTGTATAATGCAGGCATTCCATACAATTCCTAGGAAATATTGATTCAATGTTTGAGCCATTTTACACTTTACCTAGGAAATGTATAGAATACCTAGGATATGTAAAGAGTACCTAGGCATTGTATAGAATGCCGGTTGAAGCAAAAGGAATTTACGTAATCGGTTTTTCTTCTTTGTAATTTAGTTAGATAGATACCTTTTGTAAGCTAATGCCACAAGCAGACAGTGCTGTTAAAATATTTTTTTTTTTTTGTTTTTTATAAAGAGGCTAACAAGATGACCACACTCCACCTGATGGTAAGCGGTAGTGAGATCCAAATATGAGGTCGACAGGCACAATAGACCATATTGAGCCTGTCGCACTCACCCTGAAAGCCGTGAAAAAGGAGACCACTGCTGCGGCAACAACGAGACAAGGCGTGGAGTCTCGCATTGGTATTGAGCTGTGCGGGTCGGAGTTGGCCAGTCCGCCGGACGGAAGGTTCGCCGGAAGGAAATATGTGTTCTATTGGTTGTTTTTCACATAGGAGTTCTATTCGATCCTCTTCTAACCTAAATTATCCGAGTCGGGGTGCCAGCAAGTTCCGAGCTCGCAAGAACTACATAGTTTTCCTCGACCAAACTCGAAAACCGAAATCGGACTTGACCGGTAACAGATATACAATTTTAAACTGTCATGTGTGTACATTAGAAAAGTGAAATTGGTGAACTGTTCACCCGTGATCATGACGCTTGCAACAGTGCCGAAATATCGGGAGCTCATTAAAAAAATCAACATGGTAAATATCCCGGACTGTTTCAGTTTTATAACAGATATATTATGTTTAACAAATTGCAAATATCAAGCTATCACCGTTCTTGAGATAAAGCTTGGAGACAGACGGACGGACGGACGGACACAAAACCTATACGCTATGAAAGCAATACTTATATTATTCAAAATATTTAAATTTTACCCTGTAACTAATACATTAACATTACTCTGAATAAGTCATACAAATTAAAATCTTTCAGGTCCTTCCCTTGGTAAAGACCTTAAAGATGGACCAAGAGCCAAAGAGACCAAAGCGAGACCAATTGAAGAAATGAATCGTATTATACATATTGCCTGAAAGTTTTAGTTCATTAAGTGTTAAGATTCGAGTGCTTTCCAGTTTGAATCCATCCATTGGAAACATCAAGAATGCATATACATTTACAAATCCAATACACTATTGTACAGTGTAGGTATAACTATTGTGTAGTGGTTGTCCTTCCTCATTAGAACGCCATCCATAGAAGAAAATGAATCAGCCCCTAGGGTAAATCTTGTTGAATTTTACACACATGTGTTACTATCTCATACATTTATTTTACCTGTAAATAAAACGTAAACAGAATAAATCCCTTTGAAATAAAAGTCCGATTTTGAATAAAGGCAGTAGAAAAATCGTTAAGGCACAAATTGGAGTGGTCTTGATGTAGCCTACGAAGTTTTTAGGCCTCTTTCAAGTTTCAAAGTCATTATGATCCATCATTGAATTTGCGAAATAAATTGGTGTGACATCGATACGATGAGACAAATTCTAGGGACGTCTTGTGAAGCGCGTTATTGAGTTCATTAAAAACTAGCGGATCTGAAAGACGTTGCCCTGTCAACGAATACAAAACGGGAATAAATTCAATAAGTATCCGGCTAAATCGATCTCGCCATATTTAAGGTTACGAGAAAAAGGAAATACGACTCACGCCTACGTACATGTGTATGGTCATTTGACAACACGACAAAACTGAAACTTTTTTACCTTTACCTTCTGGGAATCGGTCAGATGACCTTTCGCAAGTTCGATACATTACCTACGTTACACTTTGTTTAAATATCTTTTCCGGACTAGTTGTTACAACATAGAAATAATGTAACATCGATAACATTCTGCGCAATCAAACTTTGGAGACCAATTTTTAAAGCTGTCATAAGATAGCTGAGGGGACCAAGTTCAGAGTAATAATGAATTCCCGATGTCGGTACTTAACAGGTATAGGACTTCCTCATAATTTAGAGGGCAATTTGAGAGATCGAAAGCAATACATAATTAACCAGTTCCTTCGTGCATTAGAGAAGGATAATCATTGCGTAGTACGGAATCACAAATGTATGTACCTACTTCTTGATGAATTACTATTTTTACCCAACTACGGCGAAGCGATAAGGAGGGTTATATGTTTTTATTTGTTTCTACTAATAGTAGAACAATATTATTACTATAAGGAAAACAAATATGGTTTATGAAGAATGAAAATATAAACATATTAATTAAGACTATGTGTCTTATTTCATACCAAATAAACAATATTTCTTTTTTCTTCCCACAGAAAGTTTTTTATTACTTGGGTTTTGGAATAAATTCTCGATTTATTTGATCGCGTTAAAAATAGATTGTGGATTGCGTAGGTTTAATTTATTTAAAAGTCGAAGGGCAACAAAACCGCAATCTTGGTCCGTCAATGAAAACAAATTAACGGAGTGTTCCATTACAATAGATTTGAATTCCGTGAAAAAGTTTTCCGTCGGGTGTCTGTCATGGCAGAAGTCGACGCGGGTTTTGGCGCGCGGCGCGGCGCCGTAGTGGCGGGAACCGGGGATGGTAGCCAGGCTGAGTCGTGCACTCGCCGCCCGCCGACCGCCCGCTTGACGCGCGGCCCGGCCTACACTCGCGAAAATTTACCGAATTTCCACAGTGCAGTCCCCACTTTAACACTAATCACGCGCTGCCCTCACAAAATTAACGAATCGTCCCGATTTGTTGAAAGTTTTTGCCGCACGTTTATTGAGTGAAAGTATTAGAACTAGCAAACAAGGAAAAGTTTTCGTCTGAAAAGAATCGAGGAGTTTCATTGGTGAGTAGTTATCATGAAAGTTTCGAAGCTTTTTAAACAAAAATAAACTAAAATGCACTGTTGTGTCCGTGCATTTTCTGAGCATTATTTGCAAGTTGTATTCATTTTAGTTCACAATTAATTTATATGGAATAAAAGTACGGACATACAAAATTGAACTTTAATCAAAAGCCTAGCATAAATTTTGATTAATATAAGCAATTACAGTAATTGGTTAAAGTAACTTGTTATTAAAATAGACAAGGATCCGTTGACGTCATTATTTTCTGATTATGTTGAAGATTAGATTTTACGAGGTTAATTACATCGCTCATTAATGTAATCAGCAGGTTCTAACCAATAATTTGGTTCCGCTCAAATTCTAAATTATTAGGAGAACATTGAAAACGG
This sequence comes from Maruca vitrata, assembly GCA_039566165.1. Classification (NCBI taxonomy): domain Eukaryota; kingdom Metazoa; phylum Arthropoda; class Insecta; order Lepidoptera; family Crambidae; genus Maruca; species Maruca vitrata. The sequence continues at coordinate 6,061,548 of CM076919.1, forward strand.
AAGTAAGATAACGATGAAACAATGTTATTTTGAGAAAATTATACGGAATAAGAAAATTACAATAAAAATTCTTGAACACAATCAAATAGGCGAGACGTCTAAAAAATATAATCAGTCCGTTATTTAGATTACTTAAAAATATTGTACTCGTATTTTTTATTTTGTTTCACAAACAAGAAATTATGAAGATATAGTGCTTAGAAGTTTCGTATGACGTCACGTTATGGTACAATTTTACCTAGCCGTGACGTCACAAGCCCCCACTCCAGAAGTTTGATAAGCTATAATTTTGTCATTTTTCAATCAATTGAAAAACAAAAAAATATGTGTCCCATATTTTTGTATAAACTAACTTACGGACTAAATAGAATAATAAGATTTTGACCCAGTCGTCACGCCTATTTAGGTACTTATCTACCTAAACATTTAATTAACTTTTTACATAAAGTAACATTTTTGTTAATGACCCTCTAAATGAATTTAGAGCGATCTGTTTTTATACCCAGTATGTTCTCTGCTTGCATTCGTCTCCGTCGAGCGTCCATTAACTAGATCGTCCAATCCATTTTCATTCATATCATCTTTCACACCACTTACCTCACTTTTTCTTTGGGCGTCCTCTTCCTTTCGATGCGTTGAGTTTTTTTTTATCTCAATTTAGGTGATTTAGGTGAGGCAATAATTTTTTTTTAACCTAATCATTATTGGCAAATAGTTCATTAGCTATTTGCCATAATATGCTATTATACATTTTAATAAGTTAGTCATAAATATGTATTATAATGAAATCAATAATCAGTTATGCTTTCGTTCATTGTAATATAAAGTAAGGTGCGTATTATACTTTCATATATTTTTATAACAAAAATCATTACCATGAACTTTAAACTTTAGTTAGGCAATTCGTTTTTGGTAGACATTTGCTGAAAGTACAAAAAAATGGTTGAAAAGTTATTTTTGTTATTTCAATCAAAAATATGTCAACAGGTCTCTCTCATATTATTCTTAACTTGATTGTTTTTTGATTGGGCATGTTTATGTTGTTCTGAAAACGAAACGAACTATTTATAGATAGGTATTATAGAAACAAAATCCAAGGAAATGAGTCGAGAGTGTAATGTTATACGCATCCTAATTAAAACGCATACAATAATTATAGAAAGACGTTAAGAATGTGTTTTTAAGACATAAGTTTTGATAATGATATCATAGTAATCTAATAACGGTTGACTGGCTGCTACGCCAGTTACCTTATTAATATAATTTGCATAAGGATGCAAAAAATACATTAATTAAGAAATTATACAACTTTAATACGCAACCATATTTTTTTATGTAGTTCACTAGTTTGTACAATGGCTATTTTCTATTGGTATGTTTGTTCGTACATTCCTACGGCATAGCTTTTACATGTCTAAAAAATGCAAATACATGCATTCCAAATGGAGGCTCACGCGCGGGACAATGGACAGTTTGATTGCCAAGTTAGACCCTTACCAGAAGGGCCGATATACGTGGGTACTAAACGTGCTTGTGGAAGCAATCGACTTGTCAACATTTAAAAAAAACTTTTTGGACGGTTCCGTACGACAAAGGGAAAATTGGACCCACTTTTATATCTGGCAGTGTCTTTTTCAGACACGCTCAAGTAGATGAAATCAAGAATTTTCGTTAACGGCCCCTGGAAATAGACAATCAAACCAAACAATTAAGTGCTATAAGCAAGATGAATTTTGTATAAATTGTCTTCATTTAAGATACGGTATATGAAAAAAGGCCTGTGCTTAAGTCCAGGAGTGGACTGAAATGGGCTGTTGATGGTGATGATAATGATACGATAAAAGCATACATCATGAACTTAATTATTATCAAATACTGTAATTAAAGCTCAAGCTTTTACAAGCAATGTTGCAAAACGCAAAACAATCTTGGTCTTGGTTGTGTTACTTATTGGTGTGAAATGTCAACCTTTAAAAACGGTATGAATATAGCAAATATGTATGTTCTCATTCCAGGAGAGGTAGCTGAAAAAGTTGTGTTATTGACATCAGAAAAAAATGTGGAAAATACAAATGTACTAAAAGTTTTAACACTCCATTATGGACTCATTACAGATAAAAAACCCATTAAAATTATATACTCATTACAGATATTAGCAAAATATGTATATTTGTCCCTGGCGGGAATTGAAACCAAGAATCCTGGCGCAATAGACAGGGTCTTCACCAAATGCTTCATTTAAGCCAGTCAAATGTGATAACCAAACATCAACTCACTCCGAAGAGGCCACTATCATAGTAGAATAATAATTTTATTTCATTTTTATGGTCTGCCAAAATTTTTGACACCACAACATAAAATTAACAACATTAGCCTAAAAATTATAAATTTAGTGAAAAAACACTTACAGGCAAACACAACTTGCGTACACAAAAAAAACAGTCAATCTTGATATATCTTAGTAGATTTCGAAGATCTTGGGTATGAACCTTCGAAAGCCCTGTCTATGCAGGTGAATGCTACTCGCTATCTTCGTTTCTTTTATTTAATTTTTTTTTCTTTCACATCGAGCGCGTCTTTTGGACGCGATGTATGATAATGACGTGAGCTAGTATCTCGTCAACGCGCGTATAATTCGCCTTCCTGGACAGGGTCTGATCTTTTCCTCTGCGGGCGTACGGTCCCTGCGGACTAAATCATTAAGATTATACTGAAGTTAGTGGGTATATAGTAAAATCTTTATGCATATACATAGTCTCGAGAGTACGGTGAGTCCTTTAGCCTTTATTGAATTAATGAATTATTATCATCCCAGCCCTTTCAACTCCTGCAGGGTACAAGAATCCCGCGATATTATTTGAAGGGATATTGGCTACTACCTATTATGCATGTATGAAAAGCTTGAGGAATGTGGGGTAGGGATCAGATGGTCCAGTATGGCAAATATTTAAATTATGTTGTCTTTACTGATGTGCACAAAAATGACTTATCTTTGGCTATACAGAGTCTTTGTTACTACTACTACTACTACCCCACTATAAAAAAACACTGATGACGCGCATAATATTACGATATTGAAACGTTTCGATTTCCTATTTGTACTCTGCAGATATTGCGTGACCCTGACCGAGCCCTATTTAGGGGAGCATTATAGGTTAATGCCCTTAAAATTACCACCACCCTATCTTAACAAACACCTACAACTACGATAAGTGACTTTTAATCTTTTAGTAGTTAGCAGTTTGATTTAAAATATTTTTACGGACTGAGAACCTCGTTTTAAAATGGGTAAAAAAGAATAATTAGCGTAGCTTTGCGAAACGTCTTAGATTTCTAGACTGTCTGTTTCTTGTATGACAGTTCTATCAGAGAAGTTACAGTTGACTTGAGCTTGGTTTTCCTTAAAAAAAAAGAAATTAAAAAAAAATTGTTCCTTTTGTTTTTTGTAAAAAAATAAGAGTTGCTGAAACGACAGTGGCATCTTTTGCCGACCTGTGCATTTCCTTTTTCCTTCCGGCAAATATCGTTCCGACGACATCTAACAAGAGAAGCGTGAAGAAACAATTTGTGGAGCCACATGGGCATGACAACTAGTAAGCCACGTAGGGCTACGACATATGGGTTGAATGCATTGTATCCCATAAACATAAAGAACTATCTACAGAATATAGGTATATTTACGGGAGTTGAACTTGCGATTAAATTACAAAACTGACAAACCTGTGTCAAGCGGATGAGTGGCACCTGTGGATAAGGAAATTCGATATTATTAATACGTTGCTGCCCGGAAGAGGTGGTTCAAATCTGTCAAACTCTCTCAATATGTACGAATACTAGATTGTACGATGGCCCAGCGGTTCAGGTCGTTTCTTGCCATGCGAGAGGTCACCAATTCAAACCCCGCCACGTACCACTGTGTTTTTCAAATTTAAAATTCATATGTACGATTATTCGACGCTTTAACGGTAAAGGAAACATCGTAAGGAAACCTGCACACCTACAAAGTAATTCGAAGGTTGTGTAGTCGACCAATCCGCACTTGACAAGTGTGGTTGACTAAGGTCTGTTCGCCCTAGTGTAGGGAAGGCTCGTGCCCCAGCAGTGGGGACGATATATGGGCTGATGATGACTAAGTGCTCTGTAACTAACTAAATTAAAATCATCATCATAAAAAATAAAAATCGTTTTACGTGACAGGAGTCTGGTAACCATCCTTTAATAAGGGATGATAAATTATCTACCTATAAAAAGTTAAAACACCAAATTAATCTTATTTTCGGTATAATGGTTTGGCTTCGGTATAATGTTTATGGCGATGTTGATGCGTCATAAAACTCCTTGCTAGGCGTGGATTTGGAGCATTCTGGTTTTGGTTACATTTTGTAAAACTGATGTGTGTACTTACCGGTGTATATGAAACTTCGACCAAATAATATACAGTAGCTACAATTTTCAGTATATACAGTTAGTTCAGTGAGACAGGCTCAATCAATATGGTTTATTGTGCTTGTCAACCTCATATGTGGATCTCACTAACGTAAACATCAGGTGGAGTAGGGTCATGTTGTTAGCCTTTAATAAAAAAAAAGTTTAAATGTGCCCTTTAAAACAATGGGTTGTTGCCACGGGGATACGACAATCTCAGTTCACTTGCGTGGCAAACTGAAGAACGCTGTGCTGATATGAAATAAAATTTTAGATTCTATCAAATGCTGTATTAGACAAGTTTCGATTAATATCATACATGTAGGGATATGCGTGTCATTGTCATATACATTTCATCTACAAAGTGTAATACTTATCTTGAGTGTATAAGATATTTTCTACAATGTCTTATTTATAGATGTAATCCATGATAATCTTGGAGGCGAATGTAGAATAAAATAAATTGTTATTTTTCGTATCTCTTTGTATTTTTCTCTAATCCGAAGAGAATGGAAGATAGAAAAATAAATTTTATTGGCTAGGTACATTTTTATTAGGATACCATAGTGATATTATTGCCTCAAATATTATTAACGTATCATTCATCATAGACGTTTATTAGAAAGCGTATCTATGCAACATATCCCCAAAATGTGTGTTGAAGCGATAACAAATGGCTTATCTAGCCCAAATGACTATTTGGTGCTTATAACCGTAGAACATTGGCATGAAAACATTTTTTTTCACATTATCCGTGGCAAATGATACTGATGTATGTGAAATGAGAATGATAAATTGGTACTTAAGGTCATAGCATCAAATGGCCGAGAACCTTTTTAGACTGAGTGAAATGTTATGTGCAACTAGACCGTATTTTTTGATACAAAGGGGGGTGAACAAACTTTCTACAACATTTATGTTTAATTTAAATACGGGAATGGTCAGTCAAAGTACCTAATATTAAATGTGTAGTGCTTTAAGACCGTACCAAATAATGTGCTGCTTAGTTGCTTATGATGCACATAATGTTATGAGTAAACATTTTATTTTGTTTGAATTTACCTAATGCACATGCATTGCACTATATTGCTTGTATTTAATTGTTATCTTTGCAGGTTCCTAAATATGTTTGTTATATATTTAAACAACAATGATTGTAAATGTGAACTAATTTAGACACCTAAGATAACAAGTGTTACCCACTCTTTTACTATGTACAAAAAGCGCTGGAGAAATGTTACCATTATTGCGAGGTATTAAAGAAGCTTATATTTTTGATATTAATGGAAATTGCTTCGGTTAATTAGAGCGGTGGTGTTAGCTCAGGCGTTAACAAGACTGAACGTGTAAATTCGGAGCTCCTAAATTAGTATTCCTCCCGTTAGCTAAGCTTTGCAAAAAGTCGATGTCCCCAGAAGTACGGCTAGCATCGAAAATCGCAGCACATTAGATGTTTGTTGACCCTAGCTTGAGAACTAAGATCAACTTGCTGTCATGTGTGAAGCTACTTCTAATGCTTTACCATAAACTACTAATAGAGTCGTTAGCGAAATTGAGAGAGAACTACTTAATAAATAGTTTTGCTAGTGCACACTAACGTTAGAAATTAAGCTTATTAAATAGACTAGAGGACGGTAGTTTGGACTCTGAATAAACATAGAACAGTGAAAGATAGATCATACGGTCGGCAACTGAAGTACCTACAAACAGATATTTAAAGTATTTTTTAAATAAAATTCACCAACTTTCTAACACGTTTCAGTGGTGACTTGATTATAGGTAAATCTTGGATTTCTGTTCTTAACGCCTCGTTGAAAATTAATGGCGTTTTGTTGCTCCTTCTTTCATAGAATTATAATTACCTTCTTAATTGTTTCGGTGGTATTTGCATAAACAAGTGAGCTTTTTTAAACCGAGGTATTTTATTGTTACAGTAAAAGTATTAATTTAATACTTTTTAATTCACTACTTTTCTGATTTTTTTTTGTCATGTCATCTTGAAACAAAAATGTCTCTGTACGATCTTGATAAAAAATATTTATGTACTTTTCAGGGGGAGTTTTATTAGTAGATAAATAAATATATAAATGTACAAATTTTTTCATCCTTAACAAGATTGCTATGGAGTCTAGAAATAATCCAATAAGCCTTGATTACCACAAAGTATATTTCTCTGCCCTTTCTTTTCTCAGAAGCTATCTTGCAATAAAATTTTGTCCATTGCTCATAATTTATATAATTGAAAGTACTCATAAGTATCTCTATTTTGGGAGGGTATACGTTACGGGAATGAATTAAGTAAATTTTAATAGGACCAAAATAAACAGATTATTCCTTGAAGGTCTAAGTCTAATTTTGCTCGAGAGTTGTAATATTGACTGTAATATAATTTGACTTATAACGTTTCCTAATTAATCCTTCAATACTGGATAGATATATGAGTAAATTTTCATAAGAAATTTAATTAACTGAAGGATTTTATCTCTTTAACCTTAATTGTATACAAATTATGAGTGTTCATATATCCTTAAAGGATTCGTAATCGTATTAGCTTTGCTGGTTCTAATGTAGTTTCGTAGTTCATTAGTTAATGAAGCGCTTGTATTACGGATATTAGTAACAAGTAATATTACACGCAAACATATTATGTTACTAGCTGTGACATCGACTTCGTCCGTGAGGAAAAGAGACTTTAGGCAGCATATTTTAGCCACTCACCACATCTAGATCGGATGCGCCGCTTCTGAGATTAGCGTGACGAACGCACTGACAAACATATATAAACATTCATTGTTTTAGGTACTACTCTACAATTCCCTGTGTCATCTTTTTTTTATAATATAGGTAAGCGGTAGTGAGATCCAAATATGAGGTCGACAGGCACGATAGACCATATTGAGCCTGTCGCACTCACCCTGAAAGCCCGATAAAGAGGAGACCACTGCTGCGGCAACAACGAGACAAGGCAATTGTCTTGTATAATTGTATAAGTAAACTATAGTTTTTTAAACAGACATTTAGAATTTAGAAACTATTCACATTTTGTTAATAATTAGGGTATTTTTTTAGAAATAAATGTAACCTTTCTTTTGTCTACGCCAAATGAATCTAAACTTTTTTAGTAAAAGTGAAATCCAAAATTACCCTTGAATTAAAGAGATTTTTCATCATATATCATCCACGTACTGACAGCGCAGCGATATGCATATGGTTCTTTACAAACATGTGGGTAAGTCGACTAATACGATCGATCAACACATATTGTTCTACCCTGGGCGGAGATCCAACCCACAACTCTTGCAGTGGGAGACAAGATACGACATGGCCCAGCCTGTATAATATAACCATAAATTTAGCAGTTTCGAATGCAAATTTCACTATTCCAAGTCGAAAGGACCATACGTTTTATAGTTTTGGTTCAATTCGAAGGGATACTAGCACTAATGTGGCAAAAACCAACATTAATATCAGTAGTTGTAAGTTGGGTTGTCTTAGAACTTGATACTCCCACCTACTCCTAAGAGAACCAACTTATTTAAGCTGTAACAATGTATTATTTTGTTATTTTTTTATCATATTAAATATACATTTTGGTACTTCTTCTTTCAGACCATTCACAAACATTGTAAGAACATACAACGTTGTTCTATCGAAAAAAACTCAAACATTAACTTTGGGCTTTTTATTTTTTTTTTGTAAAAAAGCTCACTAAAATTACACTTTGGTTAACGTCAACACTGCAAGAAAACCATTTGGTTTTACAGAGCCTATAGGTACTGTTTTTGTGCAACAAAGAATATCATTCCTGTAAATCCCTACAATACGTGAGGTGTAGTTTTTGGATGATTAGGTATCTAAGTTCGCCACATTTAGCCAAATCAAGGTCAAATCGAAATTAAATGTATAAATCGGACGAGTGACTAGCTCGTCGCCCACACGACCACTTTCGAAGGTTACAATGATATAAAGCAGTTTATTTTCAGCAGACACTGAAAAGCACTTCGAAATTTCACCCATTAGCCAGTAAAATGCAGATCCACAACCATCTTTGAACACAAGCATTTGTTGAAGATGTTTAATCGAGCTAATTGACGAACAGAGAGGATGGGAACAATATACATATATGGATGGTATACTTATGTGTATGTATATCCCTTGGGTAATATAGACGATGTTGGCTTTTGCATTCTGAGAAGAGGTCGACCAATCTTGCTTATAGCATCAGGTTTTGTGGTTTCTGCCCGGTATTTCAGAAGTAGATATAAATCAAAGGGTTCTGTAACAATAAATGTAAGCTTATTCTTATTGTGGCCTCCCTCATCTCTTTTTTTCAGTCCAATCATAAGGAAAATAGATGTTTATCGATAAAATATGAGCACGACTCGGAAAGACGGGTGTTCAAATCCCCGGGTCACAGTAGATTGAATTTTACCGTTTTTCAAAATATCATCACCACAATTTTATTACGTTCAGGTTTCGACAATACATCACCAAAATATAATTTAGTCGTAGGTAAGCTATGTTATTGTACGAAATGAAAGCAACCATCAAAAACTTCCCGCAATTATAGTATCATTAGGGAAATTAGAATGGCTTCTACAATAAAGGATGAAAAGCGGTGTCATTAGCACAAACATGCTTTTATTTTCTCCTTGCTATAGTGGGCTGATACGTTAAAAAGCTTTAAAACACAAAATTAACGAATAAATGTTTAATTGTTACTAATAACGATGGTCTACTATGATAGAGATTACATGATTTTTTTTTGTGGCACCACATTGCCGAGCTGGAATGAGGTCCTAGAGTACGGCAGTTAATTATTCAATATCATCAAAAATCAAAAAAATCAAAAATCAAAAATGTCTTTATTCATATAGGCAATTACATGCACTTATAAATCGTCACATTACTAATAATAAGATTCTACCACCGGTTCGGAACGCCGATTCTACCGAGAAGACTCCGGCAAGAAACTCGATAGTTGCTCTTTTTAACGACAATCATGTTACAAAATGTAAATGAGCCAAGTCATACAGTCTGGGTGTGCCATAGCAAAAATGTATCAGTTCAATATTTACTACCTTTAAAAATAACGATAATTAAAATAAAAAGCACCAGAGCAAAGATAACAATGTTCAGAATACCATAACAAATCCAGTCTGCATGACAAAGCTTACATAGGTAGAATTTTATTAATTACAGCCATTGCCTTATTAAAAATAAGACTAATATAATAATAGGAACAAAAAGTTCATGAAAAATGTCAAAATTAATAACAATAGAATGTCATCATATTTAATGTCAAAAACTTAATTCATAAGAAAAAAAAATCATAATTAATATCAAAAATTTAATTTAAACTATTAGTCCATGCATATTTATCATTGAGATAATCTTCTACTTTATAGTAGCCTTTCTTAAGAAGACCATTCTTAATACATGATTTGAATTGCTGTATAGGTAGTTTAGTAACACAATCAGGTAATTTATTGAACATTTTTACACCTAGTCCAACAAAGGAGCTATTAACTTTACTTAGTCTAAAATGTGAAATAGCAAGTTTATGTTTATTTCTTGTATTGAATTGGTGATTATCAGATTTTTTAGGAATGTATTGTATATTTTTATACACATACATTAAGCAGTCAAGAATGTATTGGGAGGCCACTGTAAGAATATTATACTCTTTGAACCGATCTCTGAGAGAATCACGTCGTTTGAGGTTATATATGGCTCTTACTGCTCTTTTTTGCAATACAAATATACTATAGATATCAGCAGCTGATCCCCATAAAAGCAAACCATAGGACAAAACGCTGTGAAAGTAACTGAAATAAACCAATCTTGCCGTTTCAACATCAGTTAATTGTCGAATTTTTCTAACAGCATATGCCGCAGAGCTAAGTCTTCCTGCCAGGGTACCAATATGGGGTCCCCATTGCAATTTAGAATCTAGAGTGATTCCAAGGAACACCGTTGAGTTTAGGACTTCAATGGGTTCATTGTTCATTTTGATTATGGTGCTGACTTGTCTCACATTGGGCATTGAAAACTTGACACATTTGGTTTTTGGCATTCAACATTAGATTGTTAGTAGTAAACCAGTGCAGAACTCGTGAGAGAGCCTTGTTTACTTCGTCAACATTTTCTTGCTGTCTGTCCATCTTAAATAGAAGTGATGTATCATCTGCAAACAAAACTATCTCACATGTGTCTTTGGTAAAGAAAGGGAGATCGTTAATATAAATGATAAATAATAGAGGCCCCAATATCGAGCCCTGTGGCACTCCCATAACTAATGGGGCGCCAGAAGAACTAGTCCCATTTACATTAACTTTTTGGGTTCTGCCTGTCAGGTATGATTGAATTAGACTAAGTGCGTTACCCGAGATGCCATAATGGCGTAATTTAAGTAGCAGGGTTTGATGGTTAACACAATCAAACGCCTTGGATAGGTCGCAGAAAATGCCTATGGCATCCTGCTTATTTTCCCATGTATCAAAAATATGTTTAATAAGAGCTACTCCAGCATCTGTTGTGGATTTCCCTTTAGAGAATCCATATTGATTGCTATGTAATAAATTGTTTAAATTAAAATGGCTTAGCAGTTGACTAAATACAACTTTTTCAAAATTTTACTAAAAAAGGTGCAACAATAAAACAGTTTCTCGTATGAACTCAAGATATTCCATTTACTGTCCACTAATACTACAGTCCACATTGAAGCTACATCATTTCCACCAGTCGTGTGTGTAAGTATCTGCGAGAGACATAGCGCCTCATATATTAGGGACTGTAACGTTAATTGTTATGCTATCATCAACGTTGTTTTCGGCTCGTTTCGTCCCTCTTCAGTGATGGGCCCCATTATTGCATATTGTTCGTCGTTTACATACAATCGTCGGCAATCCAAACGTTTGCTCTCTTTTCAATTACATTAAGAAAACGTTTTGCTAGTTCAACCCTTGCGATTCGCGAAGAAAGCTCTTTGAGTACAATTTGATGCTTTCTTGGGGTAAACACCTAAACTCTACGTCAATAAAATAAGTATTAAACCTATTAAATCTGTGTTCGGCAGCAATTACATTATGTAAGTAGTATTTGTTATGCTAACATATTAAATGTTAATAGCTAAACTTTATTAGACTCGTTTTATATAAAATGTTAAATTATAAAGGATTTTACCAATTAGGTAAAAATGTATGAAAAAGTTGATGTACTTATAGGCACTGGGCATTTTTCATAAGTAGTGACCTGCCCTCGGGTAAATTTTACAGAAAAACCTTCCTTTTCTATTAAATAAACTGCATCAAGATCCGTTGCGTAGTTTCAAAGATTTGAGCTTTACATTAACAGAGAAACCGACTTCGTTATACAAACGTATACTATGTAGTGATGTCCGAGTGATGTGATAAAATAATAATTGGTTATATTAACATTTCCCGCTCTTTTTGAGATTGATCACTGAGCCCATATTAAAGCTAATAATATTTTTTTTATTTTGTATGCAAAAAGCAACCCCGTAGTTTTAAAATGATTATAATGTCATTTGGTAAACAAGTACTTCAAGTTATTCAGAGAATAACGTAACAATAAATAGGGCTTATTCCATTTTCTCCCATGAATTTCCTTACCGTGAAGTCAAAAGGTAATACTTTCCCCTTCAGTGGGGCGGTTTGGTCGTTGGTTCTAATTGGATTAAACCCATTAAAAGTGGGCATATGCAATGCCAAATGCCTAAATCATGTTAACATATTATGATGCTATGCGTAAAGTTATGGCTTTTAAGAAGAAAGTGTTCCTAAGTAATAATCTTAAGATACAAGGTTTTTACATTTCGCAGATATTTTTACAGCTAAATCACACATGATTGCCTGAATAGATCTTAATTGAAGGAGATAAGTAGCGAGATTGTAATTAGAGAAATTTGCTATGCTTAGTCGAATTCCGACTTCATTAATGGAATGTACGTATAAGTATTCCATTCCGATTCACATTACGTTTGAACAAGTTAATGGAATGCTGATATAACACTTAGTATTTGAGTGATTTTAGCTTTCCGCAAGCTCGAGTCTTCGATGTTTTATTGAGAAATGGTTCGTGGAACAGATGTAACGGACTTCTTCTCTCTGATATATTAGGTATTCTTTGCTATTTAACTGGTTTACCGCGCGCGAGTCGTGAAATCGTAAATTGCGTCAAATATAAATAAAAAAATAAAAACATTACTTACTACCTTATAGAGTCGGTTAAAAAGTACTGTATGAAATTGCTCAGACCGTTAATAAACTTTGTACAATCTTGTTCCCATCGCAACTGATAAAAAAATTTGGGAACGACCAGACGGTCTGTCCGTCTGTTACTCTCCGTCCGTCGTGTCCGTCTGTTATTTTAAAATATAAAAAAGTACTTATATAATTAGTACTTTTTTATATTTTAAAACAATAAGTAAATAAATAAAAAAAAAGTACTAATTATATAAGTACTTTTTAGGGTTCCGTAGCCAAAATGGCAAAAACGGAACCCTTATAGTTTCGTCATGTCCGTCTGTCCGTCTGTCCGTCTGTCCGTCTGTCCGTCTGTCACAGCCGATTTACTCGGAAACTATAAGTACTACAGTGATGAAATTTGATGGGAATATGTGTTGTATGAACCGCTACAAAAATATGACACTAAATAGTAAAAAAAGAATTGGGTGGGGCCCCCATACATGTAACTGAGGGATGAAATTTTTTTTCGATGTACATACTCGTGTGGGGTATCAATGGAAAGGTCTTTTAAAATGATATAAAGTTTTTAAAAAACATTTTTTCTTAAAGTGAACGGTTTTTGAGATATCAGCTCTCAAAGTCGTAAAAAGTATGTCCCCCCTCTATTTTTATAACTACGGGGTATAAAATTCTAAAAAAATAGAGGTGATGCATGCTAATTAACTCTTTCAACGATTTTTGGTTTGATCAAAGTATCTCTTATAGTTTTTGAGATAGGTTGATTTTTATTATATTTGCTGCTACGGAACCCTTTGTGCGCGAGCCCGACTCGCACTTGGCGGGTTTTGCTTTTTTATATTTAAAAATGTTTGTAAAAAAGTATTCGTCAATCAAATAAAACCAATTAGTGTGCACTGTGCATTGTAATAGGTTAGATGCGCTGGAAAACTGGAGCACAAAAGGTCTGATTGGGAAAAATGGGATTTCCTAGAATTACTTCCATACGTATTTTGGCTTTTTGTTATAGCAGATAGGATTTGTTTGGAATTTGATACATTTGGTTTCTGAATACCAGAAGTTAACATTTTTGTTATGTAATGGTGGATTCATTACATATTTGTTTGAACGTTTTCCCTTCGAGACGACTCTGAATGTATATTGATTGGTTGTTAGATAGTAATTTGCTCCGACTTATCTGCTAGGAATCGGAAGTCTGTCTTTGCTATAGCAATGCCTAATGTATAAAAAAGACCCTCGTTGGTCCATTGGTCGCAAGTGCTGACTAAGGGCCGAGAGGTCCCCGGTTCGAGTCAGGCAAAATTTGTGTGAGTTTTTCTGTAAAGAAATTACTCAGCCCGGAGTCAGGAAGTTGGCGGTTGCACGCCCGTGCCTCGGAAAGCACGTTAAGCCGGTGGTCCTGCGCCCGATCTCTCATCGATTATGTCGGATTGCCGTCTCACCTAACTATGAGAGTCTTACTCTCATAGTTCCATTGGAACAGATTCGTATTTCAATGATACCTGTTAATAAGTATATTTCGCTAGCGTTAAGAGACGCAGGCAAAACTTAGTCTAAAGGAATTAATAAGCAATTCAATTAGTTTGAGGTAGAAACCTGCGTGTTTAACATTAAGTAAAGTTCCATCTAAATGTCGTACGTATTACATAAGTTTTGTCAGTACAATTTCTTCGTTATTACTTTTAATGTCAGATTTATTTTCTGGAATAAACGCCCGCTTACCCGTATACCGTTCACCAACCACCGGACAGATAGTTGTGACTGGTATCCTTCGACTTTCCCCGGCTCCTCGAGCTACTATCGACTCAGTCCAAATCATCCGAGGCGATAGTATCCTTGCTCCCCTTTTCCTTCCCCCGTCATATATCCTTGCTACTCGTGGGAACGCAATGACCTTGTTAAAACAATGCACAAGGCAGAATGGCGGCAATGTGGTTCACAACCCGTCACGTCACGTTTCCCACAGAGGTAAAAACTGGATCGCTAGAAGTGATCTCTGCCTACCCCACTGGAAAAAAGGCGTGATTTAATGTGTAATGTGTGTATGTAATAAACGCCCATGTGCGATGCGGACTCCGCACGATGGGTTCCGTACCAAAAATATAGGATTTGTTGTTGTATGGGATTCGCGTTTGTTGTATGGGAATTTCCCTTAAATATATTTTTTTACTGTTTCACTATTTTTCAAATTTGAAATTAACTGTTAATCGACACTTTAACGATCAAGGAAACATCGTGAAACCTGCACACCTACGAAGAAATTCGTAGGTTGTGTAGTCTGCCAACCCGCACTTGGTCAGGGTGGACGACTAATCCCCTAGTTTAGGGTAGGCCCGTGCCCCAGCAATGTGGACGTAGGTATATGTGCTGCTGATGATGATTAATTTTATTTAAGTATTTGTTGTAATAGCGGCAATAGAAATACATCGTTTGAATATGTCTACAGTCTATAGCTGTCTCAGTTACGGACTTAACGCCCTGACAGATAAATGGACAAATTACGAAGTCCTATTAATCGGGCCCCGTTTCTTCCCACTGGGTACGCAAAATTAAAAATATCACTGACCGTTTACTTTGAATACGCCTAGTTATATTAAACATCACCAAAATAATTAATTTTGGATCAATTGGGATGGGAAAAATTCACGAGTTTATTTTTGACGACCTCATTCTTTACAAATGCCATCCGTATTTGTAGCTACAAATATTTAAGGCTCGTTATTTGACAAACGTTGGACGGTGGATGATTTATTTTGAACAAAAGAAATAAAAATGATTCGCATCGTATTTCTAAAAATTGTAAATGCTATTCCGATTTAAAAGGACGTAAAGCTGTGATTGTGTCCTTTTAATCACGTGTGTAAGGCTTTGTTTAAATTGCATAATTAGTATTTGAGATAATGAGTGTTAGACACCTGGCAGGTGAGACTATTTAGGCCTAGATCTCACGGCGCGGTTTTCACCTGTTTTCTACGGAAACTACAGGGGGCTTAAACAAAGTAACAATATCACAACGACAACGAAGTTCGAAAAGAATAAAACGTATGGGATTAATATTAGACTGACCACGTGATTTATCGCGTCTTATGTCAATCCCATACATTTTGTCCTTTTCGAACTTCGGGCGCGGGAGAAAATCGCACCGTGAGTTCTGAGGGCCTACCATGAGTTGGCTATCGAAAACTTACTTACGTTAAAAACCTATCGAGTTATTTTTTTCATACGGCCGATTTTAGTTCTTCGCGTAACCACCAGCGGCGCTGTACAAGTTTTTCATAGACATATTTACGTAGGCGATATCGAGTGCGTAAGTTTTAAACTCATGGTAGCCCCACTGACCGTTTCGAGGTTCTCATTTACGGTCATAAATAACAGGACATCCATTGCAAGGTTTTCTTTTCAGCAAAACTAAGAATTGACAAAGAAATGCATTACCGAGGTTTTCACTCTGAGGCGTCGTTATGTGGAGCATAAGGAACGGTCTAGATTAATCTGTGCGGAGATGAGTTTAGCCTGTACATTTTAGTATCGCATATACGCGAAGAGTACTGAGTAATGAGTCGGATTAAGGCGAGATAATCCGGATTAATCTACTACTATACTGTAGGGCTAGTTGAGCGAGGCTTGGACGGTTTGATATTGAGTTTTCGCCTACGTGACTTATGATATACGAATTCTTTACAAAGGTCATCGGATCGGGCGTTTCTGATCCGGTACCTATAAAGTTCGCAAACTGTAAAGAAATGTGGTTTAATTTAAAGGTTTAGTGTTACCATTTTACGGAATGTTTTTTTAAGTCCTAGTGTATGGGAGAAAAAAGCTAAAGTCGTTTGTCATTCTTCGTTTCGATCTGTTCTGACACATTTTTATGTTTGCTTACCAACTGTTTTTGACCCTTTACATGTCAAAGAATTCCGTTGCTTCACCATCAGCGCAATAGCATCCGGTTAGCATTACGTTAGCTCTACATACTTCTTAGTAGTTTTCATCGGCCTATTGCAACTTCTGTAACAAAGAGTTCTGTAGCTTCGCCACCTGCACCGCAGCATTGGATTAGCATCACGTTAGCCCTATACACCGTGAAATTTAAGTGGTTGTTTCCCGCAGCATTCATTTGCATGATTTGATAGGTTTAAAGGCAAATCGTTCTGCCGCGGGAAAACAACCACTAAAATTTCACGGTGTATACTGCTTAGAAGTTCCTATCGATCTATCGTAGCACCATCTTTCTGCCCCTTTAAGCTTAAGTAAGGTGTTTTGCAGTTTTATCATTAGTACAAGAGCATCCAATTTTGACACACTGAAGTGAATATTTATGTAAGACATGATTACGCAAAAAAAGACACCACACGATTTTCGATGAGTGCCCTCGATCACACGTGGATCCCATCAATCTACCATTCCATCTACCACCCATCTCTACCAGTTCAGGATTTCTGAACTGGTAGAGATGGGACCACCTCAAGTAAACTCTATTAAATATAGGAAAAAAATTCAATCCGTCTATATTTGACGGAGATATCGAAATGCTAATGAATATCGATATGAAGAATGCGACCCATTCTTTTGGTTAGTACTCATGGTATCTAACGTACTCCAACTAGTTTAATTAGTTAATTAGTGTTCGCTGGTGGATCATAGGTCCGAACAAGACGCCCGATGTCCTTTATATTTCAGTACATAGTATAATACAAAATTGAGCCCGACTAAAATGAAATTGAATGTATCATTTGTTCAACAGACTTCAAAGTAATTTCAAAAATTTACGTCTTTGATTCGATCATTATTTATAACCGTTTTTTTGTCCCGAAAAGTATTGTTAAAGACATGTTCATTGTTAAAATAAAAATAAAGGTATACCTAATATCCTTAATCCATACTGATATTATAAAGCTGAATAGTTTGTTTGTTTGAACGCTCTAATCTCGGGAACTGCTTGTATGTGTAATGTGTATATTCAAGAAAATCGTGTGAGTTACACTATTTATAACTCACGACCGGACAAAAAGGCTTGTTGAAAATTGCTTGAGAGATAGGCTTGGAGCCAGGGGACGGACTAAGAATTTTTGACAAACGGTGATAGGGGGGAGTAATGTTTTACGCGGCACACGAATTTACACTGCCGGATCCTATAAATAAAAATAACTCTGTCGAAAGAATGTAGATATACGCGCTTACTTCCCAACTACTCTACCTAATTGGAGAATACTTTGTTTTTTATTAGGACAATGTTTATATTGAAAGGAATCATATAGGATTTTGCTTAACTTATTGAAAACCTATAACTTTAAATAAAATTTCATATTTATACTTACATCATTAAAACATAACATGGCAAATATCCCGAAAATATTCAGTTTTCTATTGCGAATCTAGTTTAAAATAATATAAAATAATTGATGTCGCGCCACCTTAATGTCTGAGCATAGATATGATTGTGTAATAACACTTTAACGGGGACCTTAATAACACCTACGTCGCATTAAGGCCGAGCACCGCGATACATAATCTTACATTGTGTTTAAGAACTTATGTATCTCTTAGAAACTGTCTGTATACTATATATAATCACTACATAGTATAAAACAAAGTCGCCTTTTCTGTCCCTATATCCCTATGTGCGCTTAAATCTTTGAAACTACGCAACGGATTTTGATGCGGTTTTTTCCAATAGATAGAGTGATTCAAGAGGAAGGGTTTTATGTAAAATTTACCCGAAGCGAAGCGAGGGCGGGTCACAAGTATAGTATAAAAAACTAAATATACCTATAGAGACATAGTGATCTATCAACGCACAGCCCAAACCACTGGACGTAACGGGCTGAAATTTGATATACAGGTAGATGTTATGACGTCCGCTAGGCATCCGCTAGAGCAAAACTGCAGCGAACTTTTAAATTTAACTAACTACAATGGCGCAGCGACCCAAAACGAGTCTTGGCCTCCGATAATAAGGACCTCCAGCTAGGCCGAAGTTTTAAATTTGGTATCTAGTAATACCGAGTGCTAACGATTTTAATTAAACATTTAGATTAGAACTTTTGTTAAACATTTAATTTTTGTAATCTGTAATCGGTAATGTCCCCAGTATAATTGATCAGATATGTTTATACATTTAGGGGTTGGTCTATAAGGCAATAAACATTATCACTACATAGTATAAGGCGAAGTCGCTTGCCGCGACTGTCTGTCCTAACCGAAAACTGCACAACGGAATTTCATGCCGTTTTTTTAATAGATAGAGGTATTTGAGAGGAAGGTTTTTATGTTTAATATACCCGAAGCGAAGCGAGGGCTTGTCACTCTTTCTTATCTTACCAGTATGTTATAGGGGGAACCGTCTTACCGGTTCACGTCGACCCTCAGGTATCTTTTGTGTTTTGTTTGTCTTCAGGTCTCATTACAACTACTCCCTGAAGATCAACTGCATTAATGCAATAATGTCCTTGGGTCTGAGGTGCCTGTATTCTTCTGGTTTCGGATAAGCCGTTCCCAGAAGTCTGAGCCTGTGTCTGGCCTAAAATAATATGTTTAAATTTAACGTCACATTATGTTTCATTCTGGATTGGAAATGCATATACTCGTACTTATCTTGCATTAGTACTTACATACGTTCGGCGGGTGTACACGTATTTAAGAAATTGCGGCGAATACAATAATCTGATTAAAAAACGAAGTGCAAATAGTTTAATAAGTTTTTAAGTAAAAAGCCCTTAAGCTTATCTACCGGTGCTTAATGGATTGAATATTATACAAGTACACTTAATAAAATCAATATGAACCTTTAACTTTAATAATTAAGTTTTATAATGTGAAGCTCCAATTAAGCTTAACGTTCAAAGTTCAAGAACTAATTTTAATTGGGTTTTAGCATTTATGTAAATCAAGATAATTAATATTTATTTGCTTAAGCATTCTAATCCGTCTGAAAATTCAAAGACATTAGTTTATTTATCAAGCATCAAGCCCCGGTTTTGCATGGGTGAATATTTATTTTTTTCGGTTTTTGCAAAATCCTGACTTAGGAGCCCTAACTCTAAAAAAGCAAATAGTTAAACAATTTCTGGTGAAGTGCCAGGTATATTGATTAAATTTCGTGATATTTAATCATATAAAGGAAAAGCTAAGCAATGTCACAATTTACTCCTGTAACACAGTTCACAAAAATAGTCTGTTAACTAAAACAGAACTCGCAACAAAGGCCAAGAAACTTCCGCGGGCTTTATTAACTCTATATCCAAGATTATTTTTAGCCCTTCGTGAAACTTGGTCGATACTAAATTTACATACACGTAGTATGTTGATGAACGCTAATGAAAAAGCAATCTGCTTTGTAGAAATAGCTCCTCGTAAATTATTCGTATGAATTAAAACAACAAATTACATCAAACATTTTCTCAACCGTTTTATTTACAATAATTCTGGGCTTCAAATTAATTACCATAATAAAGTAATGTATTTGGCTTATGTTTTTGTGAAATAATTTAAAATTGTACCGGCAAGCAAATTTTATGGTAATTTTGTAGATAAATTGTATATTAAATCAATATTACGATATTCCGATGTTGGTACAAGCTGAATGATGATGGCTGAAGCTTTAGGATATTATCATTTATTATTTATCATACTATAAATATATATTTTCCTTTACCTATAGATGATCTGCAAGAGATTGTTAATGGCGATAAGATCACCCACTTCGTTCTACTTCTGTTATAACAAGAACTCTTGTGTTTGATTAAAACTTTCTTTACCCTTCATTCAATCATTATTACTTAAAACTTACCAAACTGTGTCGAAAGGTAAGTAAGTAATTGAATAACCTTTTAAACCAAATACTTGTTTGCAAAGTTTATTGGTAGCAATGTTAATGGAATCTTTCAATGAAAAAATATACCTATCATTTTTATCACAAAATTTATATTTAATGCAAACTTTAATGTATGAAGTTATGTTCACCATTAGCAAATGTTCATTGTGGTAGTTCAGAAGGGTAACATGTTATTTTCAAAGTTCTGTTTTGATTAATTAGCTGTGCATACCACTTACCACCAGACAGGTGACATTTAATAAATTTAAATTTTAACCATAATGTGAATTATGTTAAAACTGATATAAAGCTTGGGTATTATATACGTATAACCCGATAATGTTTGAGATAGACATTTCACAATGACGAAGGTTAGGGGTTAGAGCCATCCGCTCCCCCGCAAGTCCGGTGATGATGACAAGAGTACTCCAAGCCATCATCGTAAGTCAGTTAGGAAAAAAAAACAATGATGACGAAGACGAATGATACATACATTTCGTTATTACCACTGAAAATTCGATATAAACGTTTCTGCCCACGACACAATGACAAGAATCCAAAGGTTACGTCTGACATGCTGTTGAGGAAAAATATACATTTACAAACTGCAGTTATATTTTATAAATTTTACCAGGTAAAGTATGACCATACCTAACAAGATTATATCTAATATCGTTTCCCACGGAACTCCAAAAAGCAACAATTTTATTGCCGTTCTCGTACGGGAAAGTTATTTTAGTAAGTGGATGTACTCGCAATATCGGACCAACTTGAGTGGGTGGGGACTGAAACACCTCTTTTATTTACTTTATTTTGTTCCTCGTATAGTGGGTTTATAAGTGAAAATAAATGAAATAAGAATGTTTTAGTAGTTTGTTTAAATTTGTGTAAATTAAGTAAATCTGTGATTTTATTATTCTCATAATAAATCTTTAAGGGACGTATATGGCCAGCTTCAGCCACTTTTGGTTGATATAATAATGATGATCTTTAAAGTAAAATATACTTTACCTACTAATGCGGTCTCCATTTTAGTAAACCTTAGTAGGGCTCCTTGTTGACTTACAAAACAGTAAAAATAAGCTAATATTACTGTTTTCTATATTTGGAAGGGTTATGCATATCGATTTAATATGCTGAATGAGGTCGGAATACCAATTGCAGAGGCTCCTGAGATGATATATTGGGCGACCCATAGTCACGTAGTATATTACATATCTGTTCAGTTGGCATTGTGAGATTTTTTCTATACAGACATTTTTCACTACATTTCTTGTCAGGATCTCGTTTGGCCTACAATATTTAGAAATGAATCGGAGAGAAAAATGTGTCGAACACAACTGGGAGTTTTAATGGTTTATGAATAATTTCTTGATTGAATGGCTTTTTACTTTTAACTTGTTCGTATTTACATCTTCAAAAAGTCAGTTTTGCGGGAAAAAACTATAGTGAATTAAAGTTTTATGTCACAGTTACCTTCAGATATAAAGTTCATCGCAAGTTTCGCGTTTTTCTACAGCTATTCAAAACGTTTATAAAATACCTAGGTACAATGTGCGATGAGGTAGGTGTCACAATCATACTATCTCACCCCTTAATGAGGGGACTGCGAGAGAGCTTGTAGTAATAAACAACTTAGGTCCCAAAATGAAATAGGGTTAGAAGAATATTTGTGATAAAAGTAACGCAAGCGCGATAAGAACAGTTGCTTCATTAATTTTTACAATTTTTGTGGTTGTTAGTATTGACTGGCTCAAGGGAGCATTTGGTTTCGTGTGCCAGGAGTCTGTATCATCATCATTTTTTTTTTTTTTTTTTTTTTTATAAAGAGGCTAACAAGATGACCTCACTCTACCTGATGGTAAGCGGTAGTGAGATCCAAATATGAGGTCGACAGGCACAATAGACCATATTGAGCCTGTCGCACTCACCCTGAAAGCCGTAAAAGAGGAGACCACTGCTGCGGCAACAACGAGACAAGGCGTGGAGTCTCGCATTGGTATTGAGCTGTGCGGGTCGGAGTTGGCCAGTCCGCCGGACGGAAGGGCCCCCGTGTCTACGGGTCTCCCAGGCCGGCGGGCTGACCCGCTCCGCCCGCACAATACCGCCGCTAAGACTCCACTGGTCCGGCGCTTGCCGCAATGGTCCCCCCTGGCTCCGGTTCGTACAGTGCTGATCCCGGAACGCGACCTGACCGAGATAGGTCAGAGTCACTTGGCGGGTTTTACACAACTGTATGGTGGTAACAGCAACCGGTCGACAAAATGTCTCCCACCTGAAAATCATGATCATTAACATCAGGTTTGTACAATTTCTTGGTATGTTATTTATCTATTTATGTTTATTTGTATGGTATTCTGAGTTTTTGGTATCCGTAGCATAAGTGCTAATGCAACGTAGCTCTGAATCAAAACAATGTATGTATTGTTGTGTCATGGTTAGTAATTCATTTCGGTATACAGTTTATACCAACCAAATTCAATTTGAAGTGTAACTTATCCATACGGCTTGGAGGGGTTCTTCTGAACATTCGCTCTAGTGCTTTAAAGCTTATAATTGATTGTATGAAAGCTAATCCGTCGATGCGAACTTCCGTTAATAATGCAGCAAAGCTGCAGCAGCCAGCGTCCGTATATTTGACGTGTATGTTTGATAGTATATTAGGAAATAGCCAAATATGAAATTGCTGATGGCACCCATCCGATGTATAATGTCTTCGTAAATCTTTAACGGTTTAGGCTAATATAATAACTCTTACTTTTTTTTTATTAAAATTTAACTGTGGATGAAAAATGTAAATATGCCGGAAGTAATCTATAACAATATCAAATCGGCAGAATATTGTCTCTAACATAAAAAATCTATGAAAAAACATCATGCGAAATATTCAATCAACGACCACGTAATTTTTGTGAACCTTATAAAAATGTGTTCGACGGAAATTGTTCAGGATTATGGGTGAAATTCTCCGTTAAAATAACATTCTACGTCTTTTAACCTATAAAAGTCCACTGTTATCATAAAAACCATAAGAGAACATTGTCCTATAAATATGTGGCTTATGGAATTTCCTGCTTGAATGCCGTGCGGGTAAACTCCCGCTAAGACGAGGCATAAGAATTTGAATTACTGCCCATTCGGTACACGTGTTCCTCTTTTTCGCGAGTTGTTACACAAAGGAGGTATTTATGCATGGATACGTTATCTATTTAAATTCTCTTCACCTACAATCCTTCAGTCTATAGAAGAGTTTGCGTAAGGTAATTTAAACCATGATTTATTAATTTCTGTATCAATCTACGAATGTAATAGTTAGGTATTTTGCTGCGGTAGGCAACTCAGGCTGGCAGTCACAAAATATTTTTTTCTTTTTGCAAGATTGAGCCGTAAGACCCTTCCAACAATGCGGGGATGAAACGACGGTGACGGAAAAATGAAGACCGCTTCGCTATGTGCGACTCACCTATTTAATTTGTGTTACGAACTGGCTACAATGCCAAATCAGAGCTATGGCTATTTTCAGATGTATACCTCTTTGTCTTTATTTTGTAAGTTTTTTGTTTGAATAAATAATCCAAACGTGCTTTATCTTTAACTTTTTCGTAACTGTCGCTTTGCTTGAATGTATAGTGAGTCACTCTTTGGTTTCTCTTGTAATGATGATCCACTAGGAATAAAAAATAGACGCACTTCAATCGATATGCAGCGATGAGGTTAGGTATGTGCGCTATTAACTGATTCCGCTAAAACTAACGAGGCCAGAAAAACTCAATAACGAAGTTGCATTCGCTTTGATGTAGATTCAGATTTGGTTGAACAAATAGGGAGATTGCGAACTTGAGTCAAAACGAATATCAAATAGTGCTTTCGGAGGGAAACTTGCTTTTTCGTCAGTAATCAGAAAGGCGAGTACGCACCGATGACTTTACATACAAAGAGCTAATTATCGCCGGATTCTTGTTCATCCCCATTTCAAAGTGCAATTTGCATTAATCAACTCTAGAGGCGACGATACATCAGATAGGTACTTGTATGTTCAGCCGTGTGAAATTTAGCCCTTTGTGAACCTATCTAGGGCAGCTATTTAACTTTATAAAGGAGCAATGAGTCATTTGATTCTATAACTAGTTAGTAAATCGATTATTCTCATTTACTTTTTTATCAATTTCTCCTGAAAAGTACCTACTAAATTCGGGCCTCGAGAGTATAAATTTTTCATGGGTTAGGTAGTAGGTAGGTGATTACCTTGACTCCAGTGACCCTGTCTCCTGGGCCAGGAGTTATGGGCTCGATACCTACGCGGGACAAACACTCATAATGATAAACATTTGTATTCGTTCCTTTGGGTAATTCCACTGCCATATTAACTGTGTAGCTGATCTTACATTACAAGTACATTGATATAAGTAAGCCGTTTGAATACTTGTGTAGAACTTGTAAATACTTACCTCGCAATTATAATATACAATGTAATTTTATTAGATTTTCCTTTTGTCTAGGTTAGTAGACCATAACATCCAAACTTAGTTTCCATTCCCCACAGCACTAGTTACACACAGGCCATATAATTGGAATCGGCTCGGAATTGGGTTGAGCACAAGCGTAGAGTCAATTTGACAGAAAGTACGGACGCATTGTCGGTGCGAACATTGGGAACATTCGACTAAATTAGATCGTTATTTGTTTTGAGTCTGTCGACTCTTGTTGGTTTGTTCGCTTTGCCACTTATTGCATAGCTAAACAAATCGAGTTTGCTATATGTTTGTCTGTGTGATTGAACTGTTATTATATTTTTGTTAGTTTAATTTTATGATTTTTAATAAGGATTTTATACTAACTATTGCATAAAAAATCATTAAGTGTTAAGATGTATATCTTGTCTACAGTCAACCATTCAGATCTATTTTCAGAATCAAATTTAATTGCTCAACTTTATGATAACTGTACTTCAGAAATACTCATGTTTGATAGAAGCTTCTATGAATAAAGTTTATTTTGGCGATCGTCATTTTGCATTACTTTGGACAGTTTTTCGGGAACTTTCCGACGTGGAGCTTCGTTAATCTGTCACTGCGAGTTTTCGATCGATCTAGCTACTTATGCCGCCTACACTTTCATGAATAAAATATCCCTTACTCATAGCTTGTCCAAAAGCAAAACGAATCATCAACCAATTAACTATTTGACACTAGATAATTTTTTTAATAGGGATTTAAAAGTCACCATCATGACACAAATGACAATTTACATTTTTTTAAGGAATCAAAAAAAATTTAAACGCCAATCTATACATATCCACTTATAGTATTTTAGTGGTTTTGATTGAAGTATGTGTGAATAAAACAAGTCATCAGTTCATCCGTATTCATGGCGTTTGCAATAGTGCCGAAATATCGGAAGCTCATTAAAACAAAACTACATGGTAAATATCCCGGACAGTTTCAGTTTTCTAATATGTGTATGAATAATTGCATTTTATTCGCCTGTAAGTTTAGCCTCCAGTAATCAAAGGGAGTCAATTTAATTAGTTGCCTCCGGCACACATGAAATTATTAGCGAGGATAAATATTTTGCCTATAGCTATGTTAACAATAATAATATTAATAACTTACTGCGCCACTGACTTCGTGGAATATATAATTAAGGCAGCGTTTTTAATATTCGCGCTTACAAACGCCCAGCATGTTTGACATGATTCTTTTAATTCGCATATTTTTTTTATTGATGAACCGGTTTACATGAACCAAGCACTAAAATATGTATAATTGAGTTTAACACAATATGTTACTGAAAACTACGTCTATATGGGATGGTATGCATTTTTTAAAGTTAGCGTGCACAAACGCACAGGCAAAAAATAGCAATAATTTAATAATTGTTTCCGGTACTATTACGTTGATTAAGTCTTCTCTATAATTTTTTTATATCAAAATATCACCCATTAAAACATACAGCGATCTGTTACATTTTCACGCTACATTTCACGTCTTTTTATTATATTTGTTGATATATTTCGATCTAAGAAATCACATGATAAAGTTCGGGAAGTGTATCAAAGGATTGGAATACTTTACTTGTAATGCGCATGGCTGCGTATGTGTAACAAGTTAATAAGTAGATACCTATGTCGTAAATCTCGGTTGGTTTTCAACATACTATACGGTGTCATAAACATCTAATTTATAGTTATGCCGATCGTAAAACAAAGATGTTATATCCATAATCAGCGTAAAAATTTAGTGTTTATTATTATTCTATATAGGTTATCAAAGTGTAGCATAAGATATAAATAGTTCTTTTTAACAAATTTGCGGAAATGGTATAGTGTGGAACTATTGTACAGGAATCTTAAGGGACCTTCTCACACACAAGTTTAAAAGGTAAAGATAAAGTTGCTGACGTAAGAAAATTACTTATGTAGAAGTTATTTTTTGTACTAAGATGCACAGACGTATAATTTATCCAACATACTATAACATTGCGATTTATAAGAATGGATTGATGTGTGTGTGTGTTGATGCGTCTTTAAGCTTGGCTTTTGTTAAACTAACAACAGTGAAAATAAAACAACATATAGGTACCGTATGATTCTAATGTACCATAATTAAAAATAATAAATGAATGTTTGGGACAACTCAGTGTATCTACCGGTTACACATAAAAGAAAATGTTACCTTTCACGCTTTGATATTTGAATAACAACAATCGTATATCCCAGATGATGATGAGTACCAAACCGCACACGCTGTTCCGATCACGACGCCGACTAGTTTTTTTTGGATTAAACTCTTTAATTTTAGAAGAATAAACTTTTTTTTGGCTTTGAACCACACGAAAACGAATGCTGGCGTATCGTAACGTAACACTCAAAGGCCGGTGAGCGACACAGCTGGCACATTTCAAGATTTTTCAGAGGTTATCAGGAAACCGTTTGTAGCGGCTGAAAGAATGCTGAGCTATGTTAGATACGATAAACCTGATATGGTTACTAGAGATGAACTTAAAGAGCAGATTTTGATACCAATCAGGGTTTGCTATGTAATTTGAAAGCTATCTTTTGCAGGTTAACCTGTCGTAGGCAAACACGTATTAAGGTTACACATAAAATATAGAGGCTGATGCCACGAATTCGGATTTATTTTAAGATTTTCACCGAGTTATGTCTCAAGTACATCTATATGATATCAACACTTAATCAATAGAATAGACTACATATTTTTTATAAAACTGATCTCTCTCAAGGCGTACAACAAAAATTATATAAATGAAAGGTTCGTGTTTAAAAATAAATAATAGAGCTGACGGGGTCAAGACAAGAAAAACAACTCATATTGAGCCCTATATTATATACCTAATTGAAGGTGAAAGAAGTAGGACTATATTTGTGTATACTGATGTTTATGTTATCCATAACACACTTGCTTAAATAACTTAGCTAATATATATTATGTTGTGTAAAATTTATGATTTAACTGAACCTGAACGCAATTAGTTGGCAACGTATACAAATTGCTACTTTTACACATTTCCGCGTATGATTGATAGTCAAAACCAATAAATGAAAAATTGTTTTTGTAAAATTGGATTGTAGACTCATAAGTTAAATATAAATCGTAACCACATTATTGAGAGTACCATTACCATATTATTATTTTTTGGTTAGTTATTATGATGACTATGATTTTTATTTACGTTAACATCAAAGAAATTAAAGTCCCTCAATTTATCGCGGGGTCAAATGCGTTTGTTTGTTTATCCAACCAAAATTGTTATAATTTCTCATCATAATAAATTTTATTCGATGCTAATGAGCTTGAGCACTGTCTTACAATAACGACCACAGCACTGAAGAAATGCCAAATCGTCCCAACCGTTCTCACATTATGCTCCGTCACACATGTGGCGGGAAATCGATTTTCCATAACTGCCAGTGATAAATTCGTATAAAAGTCAAGGTTATTCCCTGAGGCAAAGCAAACATTTCATAAAAACACTCAAAAAGCAATCTCTTTCCATCGTTTCTTAATATGGCTATCAATCGTGATCATTTTGGCGTTCTAAAACATTTTTAATGCACTGCCAAGCTTCGAAATTTATTTGGTCCTTTCTAAGTGAGCATGATTTGTAACGTATTTATTAAACGACTAGGTTTCCGCCTACGCCTCTGACCGCGTCTAGGTGTTTATCGTGTAAAACTTGCTCCATTATGATAAAGTCGGTTAAAAAATTGCCTATGTCCCTTTTCAGGCTTTACTTGTTATACAAGTTGGCCCGAAAGATGACAAAAAATTTTTTGGAGACTAGAAATCTAGGTGACCCGGAAATACCCCGTTTTTGTAGCATGTATGTGTATCATATTTAAAAAAAATCTGTTCAGTAGTTTTGGCGTGAAAGTGTGAGAAGACAGATTTACTTTCGCATTATTTTATGAGCCAGGAAAATAACAGAACTAATATACAATTTTAAAAGGTTGGAGCAGTACGATACAGATAAGAAATCCATCGTATACGTACAATAAATTGATCAACGGAATTGGTTTACCCGATAAAAGGCAACATGTGATTTGATGGATAAATTCAGATACTTTTATGGTTCCGTGTCTGTCTTTGCCAATAAAGAACTTGTAATAAATTGTCCTGAAATGGCTACGTAATGCATCATAAGAAAACAAGTATTATTTTTTTTAACATGCTGTGCCTTAACCTACTTCACTTCCAATAAATTTAATTTTAATTGTTGCTTAACTATTTGATTGGTTGCTTGTGGCTTATTTTTCGAAATTAAAGAATAAAGGAATATTTTAAGTGTTTCCACTGCAGAACTCCGGTATTTCTTCTTTTTATAACGGGTTGTTTTTTATCTTAATTCGGACAAGGAAAACGAACAGCCTTTATTATTTTGTATCAAAAATAATTGTTTGAAGGATTGAATGCCAGGTGCTAGCATTAAGTTTGTTTGTTTTAATAAGTCCCAAATCTCGACATAAACAAAATACTCGTACGTAGAAAATGGTACTTTGAAACTCTCAAGTTTTTACATATCCGACATCTTTTCGTAATAAAATTATGTGTAAAGAAAAGCAACACGGAAGAGAAGAGGTGAATAAGTGTTTTATGTTAACTTTTTTATTGGAATTCGCAAAGCAATTTACCGGGAAGTCTTTATAAATGCCTTATACGTGGACAGCTTATTCGTTGAACGGAGGTTTCGCCCGGATTGACTGGAATTCCTTTCAAATCGCTGGATCACATTTTGGCTATGTTACTAGTACATTCCACTATTGTTGGTTAATCTGGGTAAATAATCCACTTATTCATAACGTGAAGGAAACAGATTTAAATTAGTAAACTACATATGTATTTTCTCTTTAAGTTTTAAGACTTTCGCGTTCCCTTAGATTTAGTAATAGATATACGTACACTTTGGGATTTCGTGCTATAATATTTACAGTAGAAACTACATAGAAACTAACTCCTTGCTTTGCTCATTTTGTTTGGACTCTTTCTCTAGCACTAGACAGTCATATTTTTGAATTTCCGAATCCGAATATGGGATCAAAATTGTGAACGAGGTCGCTGAAAGATTGAGGCTTATCTTGTGCCTTATTAAGTATCAAAGGGTTGGACTCTTTTGACTCTTTTGTTCTTCGTACATCCATGATTATTACACAGTATTCTTGCATGGTCGATATCCAAGCCAGTGCCTCATGTATTCAAATTGGTTTAAATTAAAAGCTTTACAGTCTCGCGCTTACAGTTTCCCACTTTTACGTAACGAATTTTTTTTTCTTCATAGTGAAATTAAGTATGCGTGAACTTTTAAGCTACTAGCTATTTTCATAACTTTATTTATCAAAACAAGTGACTGTAATGCAAATCTAAATAAAATCCGTATTTTAAAAGGACATGAAGTAACATTAGGTTTTATTTTCAAAACGAGGATCTTCTTCTTCTTCTTATCGTGTGGTTGATGAACAACCTGGTGTCAGAGTTTAAGCCGCCCGTAGGCCTCTGACATGGCTTCACACACCGTTGAAAAATCTCTCAGGTGTGCTGGTTTCCTCACGATGTTTTCCTTCACCGTTAAAGCGTCGAATAATGGTACATATGAATTTCAAATTTGAAAAACACATTGGTACCTGGCGGGGTTTGAACTGGCGACCTCTCGCATAGCAAGCAACGACCTTAACCACTCGGCCATCGACGCTTTTTTTTAAAAAAAAAAAAACGAGGATAAGTAAGGTTTTATTTTGCCATTACTGCCATTTTTCCTGCACTGTCAGCCTAGACTAGTAGAGATACCTACTTGGGAAAATTCTGCCTACGCAATGAATCCACCAATCTCAGGAATTATTACGTTCGATACGATAAATCAGCCTCTATTTTCCTCGATGAAGCGAAATCGAAAAGAGAACATGACATTATGTTATGTAAGTAGGGGTTTCCGTTGAATGTGTCCGAAAAATATTGTCATTTCGTAATTATTCACCTTTGTTTATTGATTGATGACACTTGAATTTTGCACACGCGGGACTCATCAATCAGTTAACAACGGGTACGAAGTTTTGGAGGAAATATACAATTTTGTATTTGTATGTTGGGTGTACACAATGGGTACCTGGGGACGGCTTTCGCCGAAGGGGAAGGCCCAAAAAACGATGGTGTGACGATTTGGCCCAGATATCAAGGAGCTGGGAAGTGCTGGCCTTGGATAGAGAGCGGTGGACAGGTTTGGAGGAGACCTTTGCCCAGCAGTGGGATGATACGGGTTAATAAAAAAAAAAAAAAAAAAATGTTGGGTGTGTTGGTCGGAAGAGGGAAACGTGTGTCACATATCACAATATTTTACAATACACTGTGTTACACACTTTGTTACACTTGTATTTGCATTTTGATAAGAAGATTTCTATTTTTAAATTAAATGCATAAAAAACTGATATTTTAATTATAGCTTTCCACCCGTGACTTCCAGAGGTACTAAGTCGGTAAAAAAATAGTTTAATCTTTTTCAGGCTCTGGAAGTCTAAATTTCAGTCCAGTCGGTTGTTTTGTCATGAAAACGCGATAGGCAGACAAATATAGTGAGCATTTATAGATATCAGTAATGATTGCACACCATCATTGGGTTGCAACAATATCTCGTTAAAAGCCAGTCAGCTATCAATCACAATGACAATAACCAATAATTGCCATAAACAAATAATTTGTTTATTAAACAAACTAGTGTCCGTGCGGGCAGATATCTGTGTTCAGGGCTTGTGAAGTGTTGTCGCTAGGGTTCAATTAAATAAGCTTTTCAATCGAGGTCGCTCCCGCGGGATAGGTTGTTTGTAATAACAAGGCCCTCATAATTTATAATTAAGCTATAAGTAGGTCGAGCAGGGAAGGGATTCGAAAATACATTATCTACACTTTAAAAACACAAACATTTTTGCCTCTAAATTATAGCGCAATTAAACCGTTAGATGTTAAGCTCACGTGTCCGGATAGATAAATGGAATGTAGTATGAGAATGCGGGTTAGACTGAAATAGGAGTTTCGTATTTGAAAAACAAATTGGTCAGAAAACGTCTAGTGGATGAATGATTTAACTTTTGCTTTTGTTTTACCTACCTACTTTTGTTAAACTTAAATGAAGAGAAAATACACGAACCTACCCAAGATGAATGTAGAATATAAAGAAAATGGAATATTTAATACATTCCTTTTTTTCTACCGCCATCATTATCTGCACCTGTTTAGTCATTTCGGCAAAATTCTAAATGAGGAAAATCGTCTTTTATCTCAGGCCCTTCTCTATTACGTTCGCGTTGAAATTGGTCGCCGTGTGTCGCTTATGTTACCAATATTATCAAGTAAATATTATTTTTATCTTAAGGAATCGCAAACACTCGTTCTTTGCTACAAATAGCTCATATTTACGGAGACGATTTAGATAAGTAACACGACGACGGGTTAAACCTCGCTCAAACGCTCTGTTTGTCTGCTTACGTCTTTCTATGAATTTGAGTTATCTCAATTTTCATTTCAATTAATTGATCTTGCGTTTACCTGGGGATACCAGTCACAACTATCTGTCCAGTGGTTGGTGAACGGCATACGGGTAAGAGACCCCGGCTTCACGAGCTACTATCGACTCAGTCTAAAACATCCGAGGCGATAGTATCTTTCCTCCCCTTTTCCTTCTCCCGTCATATACCTATCCTTGCTACTCGTGCAACTCAATGATCTTGTTAAAACAATGCACAAGGCAGAATGGCGGCGACGTGGTCCACAACCCGTCACGTCACGTTTCCCACAGAGATGAAAAGTGGATCGCTGAAAGTGATCTCTGCCTACCCCTCTAGGAAAAAGGCGTGATTTTATGTATGTATGTATGTGATCTTGCGTTTGCTGTCTCGTTGGTTTATTGGTTCAAATGCCGTAAGGAACGAGAGGACCCCGATTCGAGACCCTGGTGACCCTTTCGTATTTGATTTTTTGTTCAAAAATTACCCTCGAGTCAGGAACCTAATACTCGTAGCTACAGCTTTCAACAAAAGAATTTAAACATGTCGAGATAACACTTTTTTTGGGAAAACAATATAAATATAGCCGGAAGACATATCACGTTCCTTTAACCTTTGCAACTGTTCTCATCCTGGGATTATCCTACAGAACCAAACACTTATGATTTAGTTAAAACGCTATGTGTGTGTGTGGAATCCCTTCAAAAAGAATATCAGAAATATTTAACATAGATAGTACGTATGTTATTTTGCAGCCAACCATTTTAGTAAGCTGTACATTGACTAGTTTTCTTTATAGCTAAAATGATGGCAAAATTTAGTTCTTAGGCGTTAGGTCTCTAAATTTCACAATAGGTATAACATCGATCGATTTATCGATGACAGAGTCATCTTTAGTTGCCTGCTAACTAGAAAGAAGGACAGAAAGAAAGAAAGAAAACATTAATTGATGACATACACTACGTGGGACACCTTTCTTAGAACAACTCGTGCCAATTAGGCCAAGAGTCTTCCTGAATGGCCCTGTCTAGTTATATTACTCAAACTGGGAATCTAGTTTCCTTCCAACTTCGGGTGAATCAATAGGGTACTGGTTATTAACGGCTCATTGAAATCATTTAGAAAACTTTTGTACCGTGTTAACTGTTGCGCCAATTTCGGTTATGCTATTAAACGATAAATTTATTGTTTCATTAACCGGCTCGTATCTATTATGCTCTTATGGTAATCACAACTGTCAACTAGAATCTATGTAATTGTGTTTAATTATTTTAACTTCAAGGTACATTATGCCATATTACCTGTATGAATCTGTATTATTTTCTGTAAACTTGTTTGTCTGTGTGATTTCAATAAAGATTATTATTATTATTATCCGTCATTTCCAATGTCTCGGGACTACAGAGTCCCGGATTTTTGGGAGGCGTGCGTGGGGCCAAAGCCAACACGTAGAGGCCCTTTAATGACTTGTATGCTATATGTAATGTGGCACCAGCCGACGATTATCCCTGTATACACTATAAAATGCAGCCAAGGACAACCCCCGGTCAGTGCAGGACTATGGAATGGAGTGGAAGAACAAATAATCTGGGCTATTGGGTTGAGGTGCTGATGGACTGGGTAACCGGGACTATGGGAAGGACTATGGCACCTGCCCCGATCTATGTTATAAACATTATTATTATTACTAAATATAAAGGGCACTAGTTGTGTATAAAAGTAATGTTCTATCAGGAGATTATTTCTTTAATTGATAAAAGTTTAACTTCAGGCCATTTCAGAGACATTAAAAAAACATTAAACCAGTATTTTTTTCATTATAACTACGTCAGACAGTTGAATATTTACTGTTTTAGAACAGAACTGACAATGTTTATTTCTTGTAATCTACAAAGCAAACCCTAAAGGAATACCATAATCCGTCCATTTGGTTTAACATAAATTGAAAAAAAAACAGCCTTAAAAAATACTCAATTAGGTACACGACGATCTGTCATTTAATGCCTTCCCCTGAGACCGGAGACAGAAGGTCTTCACCATTAAAATAAAATCCCGTTGTAGGTCACCTCTTACAAAGCTCGTATTATTTATGTTCTGATGTCACACAACCTTATAAATAAATCGGGCAAGTGCGAGTTGGTCACACACGAAGGCTTCCGTAGCATACATACATACATACATACATACAATCACGCCTTTTTCCCAGAGGGGTAGGCAGAGATCACTTCCAGCGATCCACTTTTCACCTTCGTGGGGAAACGTGACGTGACAGGTTATGGACCACGTCGCCGCCATTCTGCCTTGTGCATTATTTTAACAAAGCCATTGCGTTCCCACGAGTATCAGGACATATGATGGGGTCAGGAAAAGGGGAGGAAGGATACTATAGCCTCGGATGATTTGGACTGAGTCTCTCGAGGAGCCGGGGTCGCTTACCCGTATACCGATCACTAACCACCGGACAGATAGCTGTGACCGATATCCCCTGACTTTACCGTTCCGTACTAATATTGTAAAAACACGCTGCCCCCCTTTGAATTCAAATAGTCGTACAAGGAAAAGTAGAGGGAACCAGATCACGCGGCAGATCACCTATGCGCTGGACTGATCAAGTGAAATCCGCCGTAGGAAACCGCGTGTCAGAATGCGCCAGACAGTCTGCAAACAGAGAAAGATGGCGGGAGATCGTGAAGAAAGCTGTGTCCGCCCCTACCCTAATATTTTGGGCGCCTCGACGTGACCACGACCGCTCTGCCAAGAGCGAAGCGACAGGGAAGAAGAAGCGAAAAGACGTTCATAACGATGACCGGACTCAAGTCCAGGATCTTAGGCAATATACTTGTGATACGATACCTGATACTCAATGATGGAGTGGATTTAGCTACGCCACTCAGAAATTTTAATAGCGATCGAGATTTCTGACTACTACTTCAAACGGCTCATCAGAATACTAGACGATGTTGTACGATGAATTTATTAGTACCATTATTGTATTTTTAAAATTGATTGCCGGAATTGAGGTATTCAGGGCATCCTTCGAATTCTAAGACTTCCAAGCGATATGTAAAATTACGTTATAGCTAACTTACTGTAAATGATAAGGGCCAATCCCATCGTAGCTTCAGAAAAATCAACGCATTTTATTATTTACCTACATATATTATGACAACAACTGAAATAAAATAAAAACATATATCTTTGTGGGAAATATGTGCAGAGGATTGATTTGTACCTTACGTGGGAAGTATGTTATATAAATAAGACGTCCGACCAATTTCGGCCATGGCGGCCGATATCAATAGAGTTCAGCCAAGTGCGCAGGACATATTATAGTGCACTAGTGTGCGCGCAAAGATAAGTGCATTTTCTGTTTCCTTACTCTCATAGTTCGGTGAGGTGGCAATCCGATATGACCGATGAGAGTTTGGGCGCAGAACCACCGGCTTAGCGTGCTTTCTGATGGACGGATGTGCACCGCTATCTTCCTTCGCGGACTAAATTTCTTTACAGAAAAACTGACAAAATTTGTTAAAATTTGTGTCAAGTTTTCCTCTCCAGGGGACCTCTTGGTCCTTACGAAGCGCTTGCTACGAACAGACCAAAGTGTCAGTTATACGAGGAAGTATGTAAAATAATACAGATATGAATAAATCCTATTGTGGTAGAAGGTATTTACATTGGTACGTAAAGAAAGCCACTTGCCTTAATACGAATTTGATGAGGGCTATGATATGGCAAGGCATCTTTAAAGGGCCTCGTTAAGAGCAGATTATTACACAGGAACATGATTTATAAGGGAGAATTAATAATTATGAACTATCGGTGACATGTGAAGCTTATATGTATTTATTATACAGGTAGGTATGCGAGATGAATATAGAAGCTTTGTGTTTAGTGTTTTCTATTGACCGTGTCAGTACATTAATAACACTATAATATGACAGAATAGGAAAACAAAATACTTCCAGTTTAGTTCCCTTTTGTTCAACAAATTACGCGAATAATAAACGCCAATAACTTCTAACGTTTTATATGACAAGAATAACGCACAAGCTTATGGATAATATTTTACTGAATGTGACAAAAAACGAGTAAGTAATCATAAAAAGTAATATAAGTCAAAGGGGCGTAAATGCTCTTATGGTAATCCTAGCAGCCGTTCCTTCATTCAGCTGGCTCGTAAACACACAAATCTCCTTTGTTTAGTATTCTACGACTTTTACTACGAAAGTTTTACAGTTACGACCATTACTTATTTCTTTCTTTGTCAAATCAAATGGAATATTACAAGAATTACATTTTCCGAGTCATTGCTTCGGGTAAAGAGCAATATGGAGGTTCATATTTTAGCATTCTTTGTGAATAATATATTTTTTCTGCATTAAAGAAATTTCAATAATTATTTCACGCTTATTTCAAGCTTGTTTTTTATTGATTTTGGTATAAAAATACATTATACTCGTAACTGGCAGCTTTCTTTCTCAAAAAAACCTAAATAAAGATGTTCCATGTTATAACAAAACAAATAGATGCAGATTTTTTCATCGTTTAACTTGTCTAATGAAAATAGCGTGGTGCTGTTTTCATTACCGTTTTCAGTATTAAAGTTATTTCAGATAACATAAAATAGTCAGTCAGTCAGTCAGACAGTAAAGTAGCAAATACTCGAATGTCGAATACTCAAGATCTGCTCCAGTAATAACTGCCAAAAAGTGTGTTCAAATAGATACAAAATGCAAATCATCATCATCATCAGCCCATATACGTTGCCATTGCTAGGACATGGGCTACCCTAAACTATCCAATAACCTAGAGCGATAAGGCCTTTTTTTTTTTTTAACGCGGAGAATGCTTGATGCACCTTCACCTTGGGCAGGGGTTTACCCAAGGTGGTGTGTGGGACTCCCGGCTGCCGATGCTGAGATGGAAAACCGGCAGCTGCTCCTGGGCTATGGTGCAATGCCCAGGGGTGTACCCACTAAACTCCGCGGTATACCTCATCGCTTAAGCGGCGTCATGGTTCCTAGCATAGCCCAACTACCACAACGCCGCCAGCGTTCCGCCCTTTAACGGGCTCCACCCAAGTCCCCGCTGAGGTGACAGGGCGACTCGGTACACGGAGTCGCTCCCGTCCCTCGACGGAGGCCTGTGCAATGCAGGCGGCGGCGTCCCCACGCCTGCCGCCTGCTGGTCTCCGCTGGAGTGCGCTGTCTGGCGCTGGTAAATGCGCCGCGCGCGCCCCGGTCTACGCCTTCTGATCGCTGGAGCTGAGGGGTCATTCTCCCTCTCACGCTCCGCCGCCTCCTTCTGCAACATGACGGACTCGCAGAAGGAAGCAGTTGCCATCCAAACTTCTCGTCTCTCTACCATCCCACTAAGTAGTTGGGGAAGAGACAGTACTTGGCCGACCACAGATGTAAGGGCCGACCTCTCCTGGGACCACGACGGACACTCAAAAAGCGTATGGTCCGCCGTATCCACGTCCGCTCCACATGCTCGGCAGATAGGTAAGTCCTCCCGCTGGATGCGATGCAGGAATTTACCGAAACAGCCATGGTCAGTCAAAACCTGCACCAGGCGATATGTCAAAAATCCGTGCCCCCGCTCGAGCCAATGTTCTAGTATTGGCCCAAGTGCATCCAGCAGACGGCGTCCTGACGGTGCATTTGCTATTTGCACTGACCATGCGCGAACAAGATCGTCGCGCGCCTCTTTAACAAATGCCCCACGCTCCTCAGGAGCAGGGCGAAGACCTCGATCTTTTAAGTCTGCCTGCCAACAGTAAGTTTGGGCCATGACGTGGGCCTCTAGTTCCCATGGTGGTGTCTCTGCCAGGGCAATGGCTGCTGCAAACCCTACAGTCCGGTACGCGCGCGCCACACGACAAGCAATTGCTCGCTGAGGTCTACGGAGTAGGGCGGCATTTCCTCTAAAATGAAGGGAATCCGCCCATATAGGTGCCCCATATAGGGCCATGCTACGAAGAATGCCGGCATATAGCCGCCGACATTTGGCCCTAGGCCCTCCCAGATTTGGAAGAAGCCAACCCAGCGAACTTGCCGCCTTTAGGAGGCGCGATGACAGTCCGCTAAAATGCGGGAGAAACTGCCACCGCGCGTCCAGGACCAGCCCTAGGTATTTCATTTGGCGCTGGATCGCTACCCGGGTTCCCCCAACCGAGATGTACGAGTTGGGGGGAGGTCCCCTTCGAGGTCCATGGAAGTATACGGCCTCGGTTTTATCCAACGCCAAACGCAGGCCCAAGAGGCCAATCCGCTGTACAACCAGTGCACTTGCTGCCGTAGCTCGACGCGCTGCCTCTTCAAACTTTATCCCTCGAGCAGTGACAAGAGTGTCGTCGGCGTAACATATGACGCCCGTCCCCGGGGGAAGAGCACCGCGCAGCAACCAATTAAAGCCAATGTTCCATAGCAAAGGCCCCAATACGGACCCTTGCGGAACACCAGATTCCACAGCATGACTTACAAGTTCGCCGGAACGGTTGACAAACAAAACCCTCCTGCCAGCAAGATAACTACCTAACAGGGCCCTTAGATATTGCGGGACCCTGTGAAAGATAAGGCCTTCCGAGATTGTCGAGTGGGGAATGGTATTGAAGGCATTGGCGATATCAAAAGACATCGCCAGCACTCCACCTCCACTTTCTGTTTGTTCCCGGACTAGGGTCTTAAGCCTGGACAGAGCGTCAATAGTTGACCGTCCAGACCTGAAACCAAATTGTGCCTCAGAGAGGTCCGGCCCCGATGTCCTCAGATGGTCATTAATGCGAGCCGCAATGATGCGCTCAAAAAGCTTACCAGCCTCGTCTAAAAGGACGATCGGCCGGTAAGCGGACGGGGTGTCTGACGGGCGGCCCTCTTTTCTTAGGAGGCACAATTGACCCTCTTTCCATGTTTGCGGGAACCTTCCGGTCGAAAAACACCGATTTAACAGGTCCCGGAAAAAATCTTCCATCTCACAACATGCCAAAGCGAGAATGCGGGCTGGGACTCCATCTGGGCCTGGCGCCGTTTTCTTAGCCCGAAGCGGGAGGACGGCTGCGTCAAATTCCTCTGAAGTCAGCGGCGGAGCGATATCTGGCTCTTGGATGGTCTCTAAAAAGTTATCCATTCGCGGAGGCTCAAACTCTTCAACTTTGGGAGGAAAAAGCCCTCGGACAACCTCCATAAGAAATGATGGCTCAAGAGTTCCAGCGACTGGGGGACCTATAGGGCGCAGCTGTTGGCGCGCAACTTTGTATGGTCTCCCCCAGGGGTCATCATTGAGGTTTCTGAGCATCTCCTCCCTTGCAGCGTCTTTCGAAACTCCGATGGCGGTCTTAAAGGTCTTCCTGGCGGCCTGGTAGGCCTCGTAAAGGCGTGCTTCGCCAGCGGGGTCTCTTATCCTGCGGCGACGACAACGCTGATATGCCCGGCGAGCTGCATAGCAAGCACCCTTAATTTCCGCTAGCTCGCTCGACCACCAATAGACAGCACGACGCGGCGTTGGACGACGGGACCGGGGCATGGACGCGTCACAAACCTCCGTCAGTGCTTCGCGGAGTTGCGAGGCTGACACATCTACATCCTCCACTGACGAAGCAAACCACCCCTGCACGAATGCGGCCTCCCGTGCGATGCTCCTATCCAAGCGGGTTAGAGCCCACCTGGGAAAAGGGGAGTGGCCCAGCGAGGACGGAATTACGCTAGACGGGGAGGGGATATCCCATCTTATAAATCGGTGATCCGAGAGGGTCTCCCCCAATTCCACCCTCCAGTTCGCCACTCTGGCAGCAAGAGCAGGAGTGGCGAAGGAAATATCCACAATAGATCCTCCCTGTTGACGCACGCATGTCTGAGTGGTCCCCCGGTTTAAAATAGAAAGACCAACGGATGATGCCCACTCCGCCAAAAATCGGCCGCGCCGATTGCAACATTCTGTAGGGTTGCCCCAAAACTCCGATTTGGCGTTGAAATCCCCAGCCAAAATAATGTGCTGGCCCCTTACTCGTCCCAAAACTCCTGACAAAGCATCCAGGAAGTCTTCAAAAGCCTGGAAAGGGCGCGATGGCGAAAAATACACCCCGACTACGACAAGATCTCCCCAGGCCACCGCCACGTAGCCCTTTCCCCTCTCTAGAAGCGATATCGGAATCGTATTAGAAGCAACGCGCGTTCCTACACAAACCAGACCATCCGAGTCCCCCAACCAACGAGGAGGCCCCCCGTAGGGCACCGAAACAATCACTAGATTCACCAACCATTCTGCCATGGCCTGAGACAGCACGTCCTGAGCCGCCCGGCAGTGGTTGGTGTTCGCCAAAAGGAATGTCTTTCGCTCACTAGACATTACTGACGATATCCATGTCCTCCTCTGCAGCGACTGGCGTGGCCTGGCTGGCCTCCGGTGCTGTAGTTGCTGTTGGCTTGGTTGGTTGCCTCAGCTGGCCTTTCTTTTTCGGGGGATTACACTTTGATCTCCCCATGACATGGTCTGCCGGTACTCCGCTCTCTGCGCATACAGCGCAATGCGGTTTGGCGGTGCAGGCAAAGGCCTTGTGCCCCTCGTTGCCACAGCGGAGACATAGACCAGACCTTTCCTTTGCTGACGGACACATAGCTATAGTGTGCCCTAGGCCGTAGCACCTGTAACAACGTAATTTTTGCTGTTCCTCCGCCTTCACGAACGCCGAGCTGAAACCCACGAGGAGACGACCGCCCTCTAGTACTTTCTTTGCTGCGACTATAGGACACTTGAGGCGGACTGTGCCCACCCCTCCGCGACCTGTGCGAATCTCGCCAGATTTAATGAGCTCTGGTGCACAATCCCCGATCGATGCGACTTTAGCCACCACCTCTTCTTTAGTCACCGAATCGTCTAAGTCAGCGACGACTAGATCCACCATCTTTTGCGGCCTTGACACGATCGCAACATCAGATACCGTCTCTCGTAGTTTGCTAGCAAAGAGGTCAGCCTGCTCTGAACTTTGTGCACCGGGAAACTCAAATTTGCGAGCCCCGGTGGCAGTTTGCCTTACACGAGCTGGCCCCACCTGAGATGATCCCATTGCCTTTCGCGCTCTTTGGAGTACCGACCCGTACGTCTCGCCTTTTGTCAACGCGTCTGCTGTCAGTGTGACAACGACGGCTGCGCTTTTAGGCGGGACCAGTTTTCTCTCCTTTTTCTTCTTGTTTTTATTTTTTCTCTTTCTTCTTTTCTTCTTCTTTTCTCCCCCATTTGCGACAGAGTTTATAGAAGGGTTTTCAGCATCCTTTTTTTGCGGTGGATCCGGACCGGACTCCGCCGGTAGTGTGGACGCCGAGGCTGCTGCCTTCTTACCCTTCTTCTTTCGTACCACTTCCGTCCAAGGCTGTCTGGCTGGTGTGGTCGATGGAAGAAAGTAATCCTCCGTTTCGGTATTGACTGGCAATGGCTCCGGCGCTGTTGAAGGCGGTGCAGTCATACGGGACTGCGAACGCGTCACCCTCAACGGGCAAGGCGATAGACTCGCAGACAGAACTGGAGTACGTGACCCTGATGTTTTTTTACCGCGTTGCTGTTTTGGCACCTCAGGTGTCTTAAAGAGGTCAGCATCCTCTAATTCTTTCTGTCGCATCCTTGCCTCATCTTTCTCCCGCTGCTTGTCAGCGGCAAGAGGTGGACGAAGCCTCTTGGCAGGTAGAAGCCGGTCTTCTATCCCTTCTATGAGGGTCCGAGCGAAATTGCGGTCCGCATTTAAATGCTTTTGTCGCTCCTCCTCGCAAACCCGACGAATAGTACTAGCTAAGTCTTCGAGACTAAACGGTGTAGCTTTTTCGGAAGTCACCGGAGCCGGAAACTCTACCTCCATCGACTCTTTCGCAGGCTGTTCGTTAAGCGTAGACGAGGTTTGCACTTTAGTGCTTCCTGAATTGCTCAACGATAAAGCTCTCTCCAAATACTCGACTCTCGCCTGTAAACGCTCGAATCTAGCCGCAAATTCTTGCAAGCCTACTTTCATTCCGGCCGCCCTGTCTTTCAGCCCCTTGACAATAGTGCCTTTCAGGTTTTTGGACTTAGAGGCCATCCTACAGATTTCCTCATAGTCTTCCTCCACATGTATCGTGATTTCTTGACGTGACATTATGGCCAGCTCTTCAGAAGATGGAACAGCGTATTTTGGATCAGTGCTGTCTTCCATATCCGTCTCCTCACTGGTAGTCACCGCCGCATTGAGTTTCTCTTGTAGTTCCTCTCGTTTGGCCGCATTGACTTCGCGGAGCGCCGTCGCTCTGTCACATTGCACAGTTACTTTAGGAGGTCTCCCTCTTTGCCTTTTCTTAGGTCGCTTGGACTTCCCGTCCGACTGCTCCTTTTCCGATCCGGAGTTCTTCCGCTTGAGGTA
Source organism: Maruca vitrata (assembly GCA_039566165.1). NCBI lineage: Eukaryota > Metazoa > Arthropoda > Insecta > Lepidoptera > Crambidae > Maruca > Maruca vitrata. Next base: position 6,104,402 of record CM076919.1, read on the forward strand.
CTCCGAGCGTCTAGACACCCGGTTCTCTCCAGACAGATTTGTGACGGTGTCTGATTCCGCACTCTCTGAGTCAGACGCGTAGATAAACTCTACATCGCTGCCCCTTCTCCCACTCATCGACGACCTCGTTCTGCTTAACCATGGTGTCGATGAAGTCCTCTCTAGACTCGCTGACAGACTTGCCGACTGAGCTGGCTCGACCATCTGCGTTAAATCGACGTGCGACTCCCGGCGAGACGCCGACAGCCTGCCGGACGCCCCCAGGGCCACGCCTAAAATTTCCGGGTTGCTAAGCCCAACTTCCACAGCGACGTCCTCCTCCAAACTTCTACACGGTGAACCCACCGAGACGCACAAGTTGCCCCCCCCAGAATACGTGGGGCAACTGTCACCCGAAGGCGACAGGAGGGATTCTCCAGCGGCGGAGCCACTGGTACCCTCCTGGGGTAATATCTGTTGACCTGTTGCGTTTTCCATGTTAAACTCATTTTTGCTCCAGTTAGAGGGTAGAGCTACCCTGAACCCAATCCCCAGGTTGGAATTTTTAGTGAGGTTTACTCCTCTTGGGGTCGTTTATGTGAGTAAACAAACCCCTCTACCCCTAGCCGACCCGCAATAGACGACCCAGATAGGAGCAGATTGCCCGACAGGACCGCATATAATGCTATCCCGCCGCGCCGCGAAGATTCTTCGCCATCCATCGTCAAAGACTCACAATACAATTTTCGCCCAAAAAATAGCGAACATCAGCTATTCGGTAGCGACGTAGAAATAACACCACCGCCGAACAGCACTACCAGAAATCAGCCCAAAACAGCTCAATCTAGCGCTCTGCCAATGTCTCTTCAAAAGAAAGAGAGGTTGAGAGAGCGCGTGTCGCCGTAAACGGCGTCAACGCCAAGGGGAGAGGGGTTGGACTCCCCCCTGCAGGTGTCAGGACATTAGCCGTCGGCTAGCAAGATCCTAAAAGGACGTCACTAACCGCCGTTGCCCGGGGCACACCAGGCTTTCCACTCCTGTTCCCCTGTGATCCTCAAGGATTACCAGGGACTGGGAGTTAGGGAAGCACACGCGGAGGTTTCCCGACCTAGAACCCCAGAGCGATAAGGCCTTAGCCAACCCCCTGGCTAAGTACAAAGCTAAGTAATGTTTTTGATTGAATACTTTGCACAATCAAAAACATCAAACTCTGCTTCCAGATGATTAAAATATTAAGTAAATGAATTTAAATTTAGTCCCTTGATATGACGGGAGAAAGTTGCTTGCAAGCTGAGCTAATTCTCAGTTTATTCTGCATATTCCGTTTGCTGACTAACTTTGCAATATTTTGAAATGTTCTGGCAATAAGCAAGAAAGATGAGAGGTAAAACTGAATAGTTTTTTACGTCTCGAGAAGGTAAAATGTTTAGTATAGGCGAACTTATTTCCCACTATTACGTTGTTAAATAATGCGTTTAGAAAATAAACGTTGATTTCCTAAAAGCTCATATACCTTAGAAACGAAGCCTAAACCAATTTGAATGCGCACAATCCACCCTATTGGTAATAAACCCCTCTCTCAATGTACACTATCTATTTGATTATAGAAATGGAATTGTTCGATTTCAATGTAGGTAGGTATATAAAAGTTATGTGAAATAAGCTTTTCGTAACATTGAACTATTAATGTGCTCAGATGCATGTACTTTGTGTGTTCATTCACTCACTGTTCGGTTTTTAACTCACGAAAATTTATTTGAATTTAGAGCAGCATAAAACTTTAAAAAGCTTATGTCTAAAAATTCTTCCTTTATCTTATCTTATCATATAATTGTAGGAGCTTTTTACTTCTTTATGCACCTACTTGTTTCCTTTTTATTATAGCACTTATAGGGATTTTTACAAGGCCGAACTTACAAACCTCTTTGGGCGGAGTCGTAGGGCGGTTTTGCCTACCATTAAAGTAGACGATTGCAATCTTGTGAAATGCCAAGGGACTAATAGGCCCTTCGCTGACTCAACAGTTTTAATACAATCTTGCCTACTTGCAGCAAGGATTAATTAGTCATTTCGCCTTGTTTGGCTTAAAAGCAAATGTGTCTAGAAAATTGAATAATATTAATCTTTTGTATGTAATATCTTTTGTGTCGTTAAAAAAGTTCTTTGCTTCTTGCTTTTTATGAAATTTAATGCAAAGGTAAAAAGATGTTTTCTCTTAAGTCGTGTTTTTACCTATGTATTAAATTTAAAGGTATTTTATGAAGTTTCTAGTAGGATTGACCTTTAGAACAATCAGTAACTGCGGTTATATAGGATTGGAAATAGTAGATAATTTCTTTGTTAGATGATGATGATTTAGTTTTTAAGCTGACATTACCACGATGTGAAAGTTTGGCACGTCTTTGCTATGTTTCGATTACTCATGTTAATCATTTTAAAAGGAATGTTGCATTGTATCTAAGTACATTCACATTAATCTATCTTCTATCAAATGTTTCTTTACATTTCGCCACAAATTGTTGCTAAATGTTCGCCGCCTTTGATCCTGTTAGAGGTGTTTGTATTGGCAAAACACAAAAATTTCGTGTGTTTGAACTCGTGTAAATCACAGAAGTAACAAATCGCCGGGGAACCAATAAAAAGCTTATAAAACGCAAATAGATTTTGCACTTTATCACCGCGGACGCAAAGTTTACGTTTGTTTCTTTGGAAGCTTACGTTTTATTTGCACTTTATTGATTTTACAGCACGCATTATGACATTCGCAGTTTTAAATCAAGACGTCTAACATTTACACGTATTATCATCACGTTTAAACAGTGATGGTACGTATAATAATTATGATAGTAGGTACATATAACTATACCAAAGGGAAAGAAACGGGTAACGATCTAGTTTTCAGTAATATATACAATATATTACGCTCTAATATTAAGCTCTACTTAAAAAGTTGTGCTTGGCTCGGTTTATAAACGAAAAAAGTTATGCTAACTTAAAGAATCATGTCGAACTTGCTGGGCATATCATCCACGCCTACATATTTTAAAATGCTTCCTTAAGTATATTTTTCATGAGGACGAAATTGGTAGCACAGCTACTATATGAATAAAAATTGAAGAAAAGTGAAACATTATATGAAAAATAATAACAGTATTTCTTGAGATGGAACCAATAATTCGTAGCAAGGTAATAATGTGACAATAAGGTACAATGAAAAACAAGTACTGTTACGCAAATACGCCAATATCAGATTCAAGATTTGATTTCCATTTAAACAGTAAAATTGTTACTAGAAAATATTTTTTTAATAAACTTTATTCCAAAGAGAACACAACTTTTCTTTTTAATTTTCTATTAGAAGCTTCATTGTAAACCTTTTTAACTGTGGAGAATAATTCAAGTTTGAACGTTTTATTAAATTGTTCTTTATCGGATGTCTACCGTTACCGAGCCACGTGCCAACAGATTTTAGGTAACTCATTCGTCTCGAATATTCTTTAAGAACTTTTTTGATCAAGCGCCTCTAAGAAAAGTCGACCCTTTTCCAATACTCACATTTGCCTTTCTACGTCTACGACCCAGACAACGTAAACTTGACTTTATAGAAATGATGAAATGTTAAGAAAAGCATAAGTATTTGTATAAACTTGTTAATGTGTATTTTTCTGCCAAAAGTTGCTCTATTGAGAGGCCTAGACAGCAAAATTTATTATATGTACGTTTTACAAGAAATTATGGATATGGATATTATGTTTCTGGGAACTCTAGCAACATAATTATTATCTTGCTATTATTATCGTGAGTATTAATAAACCGATATGTAGTAAAAAAGATAGAAAGAGTAATGTTTAAGTTTAGTACTTGTTTTTATTGCTTGTCTATTAGCTATGGTTGGTAAAGAACCAATTTGATTTGTTATCGGACTGTAACAAGGTATTAAGTATCAGACTTACTACTTTACCGAACTGGCATGAGATATAATCGAGAATTCCCAAGTGTTTCTAGGAAAATAGTATTCGCATTATTACTCAGCATGTCAGAACCGTAAGTCCTGATTTATTCAATCGTTATTTCCTTTCGCTTATTGAGCAAAGCCCGTTTAACAACAGTGCAGGGCAGAATTACATATTTATCGCACATTATTCATTTACTCTCAGTAACTTGGTACATTTTCGCCTCGTGAAATCTTTCCTCGCTATTTACGTTGTGATGTGGGTACGAGGAAATAGCCGTAATGCGTCATATCCGTTTACGTAGAACAATGCCGGAAATAAAAGGAAAACAAAGTCAATCATCGAGTGTATAAACTTTGCGGCCAATTTAGATTTTGGATTGTACGATACGATATAATATAAAAGCTACAGTAATTGCTATAAAGTGTTGAGTAAAGAATAGTTAATGCATCAAAGTACCAGTGATTACTATTGATGATCTTTGTACGCCTAAATTCAAAATTCTCATCAGCCCATTCGAATCTACAAAGAAATTCGAATAAACTTAATACTTTATGTAAGCATCGATTCTTAGAATATACCAAAGGGTTTTTCTGGTTTCATATATACTTGTATGTAGGGAAAAATGTATACAATAAAATCGGTTTAACGCTAAATAATTTATATTTGAAGACGGCAGTGACCATGGCATAAAATGAGACTGCTTTCTTTTCGGGTTGCAAAGATTTTATAAGACTTGCTAAATAGAGGATTATGGTAAGGCCGTCACGCAAATTTCACAAGGAAAAGAATTCTAAAAGATTGATGACAATACAACGGAGGTCGTTCACGGTGAAAGCAGGAAGGAATAAGTGTTCGATTCACCTGAACCGAAGATCTCGTACTTAGTTAAAAATCACCAGTCGCCTCGGAATTTTATCCCTTTTCTCGCCCTAACGGCCGTTGGCAACTAAATGTGTTTCTGTTCGACGAATAAAAGCAATTCAAGGGATCGTGTTGGGCAATAAGTTAAACTGGATTGTCGTAATGAGATTTGCTCATTATCTATCCACCCACTACCTACATACGGGGACTTGTCCTGTTACAAATTAAGGGCGTATTGGCTGAGTGGCTAATGAAAGTGGACACTTGGTAAAACAGGTCGTTCGAGACTTTGCACTAATTTGTACATACATATCCTGTGTAGCGTTTGAACATTTAGGTATTTACGAGTAGTTTGGATTTATGTAATTTCCGAAGCAGAGACGTTCGTCGTTCATCCGCCAACTTCCTGACTCCGGGTTGAGTAATTGCTTGACGAAAATCTCGTGTATAAATTTGAATTTGAAAGTTCTAATAATGCCTAAATGAATCACTATTCTCGTGATCCTCGAGTATATCGTTGCTCTAAACGCCCGAGGGACCTAGAGAAGGATAAATTGACGGCGCCTTAAAGGGTTATTTGTATTTCTCGCAACAGTGATTTCCCGACTTAAGGAAATAGTCCAGAAGTCGTGTAACAATAAACAACCGGAAAAAGTAGGCAATGATTTTTTTTTATTCACGATTTCTTATTACTTTTGAAATCAACCTGTCGTAGGTATAAACGAAGAGATATTTTTTAGAAGTTCGTTTGTTTCAGTTCGATTTGTAACATGAGACAAATGGGTGTTCCGTAAATCAACATCTTCCGTTTTCCCAATTTTTGTTCTTCCGAGAAAATATCATTAAAACGGTAAAACAAGAAAACGTATCGCATTTTACAACCGCCACAGTTGTAATTAACATGCTTGGATGAAATGGACGAACTAATGACATTGTGATATGTTATTAGTTTAATTCAATGAGCACGAAACCAAACCGAAACTGCAGGTGAGTACCTTAGTAAATTTAAAGCTGAGTTGCAACATGATATTGCAAAATTCCCACGGGAACGGGAGTTAACAGGAATACTTTTGTATGAAAAAATCTAAACCGCTTAAAATAGATGATTGAAATTTGGCATGCACGTAAAGCTTACTTGCAACGCTATATTGAATAATTTCCACGCGGACGGGAGTAATTGGGAAAATGTATGTAAAATCCTGTAGTCCACGCGAACGAAGTCGCAGGCTCAGCTAGTTTTATATATAATATATCGTTCTATTCAGAGTAAATGACGTTTGATAAATTATACGCCCAAAAATGCAAAATGGCCAATTTAAATTACCTGCATACCCGCAGCTGAAAGAAAATCCCTTGAAGGTTGACTGACGGCAACGGCAACTCAATAGCTGAGCATCCATTAAGTTTCCTGGTTCATAAATCATTAGTTGAAGGTCACAGTTTTATCGATATTTCACGATAGGTGAGAAAATTTAGAATTTTTCGCTAAAACTTGTTTTGAATATATAAATGTTGGTTAAAACGTGTAACTTTTATTGAACAAACTTTTAAAATTTACCTTCTAAACCAGGGTAGACTAGACTAGGGCAGAGTTGTGATCGTTAAAAGTTTCTTTAAGAACCAAAGGTAGGAACTTATCAGCTTATAATTAGGGCAAAATATGTTTTCCAATGCCGACGTCATGGGGGCATAAATAAAATCCCTTTAGAAGAATTTGACCCAGGCGTGCGCATACAGATATACAGACAGACAATTTTTGTCTGTGCATTTGTGCAAACTATCTCAGAAACATTTTCATTAATATATTGTGATAAAGCTCTACTTAATATTTGATTCATGTCATAAATAAAAAAGTAATGTTAGTTGAAAGAATCATGTCAAACTTGCTGGGCGTTTGTAGGCGCGGGTATATTAAAAAATGCTGCCTGACGAGATTGCTGGCATGTCTAGTTTCGAATCAAAAAATTGTTTGTAATCAGTTAAATAAAAAAAAAACTTTTGTGACATTTATAGTAATATTCCCTCAGCCCTGATGATGATAATCATGATGATATTAGTTGAGTAGGACGCGCACCGGGGGTCTGGGAGATAAGCTGTGAAATAACCGCTACCCCTGAATGAAGGTGTCCAAGGATAGACCTATTAAACTTCGCGCTACTATCAATTCGCTTCGTCATAAACACCATGGGAAAAAAGTTACCGTACTACCATGGTGTATGACAAACAAGCTTACTAAAGATGACGAGGAAATAAGCAACTTGAAAAGAAAATAATTATTTGTAAAAATGTTTTGTGCCTTTAATATTCAGCAAAGAAATACGATTCGCGAAATGGTTCCTTTTTATTAAACGCGAATATTGGGAAAAGAGTTTTATTACTGAGCGAGCGAGTATACAAAAGTGCTTTAAATGGTTTCACGTTACATATTGCCTTTTTTCATTCCGTGTCTGTTACGAATATAGTGAATACTTTGAACTCAGCATAACACCGAAATAGAATCGACAATTCGTATTTTTTATTCCAATGTTGGAAACTGCGAGAAATGTAACTTTTGCTGTTAGCACTTAAAAGTTTCGGGTTTCAATTCATGTTAGGGAATTAGTTTTCACTTAATTGCTAAAATGAAAAACATATTTGGGTATATGACCCTACCTACGACCTAGACGACAATAAATTTCTAAAGGATACTACACCTTATTTAGTAAGCTCGATAAGAAGTTATTATTTTTATTAATCTGTACCAGTGTATTTCTTGTTGGCTGTCCTAATAATAAATAAATAAATAAAAGTTGGTATTTATTGCCAGAATGACAGCGTTATGTGTCTCCTTGTGCCTTGTAAGTAATATGTCTACCGCAAGTTCGGTAAGCTACGGAGCTTATCTTCGTCGAGAGTGGATGCTGTGCTAGACAAATACAATTACAGGCTTGTTTTGATTGCACTAGTTCTTATAGGTATTTACTTACAAGTATTTATGTTTCCGACTAAAGCATTTCGAAAATGACACAATAGCGGTGCCGAAATTTACATTTGTACGTGATTTGACTTGACTGGCTCGGTGGAACAGTGGTTAGTGACCCAGGTTCACTACCTACGGTTCCAAGAGTCGTGGGTTCGATTCCCACTCGGGACAAATATTTGTGTGACAAACATCGGTGTTTGTTCCGTGTCTCGGTGTGTTATTAAAAATATCTAAGTATATTTGTGTATCCACTGTCTTTTATGATTTTCACAACACAAGTGCTTAAGTTACTTACCACGGGATCAGATTGATGTATGTGATGTTGTGAAAATATTTATATTTATATTTATTTATTTAATGTACCTATTCTATTTTTGTAACAATATTTTTGAAAGTATACGTAACTTTTCGATTCAAATTCAATTTAGATTCCTATTTTCATATGTAGACGCATGATTACATAAATTAACTAGGTAGCCTTTGATGTAAGCGTTCTCTTACTACTTCCAATTAGGTAGCACATGCGAGCAGAAAGCTTGACTTGCCACGTGTTATTGTAATTATTCTAATCGACTCCAGTAAATAGGAAGTGTATGTTTACATCTAAAGTCTGTTTGTGTTTTTAAGTCAAACGGAAATTACAGCGTATTGTATTTCGTTTGTTTATGTTAGCGCTACGAGGAGGCATGATCTTACTCGTAATTACTGATTTTTTATTTTTTTTACTTACTATTATTATTATTTCTGACGAAGTCAACAATACTTATACTTAAATTTCAACATTCCGGCATCGTATAAACAAAGGCTAAGTATTCATTTAAAAGAAGGGAGATAGAGTAGGAAGAGCAGATTAGCCAACAATACAAAAATATACTTTGGCGACAAAAATAAATAAAAACGTGATATTGAAACAGAGGCGCTTGATTATTATTCTAAGAATAAATATTATCAATAACAGATTGATTACCGAGATTATTTTCACGCTCTATCATAAATATCACATTTGATGCGAACACCACCTCGTTAATTAATACAATGGAGTTTTGACGGCTCATAAACGGTTTTATTGTCAGCAAATTACACAGCAGTAATATGATTGTTTTGTTTTAGGTAGACTCACTCATTCTCTGACTCACCGAGCGCGCACGTGACCATGTGAAAAGAAAATGCATCATGTTCGACGTAAATGACTACGAGTTCTACAACTATGAAACCAGCACGCCGTACCACTACGAGACTACTACGAGGAGTTATGAAGCTACGAATACGACCGCGGCTACGAACGGGACGTGGCCCGACTATGACGTCGTTTGCTCGATGGATTCTACGGGAAGTTTTTTAACGTCACCGTTCTTCCAAACTTGTATCTACATAATGTACAGTGTAGTTTTTGTGATTGCGTTACTAGGTAATGGTTTGGTTTGTTTCGTGGTGCAAACGTCACCTAGAATGAAGACTGTGACGAACTACTTCATAGTGAATCTAGCTGTGGGTGATATTCTGATGACGTTATTCTGTGTGCCGTTCTCTTTTGTGTCGATGTTGGTGCTGCGGTACTGGCCGTTTGGGGCCGTGATGTGTAAAGTGGTGAACTTTTCTCAGGCAGTGTCTGTGATGGTGAGTGCGTATACGTTGCTGGCGATATCGATAGACCGGTACATGGTGATCATGCATCCCCTGAGGCCGCGGCTGGGGAAGACGGCCGCGAAGCTGGTGGTGGCCGGCGTGTGGAGCGGCGCGCTGGCCACCGCTGCGCCCATCCCGGCCGTGTCTCAGGTGCAGCGGCCGACGGCGTGGCACAAGTACTGTCAAACGTAAGGATTTTACTAAAGTATCATTCTAATATCTGACATATGTGTCATTCACCACTTTGTAGTAGAAAGCATCAACCAAGCGAGACTTACCACCCTTCTTTGGTTGATGCTTTTCTTGTTGAATTTGCCAATTCAATCGAGAAATTAATACTCACCACCCCGTAAACCCAAAGCGTTTTCATAAACTTACTGGTTACGATGATGGCTTGTCATAATCACCGGCATTGTTGGGGAGCGAATGGCTCTCACCCCTAATACGAAAGTTAATTTAGTATCAATAAAACTTAATAAAATTGAAGTGTATGTTTGTCATAATAAAATAACTGCTTTTTACTAAATGGTTCATACCCATTCATAATCGGGAACTAATAACAAAAACACATCAATAAACATTTCTGTCTGTTTGTTCTCGATAGTCCCCGAAACGGCTGGACGAATTTTGACCAGGACTTTTACTAATACATAGCCAATTTTACAAGGTAAATTATAGGCTATTTTAATTTCTACATTTCCACGCGGACGAAGACGTGGGCGGCCGCCAGTAAGTACTCGTAATAATACACATATTTGTCTTACTTTCTATGGTTGATTCTTTATGAAGTGTGGTAAATTCAATTAAAAGCTAATATCTATTCAACTGTCCGTGAATCATAATAACCGACAAATTGTTTGTTCATTAATATTAACCGAAGTATACCGGTATTACATTATACAATGTAATCTAATCTTTAACAGTAATCTTGAACGGCCCTATCAATGCTATAACATTTATATTCCTTTCCTTGTGGGTGATCAGAAAGGGATCGCTAAAAACGATAAGACTTTATCGTAATTGTATATCTTTTTTATCCTAACGCCGAAACAATATAATAATATCAGTCTACCTAGATAGATCTGCGACTTTACTTTTATCTGACTCGAAGCACTGAAATTAATTTGTATAATTAATAATAAAAGATATAAAAATATCAGCACAAAATCTCATACATTGATCTGATCCCGTGGTAAGTAGCTAAAGCACTTGTGTTACAGATATCAGAATCAACAGTGGATACACAAAATATACTTAAATATACCTACTTAATACACACCCAGACAAGGAACAAACACCGATATTCGTCACACAAATATTTGTACCGCTTGGGAATCGAACCCACGACTCTTGGAACCGTAGGTAGTGAACCTGGGTTACTACTGTTCACACACTGTTCACTGAGCCAGTCTAGTAATTAGAGTATATATCATGTTATTATGAGAGGTATAATTTGTTGAGCACTGTAGAGAGTTAAAAATGGCGATACAGTATGCATGTATGTATCTGTCGCTGGGGGGTTCATACAAAATTAACCCGATTTTGTATGAACACGTGCTCGCGTCCGCGTATCGCGGCCCTTATCCCTACGTGCTTCCTGCCATTGGTTAAAGAATTCGAACGCATCATTTACATATCCTCACCAGAATTAGCCGTTGAATTTTGATAGAACAGGGGTCGGCAACCCGCGGACCGCGACTGTCTTTCCAACAGCTCGCGAAGATTTAGTAAATAATTGCAACATTCATTTTGTTTTAATCACGGGTGGGGATCTACCCCTTTAAGATCGATACGCCACTGTGCGGTCAGCGTTAAATTTAATTCGCACTTTGTAGCCCTTGCCCTAAAAAAGGTTGTCGACCCCTGTGCTAAAGTGATTACAGAGTACTCTCATGTTCACAGAGACATTTGCCTCGAACAGTGGGACCGGCCGGAGCAGAGTGAGCAATACACGTGTGCACTTCTCGTGCTGCAGTTCGTGCTGCCGCTGAGTGCACTTGTGTGCACTTACGCTAGAATTGCACACGTGGTCTGGGGCGGGAGGCCACCCGGAGAAGCGCAGTCGGCACGGGACTCGCGGATGCAACGCTCGAAGCGGAAAGTAAGAATCTCTACATGTAAAAATAAATTGCTGTCCGTTAGTCTCGCTAAAGACCGGCTCAAGAGCGGCTAAACCAATTAGGGTACTTATAGTCTTGAAATATTTGTGATAATACAGGGTAGGTTTAAACGGTGAGGAATTATGGAAAAGAGTAGGTAAGACCAGATAGTAAAAACAACAATTTAATTTTCCCATAAACGCTATTGTACCAACTTTTCTGTCAAACATTATTATCACTGTATTGACATATTTTGTTAGTTGTCATTGTTGGGTCGATTCCACGATTACAAGTCACACTTAGCCATTGAATAATAATAAACATATGAGTTTATACAATAAATCCGTTAATTTCATTCTTAACCAGAAAAAACAGTATGAATGACGGTATGAAGTTCGCCTGGACCACTAGTAATAGATTAATAAATAAATACTACACAAAATCGCATACAATGTTCCGATTCCGTGGAAATAGCTTAAGCAATTGTGTAACGGTTGTCAGAAACAACAGTGGAAAACATAAATGACACATCCGGTTATGGAATAAGCACTATACAAATATTTATAACGAACGGGAATCGAACCCACGACTCTTGGAGCATGAGACACGGGTACTCTCCAATACGCCATCAAGCCAGTCAAAATGTTACATGACCAGAAACTCAAGTATTGTAGATGTCGTTTCTAATCCTATTTCATTCTATCCTATCATTGATTTAGCAGAGTTGGATCACATGGGGGCATTTTGTCAATAATTTATATACCTATTCCGTTAAAGAAAAAAGCTTAAATCTTCCTTTTCGGGTAGTTTTTTTTGTAATGGAACGACTATTGTTATTTTTTTACTTCCCAAAAAGTCTTTTTTAAAATCCATATTTTTAAATTTATTGGAATTTCCCCAATTTAAGTGAAATATAATTTCAAACAACCACATTTCAACGCTTATTCAAGCCGCGTTCAACTATGCTTTGGTCACAGCTTTGTAGTCGCAAAGAAAACTTCTCAAAAGTTCGACTGACGAGCTTTTGCAGCGTTTAATTTCGACTAAATGAAAGCAGAAGTCTTAAAGCTCGCTGTCGTGTTCATGCCGGAATATTACGCAAGTTTCATTTAATGCTTTATAAATACTGCCTACATTTTGACTTGTATGATAAAAACTTTGCATATTGCAGTTACTTTACTCTAAATTTGATTATAAAGGTCGGGTTTCCTTTTTGTAAACCACTTTACCTTCAGCTTATGTTCCGTTGTGTAACTCATATAATCTATCTATCTATACTATAATAAAAACGTAGAGGTAAAAATTCTTGTACTTTTTTGAAAAACGCAAAAAAAACCAGTCAGGGATATGTTTTGAGAGTAGCAGAACACATCCCCATACTTAAAAAAAAAACTGTATCTCTGTCTGTTTGTTTGTTTGTTTCGACTGACCTCCTAAACGGCTGAACCAATTTAAATGAAAGTTTACACGAAGGTATTTTAAATTCCGGAAAAATGCATAGGATACTTTAAATCACTGACAGTTAACTGGTTCCCGTGGGATATTCAAAAAACCGAAATAAATGACTGATCTCTGAAACTATTACACCGATTTAAATGAAATTTTGCATGGTGGTACCATACATCCCCGGTCAAGATCTTAAATACTTTTAGTCACAGAAATTCCTGTAGGATAGTTAAAAATCTAACTTTATTAGATCACGTACAAAAATGGTAAAAGTATATCGACCAAAATGAACCTTCTGACTAGGACTATACGGACTACTTTATTGAGCAAAATGTCATAGTAGGGGGAGGTAAATGGCTAGATTTGCAGTTACTCGAACGACATGGAATCGGAATAGAAAGATAACGAAAAGTATATTACACTTTCTTTATAAGTGGGGGACAGCGATTAATGCACGCACGGCACGCATTGCTGCTGCGTGGGATAAATGGCGGAGGTGAGCGGCGTCACTTGCGACCCTAAAATGCCGGTTAAGCTGAAAGGACAGGTCTATAAATCCATCATTAGGCCTGTTCTCTTATATGGCAGTGAAGCATGGCCATTACTTGAGCGGCACAAGCAGGAACTGCGGGTCACGGAGATGAAGATGCTGCGCTGGATGTCGGGAGTTACGCGAGCAGATCGCGTAAAGAACTCCCGTATTCGCGGCAGCCTTCATGTCCGAGACATCGCTGATAAACTGCAAGAGTGCCGCCTACGTTGGTACGGTCATGTTTTACGGAAACCGGCAAACTACGTAGGGGAACAAGTGTCTAGCCATGTCGCTACCGCCGGGTCCCGGCAGAAGGGGAAGGCCCAAGAAGGCCTGGCTTGACGTCGTAGTGGATGACATGCGTGCTAACAAACTCTCCATAAAGGATGCCGAAGACCGTGCGAAGTGGAGAGTTAGAGTAGGAAAGCGGACCCCGGGCTCCGCAAGGATGCAACCGGGAAAACGCAAAGATGATGATGACAGCGATTAATGCAGGAGGGCTACCTGGTAACAAGCTGTTGAAAAAAAGTTATTTGACCGTGTCAGTCATTCAAAGTGCATGTTAAATAATCCCAAAAAAGTGACATTGTAACGATTTGGACCACAAAGTTATAATTAATCTATGTGTCTGTTGAAAAATCCATAATCTTGAGATACTTCAGCGCGTTACATTTTTATGCAGGAGGTTCAAATTGATATCGAAGTCCTGCTGTATAATAATCTGTAATTTTTTTTTCTTAACACTTTAACCATATGAAATTATTTAAAAAAATCGTGAATTAAAAAATCAAAATAATCGAAAAGTAAATGAACATATATTTAGACTTGTCTAACGTGCTATTAATTGTGGAATATTTGTGGAATATTACATATACCTAACTAAAAATAAATAATTTTTAATTCAAGATAGAAAAAATCGTAGGTCACCGGTGACCTACGCGGCAGCCAAAGTATTAACCTGTATCACCTCACTGCTGGGCAAAGATCCTTCAAACTCACCTTTTCTCAGGTCTTCTTCGGCGAAAATCGTCTTCAGGCACGCGATGTGTAACAAGTCTGGTCCATCTATTGTTCTTCATCCTCGCACAATTCATATCGCATTCCCCGCCCATTGATACATCAGTTTTACGGGAGTGGATGGTGGTATATTTTATTTTAACTTAATACCTACGATACTCCGCTTCATAGCTTTTTGTAAAACCTTGAGTTTGGACTTCTGATTTTCGGTGGGGGACCAAGATGTGTTAGGATAGACAGTATGAAAACGTCGATGAGTTTGCGGTTCAGTGATATAAGAAGATCACCCTTCATATACCTATTTATGGACCAGAAGCTTTTCCAGGCGTTGTCTGCTCTACGGATTATTTCTTTGTCCTGCCTGTCTTCGAAGGAGACTGCCTAGCTCAAGTATGATCCTCTACATATTGCTTCACCTGCCTGTTGACTGCAATCCACCAAATCAGTGATGCTGTTGGTCATGACCTTGGTTTTGGATCTATTCATCGTCAGTCTAACGTCAACGCTTTCTGCACTCAGTTGTTCGAGCATTTATTCAATTTCTGTCGATGTATACGTATTTCGTCTAGGAAAATGTCATCTGCAAAGCGAAAGTTTATCAGTCGCCTATCCTCTACACCAATTCCTTTTGTTTCCTAAGAATATCATAGTGACCTGAAGACTTCTTGGAGCGTGCTACTGAAAGCTTTGGTGATAGGGAGTCAGCCTGTTTAACTCTTTCTTTTTTTTTGAATGTCAGGCCTTCAGTGTGCAGTTTGATATCGGCTGTGCTTTGTTGTTAAATGATTTGGAGAAGTTTTGCTATATGTGGGGTCAATGTTTTGCTGTAGAAGAGAAAGTTAAATGTGTTGATGTGTCTGGTACCGTCGAAACCTTTGAATAATCCACAAAGGCCAGGTTCAAAGGTTTATTGAATTCGCTACATTTCTCTATTACCTGGTTTTTCGGTATGGAGGTGGTCAGTTGTCCAATATTTCCTTGCTGGCTTACATTGGTGTCATATCAAATGATAGACAGTTCGATATTATCTCAATGTTTATATCCATAGAGGGATATCGCTATTGTAAGCAAATAAAGGGAAAATTATAAACATTCACGTAAACATGTTGGACATTATAAAATTAAAGAAAGTTTTCGTATATACAGATCGTTACAAATAAAATCACATAGATCATTAGAAAACTGGTCAAGTGCCCCTTGGATCTTTGTTGTGTCAAAGGTTTTAGTAATTGTTGTTATAGGCGCGATTCTACCGTCGGATTGATGGAAACCATCAGAGATTATTAGTTCTTCATAATTCTGCCCAATTCTTTTAACAGTGTCTTTGTAATTAGCATCAGCAGTTATCCTATTTACGATCACGCACCCCTTCCCTCCCGTATGAAGTGTACATACACGGCAGAGGTACATGAAAGGGTGCAAGGAGTCTCCCATTTAAAAATCTTACAAGACAGAGTCTGAGTCTGATCAATACTCCAAAAACTCCCGTTGGGCTCCCCAACTATCACATTCTTAGCTGGCAAGTCATGTCAAATGCTGTCAGATTTGATATGACGTGATGAGTGTTTAGTTCTTGGTTAGTTAAAGAGATGTCACTATGCTCTGCTATTTCGCAATATTGTTTCAAATACAAAAAGTAATTCATAAGTAATATTTTATTGCGCTTTACGTTATTAGTTATTATTGTTATATTACGAATACAATACAATCTACGAGAAATATACAAAAACAATGCGCAAAAGTGGCACAAAACAAAGTAGCAAAGCAAATACTGATAAATTCGTCACATGGCGACACACATTCTTTATAGATATTTTGAGACAGTGGATCGGTAGTTTTGTATTTTTTACCTTTTGAAGTTATCCTGATATCAAACATCACTACATAGGTACAGTATGCTGTTTGCAACCATTGAACCCTGTTCCTGTCAAATAAATTAAAGTTTTTATCGTGGTTTTAGTACTAAAATGCGTAAAATTATTTTGTGAGTCCTAGCTACCACTCTCCTCTCAGGCTAGATTATTGCTTAGACAAAAAAAAATGTATTGTGCGAGTGAATTTTATCTTTTAGTTGGCCGATTTGTAATGAAAAATGTGATATGTATGTTGTTTATTACCTATTAATCTATAAACAATTTCAGGTTCTTTAATGGATATTTATCAAATCAATGACAAAGTTTAATTATATTTTATTTTGTAATAGTTTTTATAATTTTTGTATCTTTATTTATTTTTCCTGTAATTTCTTAGAAAAAAATCTTCCTGAAATTAAAAATGCAGGCAAAAGTTACTATTCTACGCAGACGAAGTTGCGGGCACAGCTAGTAGATAATACTTTCGGACACCTGGGTTTTTAATCTGATATCCAAAATGACTTAGTAACTTTCAAGAATAAGAAACGTGTCTAATATTTACCTGTTTTATTATAAGCGCCGTAGTTGATGACTTTATTTGTTTTCCAGATGATCAAAATGATGGTGATGGTGGTAGCGGTCTTCACCGTCTGCTGGCTGCCTCTCAACGTGTTCATTGCAAGTACTCATTGTGTCAATGTTTAATAAGAGTACCAATTAAAAATTTAACAAAAAAAGAACCGCCTTCAGAAACCCGACACACTAAAAATTACAAAATAATATAATACAAAAATTTATACATAAATTCCTTCCCAGATAATTTTACATTTTTGTATTATATTATTTTGTAATTTTTAGCGTTTCGGGTTTTTGAAGGTGGTACTTTTTTTGTTAAATGTTTTTTTTTCATACGTTTTAGTGTTAAATTTTTTTGCACCCTAATTTTTGTTTTGTTCAGTTCACCTTAAATACGACTGATATTATAACTAGTAATCTGAATATGCAAACAGTATTGAAAGATTTATCCTTTTACTTCTAAGTATTAAGGAGTTGACCTTCCATTATTCATGGATGCCAATGTCAGAACTGGACCAAATTGCTCGCTGTCGCGTTCTCACTAATATCTTTATTTTTTTACATTTCCGATTGCTATTTAGGAAATGTATAGATTTCCTAGGAAATGTGTAATATGTAATTTATTTCACACATTTCCGTGCGATTTTAGGAATTACACTACATTTCCTAGGAATTGTATACAATGACGGATTACATACATTTCCGGTAACATATACATTATTAACTCTCAAGTTATTTTGCCTCGGGTCAACTTACTTTGAATTTAATATTATATAATTTAACAATAAGCCTTTATTACTAATAAATCTGAGTTTAGGTTCATAAAATAATTAAAGTGGATAGCAAATATAATAATAAGGTTGGCAGCAACGGTGGAATACAATACTAAGTAAAATCTAGCAGCTTTAAAATCCAATAAAAGTTTTAGTTAAATTTAATGGCATCAAGTTTTTCTTTTGGCTATTGATTTTTAATTTTTAGGCTTGGAGGTAACTAAAAAGTACAAAATAGGCGTTCATAAATTGTAAAATGGAGGTTTCAATTAAAATTATTTAATAATAATAATAATAATAATAAATCTTTATTCAATATCTTTTAAATAATTTACATAACAATTGCAGGGATCTCCTTTTAAGTATTGCTACTTGTGTTAGGAGATCCCGCTCCTTCTTACAATTACAAAAGATAGTTTTACATTCAGCTCTTAGATAACATTTAATTAAGTATTCGATTTTATGTGATGTGGAACAACTATTTATTTAACATTATTAAATGTATGTATACAATAATGATACACAAACAATTACTTATTAATTAAATATGTTATTAAATTAATTTACAAACAAAATAAATAAAATTAAACAGCTCATTTATGTTTCCAAAGTGGAAAACAATGTGACTTATTTGAATTTAATACTGAATTTTTTAGATATAGTGTAATATAATTATTAGATATTATTAATTCAATTCTATTGTTTTAAATTTAATTTTTATTATTGCAAATGAAGTGCGCGCGTGTGTGTGTGTGTGTGTGTGTGTGTGTGTGTGTGTGTGTGTGTGTGTGTGTGTGTGTGTGTGTGTGTGTGTGTGTGTGTGTGTGTGTGTGTGTGTGTGTGTGTGTGTGTGTGTGTGTGTGTGTGTGTGTGTGTGTGTGAGAGAGAGAGAGAGAGTATGTGTGTGTGTATGTGTGTGTGTAGGTGTGAGGGTGGGTGTGTGTGTGTGTTAAGTTAGGAATTAAAACTTTAGGAATTAATTGATTTACTTCATTATGCCATAAGGTTTTCTATTTCGTTATAGTCTTTACTTTGTAACCATTTTGTCAATATATTCTTGCATGAATGCGTTGTTTTCGGATGGAAGTTCAGAATTTTATTTAGCTTGTTATAAATATATGCCGATTGTCGTGTAAATTGTCTCTTGGCATAAGCGGTTTTAACGGGAGGCATTGGAGCTACATTAAAAAACCGTCTTTTATTGTTTCTAGTGTTATTTAGAGGTAGTTTTTTATGGAGTTTTAATATTGCGTGTAACACATATAGTTTTCTTACGGATAGTAGGCCACTAATGGAATATAATTCGTCTGTTGGAAATCTATGAGGTTTGAAAAAGATTACTTTAAGCAATGATCTTTGTGCTCTCTCAAGTTCCAAAAATCTTATTTTGGTTGCTCCTCCCCAGACTGTGATACAATAGTTGAGGATCGATTGTCCTAAAGATATATATATTTGTTTTATAAGATTGGGGTCGGCAACATGTCTAAGATTACTGAAAATCCAAGAAAGCCTGCGGACTCTGCCATTCAACAAATC
Organism: Maruca vitrata; assembly: GCA_039566165.1. Taxonomy (NCBI): domain Eukaryota; kingdom Metazoa; phylum Arthropoda; class Insecta; order Lepidoptera; family Crambidae; genus Maruca; species Maruca vitrata. Next base: position 6,123,618 of record CM076919.1, read on the forward strand.
CATGTGAGCGTACCAAGAAAGGCGCTGGTCCAATTTTACACCAAGATACTTGGTCTCACTTATTTTTTCCAGAATATGACATGTGCAGTTATGATCTGTAAAGTTACTACAAACGTGTATTTTTATTTGATAATTTGAATTAGGTTGAGTACTGTTGTAATTTGTAAAACATATGTAGTTCGTTTTAGACGCATTTAGTGTTAACAAATTGCTATCCAACCAGCGAGTAATCTGGGTAAGACCTTCCTGAGCAGAGTCATGGACCTCTTTCCACGTTGCACCAGTAAAGACTACAGCCGTGTCATCTGCATATGAGAATATCTTGCCATTTCTAATATTTAGATTACAAAGATTATTTATATAAATTAAGAAAAGTGTTGGGCCCAGCACACTTCCCTGTGGTACACCGAATGTTGTTTCCACGGGATCACTGACACAGTTTCCTATTCTGACACTCTGTTTTCGATCTCGCAAATAGTCACACAGTAAGTCCAAAGATGTACCTCTGACACCCATAGATTCTAATCTACGCAATAGGATAGGGACAGATACGGTGTCAAAAGCTTTTTGCAGGTCTAGGAAGACTGTAAGACACTTCTTATTTTTATCAACATTACCAGAAATATATTTTGTCAAAGCCAGAACGGCATCCTCTGTAGAAATTCCACGTCTAAAGCCAAATTGGGAGTCAGAGATAAGTTTATATGTATCAAGAAAGCTAATCAGTCTACTATTGAGGATTTTTTCTAAGATTTTTGAAATAGCCGGAAGAACTGAAATGGGTCTATAGTTACTGACTACATCTCTATTTCCACTCTTATGTATAGGAGTGATAATGGCGTGTTTCAGTGCGATAGGAAAGGTGCCCTGTCTTATACAAAGGTTAACTAAGTGGGCAATAATTGGGGCTATATCTTCCCCAACACATTTAAGAAATCGTGTTTGAATACCATCGCAACCGGCAGCGCTGTCAGATTTTAAACCCATTAAAACTCTGTAGACCTCGCCTGGATCGGTCTCTAACAACACAAGTGAGGAGACAGGTTGAGAACAACACAAGTCATCAGTGTTTACATTTTGCTGCGTTAATATAAAATTATTTAGCTAATATTAAATAGGATTGATGAGATGAGTCATGACGTGAGCTGCAAATAAAGCTTTAAATATTTAAATACTTATACATGTTTTTATTACTTACATGCCAAATTATTTGAACACTGCCCAGTTATTGTTTAAAATGTTAATAGATAGATGATGCCCAATATTTTTTTAAGTAACCACGATAGTAAAATAAGCCTTATCTTAAATGGAACGTGTACACAAAGCGGGGTAATAACTTTTTAAATTGAATCGTTGGTATTAAGAATATATTTTAATAAAATGTGTTCTTAATACCTACGTTATAATCAGTTTATGGACAGTGGAACAGTGGTTAGTGACCCTGGCTGGCGGTTCCAAGAGTCGTGGGTTCGATTCCCACTCGAGACAAATATTTGTGAAATGAACGGTGTTTGTTCCGTGACTGGGTGTGATTATGTATTTAAGTATGTACTTTTAAATATACTAGCTGTGCCCGCGACTACGTTCGCGTGGACTACGGGATTTTCCACAGAACAGTTTTTTCCCAATAACTACCGTCCCCGTGGGAATTTAAGTTCATAAGGGACAAGGGTACCTGCATGCCAATTTATCATACGAGGTTTAGATATGTATGTATGTATGTATATCAGTCTTTGACGCCCATAATACAAGCTATGCTTATGTTGAGGTCAGATGACCGTGTGTGGAAATGTCCCGGATATTTTTAAAGTTGTATTCAAATACAGAATAATCTCTCCTGAATACGAATACGCCAATTAATTTTATTTTAGTTTTTGTTTATTTTATTGTGATACGTTTTCATTTTAGTGTGCCTGAAATAGATATAAAGTTTTCTTAAATAAAAACCCATAGAGAAAAACGTAGGTTAAAATATTGAATACCCATTATTTTTATTGAGAACTGAACTGAAATTATTGTTCATGTTTACTCTTCTGTGAGTTGAAATAAAATTGGCGGAAACTTTTTTCCAATTATTTACAAATTTGATATTGAAAGTTACTCTCTATATCTGTATACAAAGTAATTCAAAACTCTGTCGAAACTAAATAAAAATATTCGAATACAATATTTTGATCAAAACCTTGAAATACTATGAAAGTATAACAATAACACTGAATTTTCCGGAAAGTACTCTTAACAGGCTTTAGAATGTTTTTCCACCAGATAAAGACTATCGCATTTCAAAAGTGCGTTTCTTATCTACCCGTTATGTGTTTTGGTATAAAAGTAATAATGGTAGAAACGGATTAAACCAAGCTATTGTTTATGATACAAAATCTCGAAAATAATAGACAATACAGGAAAACATCGAAACCTGCACACCTAAGAAGAAATTCTAAGGTTGTGTAGACGACCAACCCGCACTTGGCCAGCGTGGTCGACTAAGGCCTTATCGCCCTAGTTTAAGGTAGGCCCGTGCCCCAGCAGTGGGGACGTATATGGGCTGATAATGATGATGATGATGAATAGACAATACTATACACTTTATATTTTCTTTTATACGGGGCCCCGAAAAGACACGCTACGCCACTGGTAAATGAGTACACTATTTAAAGTTACATAATAATGTCGAGAGTGGTGAAGTGCAAGTTCTGTACGATACCAGCTTTAGAATGCTTTTCATGGAAATATCGTGAGCCCATGGAAATTGAAATAGGTCTCGCAATTGAGAGCCAACTTCGCAGGTCATATTATATTTTGCGGATTAAACTCCGGTATAACCTGACCGCAAGTCCTGTAAAATGTGTCGAATCTCTAAATAACTAAGTTTAGATGTAAAATGTACGCAAGTGTACTCCGTAAAATTAGTTTTGTTACAAATAGTAGGTTATGCTTATCAACCGGTTTAGGCTGCAAACCCGTTTACCCGTAGCTGTTAACCCGTGGTTCCACTGGGTCGACCCGGTGTTTACCCGTGGACCCACTGGGTCGACCCATTAACGGGTCCACGGGTAATTTTGATTACACGTGGTCCCATGGTGTAAGAGATTGCTAACTAGTCCTAGTCTTGTAACATATCGATAAAAAATTAAATCCATTAATTTAACATAGGTTTACTTGTTCAAATTAAATTTTTGCATTCTTAATAACAAAAACATATTCATAGATACAATACAGAATGAATGAAGAAGCAATGATGAAATTAACTCATAAATTGTCTTAACACTAGCTTTCCGCCCGCGACTTCGTCCGCGTAGAGACATTTAACGGGTAAAACATTACTTCATTATAGCGCAGTCGGTTAAAAATTAGCCTATGTCCTTTCTCAGGCTCTGGACTATATCTGTGCCAAATTTCATTTAAATCGGTTCAGTACTCTATGCGTGAAAGCGTGACAGACGGACAGACAGACATCATAATCTTGCATGTGGACAGAACTTATGAACCTTTAGTACCTCGGCATCGCGCGATGCCAATTTGCGCGAGTAAAATCGCCCTATTTGGACAAGGTTTTGGGAAATAATACCGTATCGCGCGAGCTGTTTTTTAACCGACTTAAAAAAAAGGAGATTTGGATGTTTTTTAACCGACTTCAAAAAAAGGAGGAGGTCCTCAATTCATCAGTATTTTTTTATGTTTGTTACCTCAATACTTCCGCCTGAGTGAACCGATTTGGATGTTTTATGTTTCATTTGAAAGCTGGTACTTCCCGTTTTTTTTATATGAGTCTAACAAGATGACCTCACTCCACCTGATGGTAAACGGTAGTGAGATCCACATATGAGATCGACAGGCACAATAGACCATGTTGAGCCTGTCGCACTCACCCTGAAAGCCGTGAAAAAGGAGACCACTGCTGCGACAACAACGAGACAAGGCGTGGAGTCTCGCATTGGTATTGAGCTGTGCGGGTCGGAGTTGGCCAGTCCGCCGGACGGAAGGGCCCCCGTGTCTACGGGTCTCCCTGGCCGGCGGGCTGACCCGCTCCGCCCGCACAATACCGCCGCTAAGACTCCACTGGTCCGGCGCTTGCCGCAGCAATGGTCCCCCCTGGCTCCGGTTCGTACAGTGCTGATCCGCGACCGCGACGCGACCTGACCGAGAGAGGTCAGAGTCACTTGGCGGGTTTTACACAACTGTATGGTGGTAACAGCAACCGGTCAACAAAATGTCCCCCACCTGAACGTTTGGTCCCAAAATTTTTTTTCTAGTACGGTCGTCGCTGTCTCTGCACCGCGTTTTTGCAGTTTGCAGCCTATTTGTCCTATGAGTAAACACAATAAAAATTCAATTATTACAGACCTCATGTGGTCTGTGACGATAGCAAGCGCTGCGTAAGGACCGGGAGGTCCCCGGTTCGAGTCCGGGTTTCAAACGTTTGTTTGAGTTTATCTGTTTAGAAATCACCCAGCCTGGGTGGTCCTGCGCCTGATCTCACATCGGTAATGTCAGTATGCCGTACCGATAGTAAGCTAACAGAGAGTGCACTTGTGTTTGCACTTACGCTTTGGTACTAAAACATGTCCTGCACAGTTAGTTGATCTCAATTGAGATCGGCGGCCATCGCCGAATTGGTCGGACGCCTTATTATATTATGTAACTGTTTTTAAATGCTCGTAGGTCCTCTGGACGGTAAATGGGGACGACGCGAAATGGGCCTCCTGGCCGGGCATGCCGTACGTGTGGTTCGCGAGCCACTGGCTGGCCATGTCCCACTCCTGCTACAACCCCATCATCTACTGCTACATGAACAACAGGTATCGGCGGGGGTTTAAACAAGTGAGTATAATGATACGACATCACAGTCCGTAATACACATAATGTTCAGTCTCCAATATCAGAAAACATAAATCTCGAACAAGAAATAAAAAAGCAATGGCATGTTAAAACCGTTCAGACAATACGCAGAGTCATTTCTTCAACAGGCAAACACGTGTAAATTTTTCTTATTCGTTGGGCGACATCAAATCAGTCCGGCCGGTAGGGACTTGTAAAAGTCAAAACCTTAAATCTATTGGGGACATATGTGGTCTCATCTGCGCTCAACAGCATTAGTTCGTTCAATGTGCAGGTGTTGGGATACGCGCAGAATGTAAAGGGAGACATCTTTTGTTGGAATAACTAGTGGCATAACGCCTTGGAGGGTTTTGTATCAAAAATAGTTATGGGGCTTCCAAGCAACAATTTTTGATAGCATGACGCAATAGGCCTATGATTATAACACTGCTTGATTGAAAAATTCATCCCACGCCCTTTACTACTGCACGTTTCTAGGTAAGGTCACTAATTGCTGTCATAGCTACCAAGCCAAGTGTTTCTTTTGTGACGAATATCTAAATATGAATAATTCAGTAAAGAATATCTTTTCTCTCTTGACCTGCCCAGACTAACAAAACATCGGCTAAAGGAATATCTAAATAATATTACTTGAATACAATGAGTTTGCAAACAAAACTTCTAGCAGATTTGGTGAATTAATCATTGTAAATAATGAATGTTTTATTTATATATATATTCTTCATCCATCGAACCCACTGATTCACACAAATGAGTGAGTAAATGATGGAGAAATAATAATGAGTTGCTTCAAACGAAATGTTGTTAATTTTCTGCAACAAGTCCTTATATATTTTGTTTATAGGCTTTAGGTTGGGTGCTTCGCATTCGCATTGATCAGCCATCGAATCAGTCATGTCATCGGTACAGCATGTGTGATGGTGTACCAATGTCCGGTGAGTTTCTATTTAATTACGTAGTAGATTTCTCTGGAATTTTGAAAAAAAAAATGAAAAAGATTTCTTATTAAATCTAGGAGGTATTTAAAACCTCATACTAGTTTTACATCTTTGGTTCGTCTCATCATACTATACGAGTAATTATTACTCCATTCATCCATAACAGATTCCATTCCTGAGAAATTCCTTATATTATTCAGACCTATGTAGTTTAATCATATTCTATTACCACGTCATGTAAGGAATAAGGATGGATATAACTTTGCAAGCATTATGTATATGTCACGTAATTTAAGGCCAAGCCATTATTACTATGTCGAAAATCAACAGTAAAATTGGACGGACTAGAATAATATCTATTATCTTACAATATTACTACATATACCGGGGTACATACATACTACGTGATATAACTTAGTTGAAACGACCTAGGTGTACTTACATGCATCATATTTTCATACGAGTCTGGGTTGTCGGGTTGTATTTAATGTATTTTTGGAAATAAGCAGGTTTGTTTTTATAAACATTTTAACTTTATATTTATGTCTTGGAAACATTGAATCAACTAAAATTAGTCTTTATGGGTCAACACGCGATAATACTGCCCGACGTTTCGACTGGGTCGCGAGCGACCACGATTGGTGTAACCCAGTTGAAACGTCGGGCAGTAAGTAGCTATGTAATTTGCTACTCCTAATATCGCGTGTAGACCCATAAAGACAAATTTTAGTGTAATGGAACGCGAAGGTCTAAAATCTAACATTGAATCAAGTAAATTGTTTGCTGGTTTCGCCTGCCGGAAACAACGGTTTTGCGGGACATCATTTAATTTATAAGTAAAAAATTTTTGTTTTTAATAATAATAAAATCATAATAATAATAACGCAAAATGTAAGTTGGTGTATGCGTGGAGTTTTGTTGTTGCACCTGTGGCCGCACTGTCGCGGTTACGTTGCTACAAACGTTTTTGCGGCGTTGCTTCTATTCGTAGTAGTAATATTCCAGTGGGTATATGGAATTGAATGGTTTCGTTTTCGCAGTTTGTTCTGAATTTGAACAAACTTCCGATTGAAATGAAGCCTGATTGTATAAGCATAGTTTAATTAATACTATAGGTATGCTAACATTGTAGACTGCCGTTTAATTGTTCGATGTGAAATGTTCCTTAGTAGTGAATTAATTATTCTCTCTTTGAACATGCATAATTGATGGAGTTGATTGCATTAATACCACGGGTGATTAAAAATCACCCGTGTGGGTTAAAGGGCTGTTGTGGCTAGTAAACCCGTGATCGAGTTCCGGATCGGACAAATTTGTGCAAGATTTCTTTTAAGAACTGGTACTCAGTTGGTAGACGGGAAGTTTCATCGGTGAGCACGTTAAGTTTTACGCCTGATCTCCCGTCGGTCATATTAGACAGCTGGTTGATCTCCATTGAATACGGCTGTCATGGTTGAAATTGGGCGGATACTTTACTTCAGGGCAAATCGATGTTTTTATAGAACTATATTTAGTAGCGGTCGCCCACGACTTCGTCCACGTGGAAATGGTTTTGTCAACAATAATTGATTTAATAAGTCTATAGCCTTCCTAGCCTAGCCTTCCAAAATTAGCTATTTATATAAGTGAAAGTCCCGTCAAAATTGGTCCAGCCGTTTCGGAGATTAGCGGGAATAAACAGACAGATAGACAAAAAATATCCTAATATATATCCTATCGATATATATTTCAACCGATTTAGTAAAAACTCGTAATTTTGATACAACAAACAGACACTTTTATCAGGTTGTATGCTCGATTTGAAACAAAATCTTGTGAGCTTAAAATTGACAATGCTCTCTTTGATCGCGCAGAGATGGTGGGCGTGAACGGGCTGACGCGCCGGGGCACGACCAGCAGCTGCGTGAGTCGCGTGCAGCGCGCGTCGGCGTGCGCGTGCGCGTCGCAGCGCCGGCACGCCGCCGTCGCGCGCGCGCCCAGCGCACCCGTGCGCGCGCTCTCCGTCCGGACGCATTTCAACTGAATATGGGGAGCTGGGGCATTTTAGAACAGCCACGTGCAGCAGCTGCGTGAGTCGCGCCCAGCGCTCCCGTGCGCGCGCTGTCCGTCCGGACGCATTTCCGGGGCATTTTAGAACAGCATACTGCACACCTTGAAGCATTTACCATATTTGTCAAGCTTTCCGTCATGACGTATTTGATCGTTGATCGTTCCGTAGCTGGGGTGCTGAAGCATATTAGAAGAGAGGCCATAATTTGTAAGCTCTCTGTTAAAACGCATGCTATAGTCGTGCGCGAATTCGGACTCACTTTTATTTATTTATTTAAATTTGACATACATACCAACAATAAATGCATAAAACATAAAAATCATAAATCACTCATTATATCTAGGTTCTGATACATGCATCAGTTACGGGTGAGAACAAATTTAAATGACTTAGACTAACTCTGGGGAAGTGGAGAATTTTGAAACAGCATAGTGTAAGACACCATGAAGCTTTTACCATGATTTGTAAAGCTCCCCGTCATGACATATTTCATCTGACTCTGGGGTGCTTAAGCATTTCGGAAGAGTGGCTTTGTTAAGCTCGCTGTCAAAACTTACTCTGGGGAGCTGGGGTATTTTGAACATACAGTGATTCTAATCTATACATATAATTAAATATTTATATATAGACACCGGAAATCACGTATTTATACCTAACTTTCTGCTGGATAATAAATGTGATGAATAAATTAGTTATAAGTTATAATGCATGTCTGATGACACGATTTTCAAAATTCGTGCGATCATGTCACTAAGCCATATACCTACGTTTCCGATATGTAGGGACAAGTGATTAGAAATTGGTTATAAAATGATAAAAAAAACAATCGGGTGACAACACCTGTGCGTAACATAAAGGATGAAATATGTCGGCTCGGCTACACGTGTGTCGGTTACACGTCATGTCAACATTATCGTAAATCTAGCAGACGCTAGAATTACAGTAATGTTAACACATTTCGAGCGGCATTTCAACAATATTTTGGAAACATCAGCTTTGGGTTAGTTTTTTTTATGTAACATGGTCAAACCCCAGATTCCCTGACTTACAATGAAATTGAAAATTTAAACATAAAAATTCAATTTCTTTTCTTGCAGCCAGTTTATTATCGTCAAAGGTATCAAGTTGTATAAAATTCTATAAAACTACATCGGCTGACTATGTTGGCTTAAGTTTTGGCCTGTGCGGTCCTTTTGACGTTACTGTACCGATCAATCTGAACGTCGCCGATAAAGCTCTTTCAATCTTTATTGGCAGCGTTCAATTTGCCAATTCCTTAATGTACATAACTCGTTCAGGAAGCAATATTTATTTAAGTATAGGCCTCATTGTGTTCTGATAACGGCGGAATGGAACAAATGGGGCTTGAAGCAATCGCTAATTGCCGTGAATGGCGAAATTTGTTATTACAAGCAGTTTAATTATTCCGTAGTACCTACTCATGATACAGTAATGAATGTTTTATTGTTTAATAACTGTAATTATAAGAGAACACTAATTTTGACCTTAACTTAATTCTCTGTCAAGATGTTAATGTCATTTATAAAGTAACTAAGCCAATAATAATCATGTTAATAACTACATAGTGTTAAACAAAGTCTTTTTCTCTGTCCTTATATCCCGAGGGCGGATCACTAGTCAAATATATATTTTAATTGCATTTTAATTTATGCCACTTCAATCATTAACTAAAGTGAACCACACTCTAAATGACAATGTTTCCAGGCAAATATTTTTAGGAATACCTATCTGTTTCACCATAAGAAACTAGTCAAATATTGCACTATTTCAAAAAAATGCCTACGGTGAAAGTATGTAATATTATTTATTTTTTATTATTTTAGACGTAAAATATATTTTATCAATGTTATTAGGTAATGTAAATAGTAGTGATAAATTAGTTTGTAAGTAGGTAGGTACGTTTAGATGGAACGAAATAAAATCATTTATTATATTGACATGGCATAGTAAATTGAGAAAATATTAATATAATAATACGTAAAAGCATTTATTCGATTTTGTTTAATCTGTCGTGTGTTAGAATCTAAATTGAAATTTTCTTACTGATATTTATTTTAAAAGAAATTGGGCCTGGTTACAATACTATATAGATGACAGGGAGAGAATTTAAAAAAGAATATAAATAGATACTTTTATGAAGAGTCTTCATTAACAAAGTTTGTTTAAGAAAGTTAATCACTGTTCTAGTCAATACTATAGGTACTCGTGAGACTAATGGTTTATTATTGCTGACACATGTATTAAATAAAGCTTTTCTTAATACGGACCAGTGTAAGTAATGCAAGTTGAATTTAACTCATAATATTCCGATATTCTAAACTTGTATGGCATGAACTATCAATTTGATATCGATTTTCAATCTTTACTATGAAACTACTTATATATTTTTATCAAGTGTAACTGATTCCAAAGAAAATAGTTTTAATAATTAAAGTGTAAGAAAAATATAAATTCCATCTAAGCACAATGCAAAGTGTTTTAAAACTCTAATTTATATAAATGTATTCAGGTGTAAATTTGTATAAAGGTTTTGAAAATGTTTCATTTGGAATTAGCTAGATGGGACATAAGACTGATTTCCAATTAAAATGTTAAACAAGTGTTGTGTTTTTTTCTACATCTCATTTATAGTGATAGAAGAATTATGGAGGATTGTGCAAGACCATGAGTGCTAGAAAACAAGTGTCATTTTAAGTCCGACGATTTCGCCGATGGCGCCCGATCTCAAATAAGATCAGCCAAGTGCGCAAGACATATTATAGGACACAAGTATACGCACAAACATAAGTGCCCTCTCTGTTCCCTTACTCTCATAGTTCGGTGAGACGGCAATCCGACATGACCGATGAGAAATCGGGCGCAGGACCACCGGCTTAACGTGCTTTCCGAGGCACGAGCGTGTAATTTCTTTACAGAAAAACTGACACATATTTGCCCGACCCCGGACTCAAACCGGGGACCTCTCGGTCCTTGCGCAGAGCACTTGCTACCAATAGACCAACGAAGCAGTCTTGTTATTATAATAATAAATAATTATTTTCCGAAATGCTACCATTTCATATTATTCACTAGCTGTGCCCGCGACTTCGTTCGCGTGAACTACAGGATTTTGATTTTTTTTTAACTTAAAAGTAGTCGTAGTCAACAAAATCTTTTCTGCCACTTAAGAACTTAGTCTTCAACCGGAAGAAACATTTAAAACAAAATTATTTTGGTTTTTATCATCATCATCATCTGTTGTTTATCGTGTAGTAATAAATAAGTATATTACACAACATCACATTAATTGATCTGATCCTGTGGTAAGAAGCTTTAGCACTTGTTTTTATCAGAACAGTGGTATACATTTAAAAAAATTTATTGCACAACCAGACACGGAACAAACATCGATATTCATCGCAGAAATATTTGTGCTGAGTGGGAATAGAACCCAAGAAAAGAAAAAAAAAAAGAAAAGTCCAAGTGCAAGACGGACTCGCACAACGCAATTTATTTTTAAAGTTTACGCAATTCTCTGTACTTGACGTTGCTTTATTCTAAATTTTGAGAATCTGAGTACTTCGCAGATAGTAGTTCCCTTTGCGAGTGTCAAAAATTGGCAGCATAAATGAATGTTTCTTTTGATTGTGTTGGCTCAGGCGAAGGGACAGTAGACCTGAGTATTTGATGTAACTTTCAGTTTGATATTTTCTCCTTGACAAAAATTGACGATGATAAACGGATCCTATATAAGGGGTTCGGTTATTCTTTTCGACGTACGAAATCCTAAAATCTATGTTTATAGTGAACAGCTTCCTCATATTGAATAGATCATCTTCAAGTAATCCTAATTGTTCATCGATCAATGTGAAATAAAGGACGTCCTATTCCAAAGCCAGGCAGCAGTTTATAGTTAGAGAGGAAAAAAGCGTCCATGGCCGAGTGGTTTAGGTATTTGCTTGCTATGCAAGAGGTCGCCACTTCAAACCCTGCCACGTACCACTGTGTTTTTCAAATTTTAAATTCATACCTATGTACGATTATTCGACGCTTTTACTGTGTGCTTGAATCATGTTCTTTCTTAATCCCTGGCAAACCCCTCATTTTCTCTTTTCGAATTTTATGCTTTACCAAATTAAATATGCTATACTTTTATATTGATTTTCATATAATTTTTTGAACTCAATATTGAATTTGTTCAATTTGATTGAATATTTAATACCCGGTTGGTGCATACAATGTATTAATCGCATTGTGATCATCTCATCCTTTTTTCTGATACCAAACCCTTGAGTATTAATATCAATGTATTTTTTGACAACCAACCTTCTCCAATCCCGCAATTATGGAAATTTGAATGCTCTCGTTAATTTTGACAGCTTAAAAATATGTCAATTAGATGACACTATTTTATTAAATTAAAATAGAAAAAAGGTGACAATTAGAATATTTTCGATACATGTTGTCGATTCAGAACCCTTCTAGTAATTTACGTAATTTAATGGCACTCCAAATTTATCAATTCCAAAAGACAAACTTCACATATTTGACGTATGGTATACCTACATACAAACTTTTCCACAATATAATATCGAAGTAATACGTAGAGCACAGTGCCATCTTTTGAACTACCAAAAAACTTTTCACGTAGGTGCTCATGTTATGTCAAACTTGACAGCATTTATGGCATGCTGTACAAAGCACGATGCCATCTATGTGTAATTTTATGAACAATAGCTGACCCAACAGACTTCGTCCTGTCAAAACAAATTGTAAAAATTTGTTTGAAATTTGATTTTTTTACATCTTGGGTGACAAATTTGGGTTTTTCGTACGGATCCCTACTTTTTTACCCGACTACGGCAAAGCAAAAGGAGGGTTATGATTTTGACAGGCTATGTATGTATGTATGTATGTATGTTTGTATGTATGTATGTATGTTCATCTGTTTCCACATAACTTCTAAATTGCTTGTCAGAATTCGACAAATGACATATCATTAGAAGCGTCTTAATTGTCCGCTGGTTATAGGCTATATAGGGTTTCACAAAATCTAATGTGGCGCCCACTAGCGGACAAAACATACAGAGTAAAAAAATAAAGCTAAGATAAATACGCCGTGTTTGGTATCATTGGAAAGCGCTTTACTTGTACATTTTAAATATATATATATTACTAGCATTTGCATGTGACTTTACGTATATTCATGGACTGATTGCATATAGTTCACATCTTTTCGTTCATAGCTTCTTTACTACTTAACAGAATAAGACCAACACCAAAATAGTACAAATAATAAAAGTTAAAAACTAAAACCCAACTACGACAAAAAACGACGCTGAAAAAGTATAAAACAAGACTTTTAGAACACTGAACTGAACAAAGTTGCTTATGTAGTTCCAAGTAAATGGACACAGTAGACTCTACCAAAATGCTTATGTTGAAAATTGACAATAATGTCATACAAAACTATTTTGAAGTATGCAATATTTACTATGTAGAGATAAGTTTTCATGTTTGGAAAGGCGTAGTCACACGTTCCATACACAAGTACCTACCTACCGTAGCACTTTGACAACGTGTGACTGCGGTTTTCCAAACATGAAAACTTATCTCTACATAGTAAATATTGCATACTTCAAAATAGTATTGTATGACATTATTGTCAATTTTCAACATAAGCATTTTGGTAGAGTCTACTGTGTCCATTTACTTGGAACTACATAAGCAACTTTGTTCAGTTCAGTGTTCTAAAAGTCTTGTTTTATACTTTTTCAGCGTCGTTTTTTGTCGTAGTTGGGTTTTAGTTTTTGAAAATCTTATATAGCCTATAACCTTCCTCGATAAATGGACTATCCAACAGTGAAAGAATTTTTTAAATCGGACCAGCGGTTCCTGAGATTAGCGCGTTCAAACAAACAAACAAACAAACAAACAAACAAACAAACAAACAAACAAACTCTTCAGCTTTATAATATTAGTATAGATATTCAATTCAGCCAACGAGGCCGAATTAAATATTTTTCAGTGAATCTTGACTTACAGTACTTAGGTACCTATTTATTTTATACATTTTAAAGGCGAAAATAACATTACCTACAGACTTAAGCTTTCATAACTTTTAAGTCGAAAGCCATTAAGTTGCTTTAGTACTTAAATTTCTTTAGTCCTATGAAGAATATAATAGAAATTCGGTGATACACTTAAAACCTCTCCACAATAGACGGAGAAAACCTATAGACAGAACATGTAGAACTCAATTTCGTGGAATATAATAATCTCGAGATCTAAACATTTCTAGACACCCACAGTTCAAGATATTGTGCTTACCTATTAAAGATGGTTTCAATTACCTAGGCTTTGAACTTTGATTAGGTACTCCGTTTTGTGCTAATAATGAGGTTCTAGTTAACCTGGTTTTTTGTTGTTTTCACTTTGCCTTTGAAGGTTGTTTACTATTTACCTAAGCACTGGTATTTACTGATTTTGGTACCTATTCAAGTAAATGACCCCATTAAAATGTGCCGCTCGAATAATTTTTTATACAATAATATCGTTCGCTTTATGGTCCTGTAAAGTAATCGTTTTCCTCTAGGTATTTAGCGATGAAGTAAAATATCGGAGAGAAACCTCACAACAACTCTATGAACCAGGACCGGACTGTGTGGTGAGGGCCCTGGGCTATTGCTACTTAGGAGCCCACATTTTTTTTCGCGGAGAATCACTTCGGGTTCTGGCAGGCACGATCGACACCGAATGAATTTGTAATGACACAAAAATTTTAACAGTCATTTCGAAGTACCTACCAACATCTGAACGTAGACTTTAATGAATTGTATTTGATGGGTTTGCAAACCTTACAGGCTGTTGTTGTAGTTTTTTTTTTCGAGTTGTCTCCCAGGAGGGGGAGGGAGGGAAGGGAAGGGATGGGATTTTACAGGTAAAATCTACGGGGCCCTGGACTGAAGGCCAAAGAGCCATATGGGAGATCCGGCCATGCTATGTATCAACAAAAGTATTGGTATGAATCCCATATACTATTTTAGAAGTAGACAACAATCGCCCTCAAAACTGGCCACCGGAAACATCAGATGAAAAGAAAAATTCTAAATGGGTTAAACAAATGTGTGTTTTTCACTTATCAACGTGTCGGAAATAAATCATACCAACTTGTGAAAATAGCGAAGCGAATAAAAAACAAGATGAGAAATAAACAGTCAGGCATTGAACACTACATCTGGTAGATTGGTTGAAACAGCGTTACACGTTCAAAACAGACAGCATCTGTTATCAGATCATAGTGGGAGTTTATTTGTATAAATTGTACATGTCTATTTGATTCACACTTGTATGTATACAAATGGATGACTGACATCTTAGATTAGGGAACAAGCCAGAGGCGCATAACAGTCAAACGTTATCATACATACTACATCTATAATCTTCTTGACTGACTGGAACAGTGGTTAGTAACCCTGGCTATGGTTTCCAATTTAAATGCTTACAATGAGGGTTTTCGCGAATGAAAAATTCACTAGATGGCAATACGTAGGCGTGAGGTCCAACTGCATCATGATTGGTGAATATTGACATGTCTCATTGTTGTGTTTTTTCTACAAGTGTCGTGTGTTCGATTCCCACTAGGGACAAATATTTGTGTGATGAACATCGGTGTTTGTTCCGTGTGAAATTTTATATGCATGAGACAATACACTACATAATATGAATGGTGAGCACAATTTTTTTTTTAACTTGAAAGTGTCTGTCTCTTGGTCTCGGAAACTCCGAGTAGGTATGATTTGTCTCCTTCGTTACACATGAACTAGGTACCGTATTCCAAAATATTGAATCAAACCAAAATCTCAAAGGAATAAATGAACAAGTATATTCCACCCAAATATTGAATCAATTTTCTATCAAGACCTAAACACGTTTAAAGATGAATATTATTTGGAGTATATTTCGACGTGCTATAAAGAAAATATTTTGGGAAGGCGTACAAAGTAATCACATTACCTACATACGTTCCATCAACAATAACTGATATGGGAGCTTGAAAATATGAATGACAATATCATACAAGTTCGCAGAATAAATAGTGTTTGTGTTCCGTGTCACATCACAGCTGTTGTTTGATCGTTTTATCGCGATCCCGTCGCCGGCGTCACGTCCTAGGTATCCGATAACCGAGTTTCGATGTGCCCAATGTAATCGGAGGCTCGTGCCAGTCTTGATCGCTTTACCCTATTGAAACAGAACTATAGCTAATTCTTTAAACCAACAACGAACAAACTCCCGAACAAATTGGTGCAAGCTTCTTACCAGTCAGCTCTTAAACAAGAACAGATACTAAGAAAAATATTCGTTTAATACACATTATTGACTGGCTCGGTCGAACATGGGTAAGTGACCCGGGTTCACTGCCAACGGTTCCAAGAGTCGTGGGTCCGATTCTAAACCGGGACAAATATTTGTGTGACGAACATCGGTTTTGTTTTGTGTCTGGGTGTGTTATTAGAAAGAAGAAAGAGAAAGAAAGAAAACATTTATTGATCACATACATTTATATTGTTTAATAAACACACATACAGTAGATGTGATCAACAGGTTCTGCCTCAGCATGTGCTGCAGCGGCTGCTAGGACGCTACAGCGCTGATATTCTGGCAGTATTAATTATATTTGTGTACCCCACTGTTGATTCTGATATCCGAAACACAAGTGCTTAGACTACTTTATACTAAATTATTGAGTATTGAGTACTTACCATTACCATCAGATGAATGTATGTGATGTTGTGTATTATATTACCTACACTTGAAACGTAGACACATTATTTCAACAATGCAACTAATCTAAGGGAGTAATTTAAAAGGGGTAACACAAAATATGCCAATGGGTCGAAGTTAACCACGTCCGCACGGTCCCTACAAGATAATTTGTTACTTTATGGGCAGGTTACTTGATTCCTCTAACAAACTCCCGAACAAATTGGTGCAAAGTACTTACCAGTCAGCTCATGAATTAAGAACAAAAGAGAATGAAAACCAAGAAAAGCGCCTGGAGAACTTAGTTATTTTAAAGTTTTATGGAATAAAGAAATAAATAATATGTGTTTTCTCAGTGAAAACACGCTTAAGCCTTTTCTTATTAATAAAAATAACTTAATTTCAGCGCTTAGTATTATTACAGCGAGGGGATTCTGTGAATGTCAAGTGCTTAGGGACATGAGAGACTGGCGGAATGCAAATTGCGAGAGATAGGAGCTTATTTTATGTTGCAATTTCGGTTCAGGCTAAACTGCTGTGCTTTTTAATACGCTGTGTTTGCTCAGAAAACATGCGGGGGCGACAGCGGTATTCCACCCCCGTTTCTCGTAAAACTCTCTAAACTGCCACCTTACCTTCGGATAAAGGCGACGTTGGATGTCTTTTAGAATAATAAAAGATAGAGTGTGTTGCACAGATAAACAAAAATATCTTTGTAGATACAATTTGGACTCTCCTTGGTCACTACTGGCCGATGTACACACACAGTACTTCATATAGGCCCCTTTTTTAAGAGATATAGCTAAGACCCCACCATTGTAATTTACAGGTATGTATCATGTATATGTATAATTCTTTATTGGATGAAATATTTTTTTAAACGAATTCAAATTATTTGTGAATGTGCAATGCGTTTGTATGCTTCACAAAAATGGCAACGATTTAAATGTCAGTGTAAACAAAAAATCATTTTATAAATATTGTAAAAACTTTTTAAACGCTGATAAAATATAGGTATCTATCTCAAAATACCCCTCTCAATGTTCGCAGTCCATGATACTTCCTGTGCTGACATCTGGCAAAGAAAGCTTCAACTACATTTGTAGCCAATCTTGTGGTGTGTTGGTAGATGTCGCCTTAATATTATTACAAGTGAAAAAAACATTACATTGAATTAAAAACCATCAAATTGAACAAATGAAAATGAATTGCCTGTATTTAAAATGTTTTGTAAAGTAACTAAATGAGTAGATGTGCATGCAATGACCATTACTCATGATTATAAGATACGAGTACATGAACGCTGATTTGCCGATTAAGTAGGTAGCTTAAAAATTCAAAAGATCCTTACAAATTTAGAATTAAGTAAACCTACACAGTTGACTGTCAAAATTTAAACTGTTAATTATTTAATTCTCTTTACAGTATTCGACCGTTAATTTTAACTGTCTTCTTTAAGCGTATGACCGAGAAACGTGCCAGCGCATATCTTGGCGGTCGGTGCATCGTGAACTTTACTAAGTCCTCTAATTAACTTTATTTAAGCTCGCTTGAGCTTCAACTTAAATGATAAAAGTGTTGCGCTTTGCGTGGCTGATGAGTAAGTAATTTGTAAGGTATCGCAGATCAAAACTGTTATGTTGAATTTTATTTATATTTGTTTAAGATATTCTTATTTATTAGTATATTCCAAAGCGAAGAACGTATTAGGAAAAATCCTTTCTAATATTATAAATCCAAAAGTAACTCTGTCTGTCTGTTACGCTTTTACACATAGAGTACTAGACCGATTTAAATGAAATTTGGTACAGATATAGTCCAGAGCCTAGGAAAGGTTATAGGCTACTTTTTTACCGATTGCGCTATAAGGAAGTAATGTTTCACCCGTTAAACGTCTCTACGCGGAAGAAGTCGCGGGCGGAAAGCTAGTTCTTCATAAATTGATAAAAAAAAACTTTTACGCTGACAGTTTCCATTCAAACTTTCAAAGTTTTATAGTAAAACTCATTTTTGAAGTCCAAGCGACGATTTGGACGAGGCATTTGATGGTTGTCTGATTACTTTATTCTTTCCTCAATAGAACATTGCAATCTATTTGTGATTCGGACATGCATGGTTGTCTAGGATCTTGATTTCCATGCAGATAATATAAGGTCCCACTGATATACGTACTTTAGTTTCCCCAAGAAAAAGTGTCTTGAAGGACGAATAATAACGTTGTTCTATAGGTATGGGCTACATTATTCTATTGATGGAACGTTAAAAGCAGAATAATGATAAAAACCACTGCAATACTAGCAAATGCTTTTAAAGGCATTCTTAAGCTTTATAATTCAATTATAATGTCGAGTAAATTAATCAAGGAGTAGAAAACTTTTGCTTTGAAAAACCTCCAATATTCTTTTGAAGTGTTTTTACTTTGCTAATATTGACAATTAAACTTAAACTTTTGCCAATACGTAAAAAAGCGGATTAATTAAATTTGGAAACACTTTATAAAAAAGAATATTATGTTATGAAATCTCAAACGTATTTTGATCTCGAACATGGTACCTACCTAATTACCCACCTACTGCATTTATTTAAAAAATAAGGGTATGTAGTGAAGGACTGCTTTTAACATTAAAAATCCATATACGTAAATATTATATCAGTATTATACAAAATATAAACAATGAAATAAATTAAATCTTTGTTTGTTTCATTTGCTACATATAGCTGATTTATGTTTCAATTTTATATTTAAATCGTTTTAAAAAAAAACATTTTTTCTTAAAGTTTGCTAACAGGAGGACTTTATTCCACCTGATGGTAAGCGGTAGTGAGATCCACATTTGAGGTCGACAAGCACAATGTGCACTGCCTAAATGCCGTTTCACGCCCCGCCTCAAGAGCCCGGGATCATAGGAGGGAGGGAAAACATGAGCTAAAAGGGCATTCCATGCCCTAATGACACGTGGCGGAAAGGAAGAACTAGACCTCTTGATCCGAGTGGAATAACTTCATACTCGAATATAAATATCCTAGCCTTTCCTTTTTTATTACACAACATACACATCGTCACTTCAACAACACAAATAAACTTAAATATATTTAATAACACCTTCCAATTGCATTAATACATATATCAATTCGCACAAATTCCTAGTTATCTATCTTCTCCTATATACATAATATTATAGGAGTAGGTACCATAAAATCTTTCTTACGTACCTACACTTATCGTAGATTATTGAAATAGGCACTATATAGCCGGATCTTAATATGAATAATTTGATAAAACCTAATAAGTAGGTACTATCTAAGTAAATAACGTGTTTATAATAAAGAGTGGACAATGTATAGTGGACAGAGTCTCTTGAATTCATTAATTGATCTTAAAACCGCCTTGGCCCAGAGACCCAGGGTGGTTTGTGGGAATCCCAGAGGGCAGGGAATAAATAGGTGAGAAAGGTTGACCCTACCGGGCTAAGATGGAAGGCGCCCCTGGGTATACCTTACTGCAGTTCAAGTTTGCAACTTTACAAACTTGTACCTACTAATGGTTATACAAACTGTTTTCCAATGGCTTGCTTAGTAGTCGATTCGCACGAAATTCATTCACCCAAACGTGCGAAACGTCCACTTTCAAAATTAATATTTTTTTAAAGGCGTTTCGCATTGATAAAGTTTTAAACGTTCTCTTAATAAACCTCTTCAAGAACTAGTAAGTAATATGCGATTCGCTCTTGAAGATCAGTGCGAAATGCCCACTAAAAAAATCTTATTATTGAAAGTGGACGTTTCACACGTTCGGGCGAATGAATTTCGTGCGGATCGACTACTAAGACCTATTTTCGCTTTTTTTTTGTTTTTGCAGTTGGAAAACTGTTTTGTGCAAACAAAACAAAAACATCGACCAGAGCACTTAAGTACTTAACTTCTGATAAACATACTGAATAGTAGGTAAAGTTCACGGATTTATCGCTAAGCTTCGTACAGATTTACGATCTATCCAGTTGGTAAATGTTCACACTAAGTAAGTCTGGTACGTACGCCTTTGGAGGTAAATATTTTGATATCTAGATTGGTTATTGGAAGAATGAATATGGTTGTAGGATTAGTGGGTAATAGTGGGATATTAACACCTCCATTTGTTTGATAGCCTTTTGCTCTATATTTGAAAGGAGACTGAATCGATTTCATACAATCGTGGGCCTTAAAAATCATAACTTGTTATCAGACGAAAATGGTGTCAATAGGCGAGACGACTAAAAAAATATAATTAGTCCGTTATTTAGATTATTTAAAAATATTGTACTCGTATTTTTTATTTTCTTTCACAAACAAGAAATTATGAAGATATAGTGCTTAGAAGTTTCGTATGACGTCACGTTTACGTACAATTTTTGCGTAACTGTGACGTCACAAGCCCCCACTCCAGAAGTTTGATAAGCTATAATTTTGTCATTTTTCAATCAATTGAAAAACAAAAAAAAAACGTGTCCCATATTTTTGTATAAACTAACTTACGGACTAAATAGAATAATAAGATTTTGACCCAGTCGTCACGCCTATTGATAGGTCCTACCTTAAGAGCTTTTAGTGAAAATTTTGCAAGTTTCAGACAATCTGAGAACTGAAATAATGGAATTAGAAAACGTGATAAGAGTGAGCAAAATCCACCGGCGTCAACTATCAAGATCAATGTCAGCAAATATACCATAGATTCATTTATTTATAGATTTCAATGCAATTGAAAGTATTTTTGTGTATCTACTTTTGATTCTGGTATCAGTATGTTACGGATAACATACGTGCTTAAGCTTATTACCACGAGATCAGATCAATGTATGTGAAGTTGTGTAATATTTATTTATTTATTATTATAATGCGTATCACGAAATCTTTACAATGTTTGTTGTTTGGTATAAAATAGATATTACCCTTTTTTTCCAAAGCTGTTTCGTATGTTATGTATATGAGCGGTTGAGAAGCCACAATACAAGCTATTTGTTAATAAAAGATTACAACGCCCCTTTTAAGCAAAAATTATGGTTATTCAACATTTATGAAGGCGTTAAGACAGGGAAACTTCCATAGTAATTGGCTTTGTTCTCAGACACAGTATACACAAGATCAGAACGACCTATACACATTAGCTCTGTTTACACGTTTTTGTTGTTATAAACACCGGCCGTTTAATTGTATACAATACATTAAAGTCATTAGTCAAATAATTGGTCTGCTTTCCTTCCACGGTTTCCGATATAACCTAAGTGCCTTATATTAAGCGCGACCCGGAAAAACATAAAAAAGGCGAGATAATTCACGTTCTTTTTAACCTTACTAATACCTATTTTAAACGTGAAGATAACTTAGACTTTCTGTCTATTTTGCTTTCACTTCATTACTACTGAACCGATTTAAATTATATTTGGCACAAACCCAGTTTATCTACTGAAAAAGGAGGTTCATGTCCACTAGTCCTACTACGCAGTTCCACTGCCATACATTTAGTCGGTAAAACCCGAAACCGATGTTCATCACACAAATATTTGTTCCCACTCGGGACAAATATTTGTGTGATGAACATCGGTGTTTGTTCCGTGTCTGGGTGTGAATATGTATTTAAGTATGTATTTATCTATGTAAATCTATGTATGTTTATCAGTCTCTGACGCTC
The DNA here is from genome assembly GCA_039566165.1 of Maruca vitrata. Taxonomy (NCBI): domain Eukaryota; kingdom Metazoa; phylum Arthropoda; class Insecta; order Lepidoptera; family Crambidae; genus Maruca; species Maruca vitrata. The sequence continues at coordinate 6,145,876 of CM076919.1, forward strand.
ATAGTACAAGCTCTGCTGAGTTTGGGGTTAGATGACCGTATGTGGAAATTCCCAGATATTTATTATTTATCATTATTATAAAATGGACCAAAATTTAAAAAAAAATTTACTCGACTTGGCGGGGGACTACCGTGCGGTAGACTCACATTTTTCTATGTATACGTGACATAATTTACCTGAATCATCTAATTATTTAATTGTTTTGCATGTATGAAATTTCCCATTTTAATACTCTCTGAGGGAGTCGCATGTGCCAAATAAACAAGAAGATACTACTTATTAAGACTTGATGAAAAAAAATCTTTAACTCGTATAATATTCTGGGCAGGATAAGTAATAAACAACCAACTACTCAGTCCCACTGCCATACATTTAGTCGGTCTAAATGTACTACGTACTGCAGTAGAACTAAGTAGGTAGTTGAACTAGTAGGAATATACTAATAATAACATAAGCTCCTTTTTGACCTGCTTCGATATACAAAAGTAATCTTTTACACCATACTCATAACGTGGACTGAGGCGGATAAGTACCAACAAATAATATCAATTTTTTTCGTTAACATGATATTTCGACAATTTAATACTTCACTGGTATTTTTTTTATTTACAACACACCACGGTTGAACGACCTATGTAAACCCAGTGGTAGACATTCCTTTCAGAATAATGGTATCCTTGTTATTTAGCAACAGAGACACTGAAGTTCAATACGAGTGATAAAATAAAAATATATAAATTACTAGTGGCACGCCCTCGCTTTGCTTTGGGTGAATTTTACATAAAAACCTTCCTAAGAAGTTCTTAATTCCCTGAATTCCTCTGTCTTTAAAAAAACGCATCAAAATCCATTGTGTAGTTTGAAAGATTAAAGCATTCATAGGGATAGGGATAAGGACAGAGAAAGCGACTTTGTTTTATACTATACTTTCCGCCCGCGACTCCGTTCGCGTAGGATGTGTAACAGGTAAAACATTACTTCTGTATAGTTTATGTCCTTTCTCAGGCTCTGTACTATATCTGTACCAAATTTCATTGAAATCGGTTCGGTATTCTATGCGTGACAGACAGACAGACAGAGTTACTTTCGCATTTATAATATTAGTAAGGATAGTGTTATTACATTATACCTCACAATACATAACTATGTCACGACGCCGTGTTCAAGCAGTTATGTTACGAATATCATAGGCAATTAAGTGGAAGACACAAATAACACACCCAGTCACGGAACAAACAACGAAGTTTATGACACAAAATTTGTCCCTTGGGTATGTATAATGCTTGAGAATCTATTCTACGCGAAATACAACTTTACGCGTAGGAAGACGGGCGGCCGCTAGTAAATTAATAAAACTATTAAAGACGCTATCAAGCCAGTGAAATAATACACACAGACTAAAGCATTAAAAAAGTCAGTGGAACTATTCGCAAATACGTCGCATTCAAACCAAACCCTTGTTTACCCTCCCTCCTATGATCCCGGACTCTTTAGACTGGGCGTGAAACGTCATTTAAGCAGGCCTTTAAAATTAAGGCGTCCGACCGATTTCAGCCATGGCGGCCGATCTCAATTGAGATCAGCCAAGTGCCCAGGACATATTATAGTGCACAAGTGCACGCGCAAACGCAAGTGCACTCTCTATTCCCTTACTCTCATAGTTCAGTGAGAGGGCAATCGGGCGCAGGACCACCGGCTTAACGTGCTTTCCGGGGCACGGGAACGTGCAACCGCCAACTTCCTGACGCCGGGCTGAGTAATTTCATTACAGATTCTAGGGGCGTGAGCCTTCCGCTGCCCCGCCAGCCCAGTGAAATTGTAGAAGCCGTCTGAGGGTAACAGATTAGTACTTTCGAAAAAAAAAAATTATTACAGAAAAACTCACACAAATTTTGCCCGACCCCGGACTCGAACCGGGGACCTCTCGGTCCTAACGCAGCACTTGCTACCAATAGACCAACGAGGCAGTTAAAACCAGGCAGCAGGCCTTTAGGGTGACTGCGACAGGCTCAATGAGGTCTATTGCGCCTGTCGACCATATGTGGATCTCACTACCGCTTACCATCAGGTGGAGTGAGGTCATTCTGTTAGCCTTTTATAAAAAAGCCCAACTCCGTAACTAATGTTGGTCCGGGTATTTTAGTTCGATAGTTTAAAAATATTAAAATACTCTTGACAGATTTTTTAAGCTGCATTTTATATGTAGAATAATTTATTGTTTTTGTCACCTTATAATGCACTCAGAGAGTATTGAAATGAGAAATTTAATATAGGCTGGTACACACTTATTTGTAATACAAACGCTCTTACTAATAGTACAGGATCCGTGGTGTATTTTTCACTTGATTACTATCAAGCTAATTTTCCGTGAGTAGCTTCATTTTGATAAGACGCCCAAAAAATTCCTGTGCGAAATTTTTGATTGTGGTAGCTAACAGAGGTATCAATGATTAAATATTTAGGACCGTAGGACCGGGACAAAGTACCACGGAATTTGTAGGACAATATGACCGTTACATTATATAAATATTAACTAAGTAAAATAATAAAAATCAGCTGGTTAGTAATCATTTTTGGTGATCTCCTCCCCCTCCAACTTGTATCGATAACGAGATCACCAAAAATGATTACTAACCAGCTGATTTTTATTATTTTACTTAGTTAATATTTATATAATGTAACGGTCATATTGTCCTACAAATTCCGTGGTACTTTGTCCCGGTCCTACGGTCCTAAATATTTAATCATTGCTACCTCTGTTAGCTACCACAATCAAAAATTTTCGCACAGGAATTTTTTGGGCGTCTTATCAAAATGAAGCTACTCACGGAAAATTAGCTTGATAGTAATCAAGTGAAAAATACACCACGGATCCTGTACTATAAGCCAAGTGCCGAAACTTCAGATCATTGCACCCTGAGTCAAAGGCTCACATAATTCCAGTCTACGTGCGGGTCATATTTCAAACGTCACCTTAATTTAGGTTCAAGGACCGCAGACTAAGGAATTTAAGGATGTTCATTGTTTATATTAGTATTTTTGCGTAAATGAAGTCTATTTTTCGGAAATCTGCACGGTAGGTGGTAGTTCTGTTATGGTTCATAGTTTTCCGCCCGCGACCGACTGACCGTGCGATGTTGACACATTTTAGTAACTCATTAATAGATAAACCTACTAATTTAGAATAAAAGAGAATAGAGGGCGCTAGTAGCCACGTAAACAACACCTTGGTTATAATATCTTAATTAAAATAGTAAAATAACGATAAATGTTCAAAGCAAATACATATTAAGCAAGAATAAGTTATAAATTACTTGCACAAACGTTATCTAAACATAAGGCAGTGTTTTTAAATAGTACTGAGTGTAAATAAACACGGTGGATTGACCGGTATTTATTACAACTTGTGTGTCAAAGACAAAACTAGTGACAAGTGAAAGATACATAGTGAGTTATTGCAAATATAATATACACGGAAATTGGATCTTAAATTGAGGTATCGTAATATTAATTGCAATAATAACCTTAAAAATGTTGACGTAATGAATCACCAATATAACCAAATAGCAACCGACCATTAGTTCATCCACTCGCCACTAGATGGTGCAGATTGATAGTTATTGATTTATTGGATTTTATGCCACACACGCATTTGATTACATTCAAGAGTTTTTGCTATTCACCGCAAGATGGAGAGATTATGCGCTGGGTGTCGAGGAAAAATAATTAATCGGAGATTTTTGACATGTTGCATATGTACCGAACTTTATGATTTGGAATGCGCTAATGTATCTGATACCAGATTCTACAATACCATGTCGAAAGAAAATAAAGCTTCCTGGATATGTCCTCTGTGCCGAGCGAAACGTCGCAAAACTGATAACACCAATACTCCGGTAAGAATGCTTCCTTCTCAAACCTCTGACAAAACTTACCATGACTTAGTGGACCAAGATGACAGTAGTAATGTAACATTGCGTAGGACCCGGTGTCGACACGAGACCCATGACTCAATCCAGCTCGATGAGTCAGACGCGTCGTTTCCCGGGGATACATTGCCATATGGAAACCCGGAAAGCCATCAAATAAAAATACCCGGCTGTGCAGATCAGATCCTTGAAAAATGTGAGAAAATTTCTTTGCAAAAGCTCACTGAAGTATTAGAAGAAAACAATAAAAACATTATTTCATCTATCCAGTCGTTCCTACAGAGCCAAATGGAACAAATATTAACTGGAATAAGGGATGACTTTAAAAATTACACACAAAATTATAAAAAGAACAAAAATTATTAAGGAAGACATCCAATCTCTGAACTCAAAAATAACTAACCTGGAATTAAAATGTTCGGCACTACAAACTGAAATTGATCAAATTAATAATATGAAAATGGACCTCAAAAATATTCCCCTAATGCTGAAGTCAGGGAACGTTCCGACAAGATATTTGTACTCCACGGCTTGCAAGAATTTTATCGTGAAACTGAAGAACAAATTACGGAGCGAATTGAAAATATTTTTTACGATTTTTTGAATATTAATATAAAGGGATACATAGAAGATATATCTTTTATAGGAAAGAAAGGAAATATGAGTCCAATTAAAATAGAGTTAATAAGTAAAAGAATAAAAAATACATAATGGAAAATTCATCTTACTTCAGACAAGCTGGACTTAATATAACTGAATACCTCAACAAGACTGAACTACAAGAAAGGAAGGAACTTTTCCAAGCTCTAATTTCCGCCAGAAAAAAGGGCCATTACGCCATAATAAGAAATAATAAATTAATAGTGAAAGACCAACAACAAGATTTAACATTAAATAGAAATAAGAACAAGGATAGTTCACAAATTAACAAAACACAAGCTTCTAATTCTTCAAGAAGATTTACGGAGTCATATCATCAACTCCATACAACCCCCCAAGTGCTAATACATCAACAAGTCACAGCTGAAGAAAGCCTCATAAATACACAGAAGACATTTCGAGAATGATTTCTATATTTTGTACCAGAACATGCAAAGCATTAATAACAAGATGCACCTTCTTGATGACTTAGTACAAGAAATTAAAAATATAAATATAATATGTATAACCGAAACATGGCTTAGTACTGAGAAGATAAATTTACTTTGTCTTAATAATTATATTTTAGGATCATACTATAACCGAGAGGCGCATGAAGGAGGTGGTGTGTGTACATTCATTAAAAACAATTTAGAATATATTAATAGGTTGGATATATGTACGCTATCTATAGAAAAAATATTTGAAATATCGACGGTCCCTACGTATATAAGGACATGTAAAAAATGTGGTTTTTTTTTTATTGCATTTTTCGCAATGATTTATCTTTGCGTATACGCCCATATATAATTTTTTTTCTAAATATTCATACTTTTGCCAATTTAAGGAACGTATAAGAGAACAAGTGTGATAATTACAAAGAAGCAATGTCGTAGATGCGGATATCTAGACATATCCTTTTGTACTCTGTTTTAAAATGCGCGCCAAATCTAGCGAGCGCGGTCATGTCAAACATAACGTTATTTACGGGAGATTCCCCAAAAAACGTGTCGATTCGTGTTCATGTGGTAAAAAGATACAAGTTCTGATAAAATTTTTTGGAATAAAATAAGAGAAGTAAAAATTGAAGGGGCTCATCCAGACATTGTTAAATTTAAATACAACTTCTCCGAAGAAAGCTATAGAACTCTAAACTGCGAACATAACATAAAAAATACTAGGGGTGTATAGAAGAAGGAAGATTTGATTCTAGAGAAATTATACAAAGAGGCAATTCCTATCACTGAAGTAAAATACAAAGACTTAAAACATTTATGTGATACAATGATTATTCCAAAAAAGTATCATATTTTCTATAAGAATCTTAATCATGGTAAAGAAGAGGAAGGTCAGGCAGGATGAAGAAGATTAGAAATTGATTACCTCTATGTGCTTTATTTATAAAAATTGTGTTCCTTTTATAACAACACTACATACAATTAGTAGAATAAACCTGTGATTATTTTTTGTTACACATACTGAAATTACTTAATAATTGTTAATGATAAGAGAAACTGTGGTTCACGATGAGACAATAATTGTAAGAATAATAATCATCTTTATTATTATTATTATAGTCTGAATAAATACATACATACATACATAAAATCACGCCTTTTCCCAGAGGGGTAGGCAGAGATCACTTCCTGCCATGTGCTACGATCCTGGCACACCACTTTCGCTTCTTTCACATCCATCATTCTCTTCATGCATGCTTGTCGATTACGGGTACTTTTGATTTGACCCTTCTTCAAACTTTGGCCTAATTGATCATGGAAGGTCTTTCTTGGCCTTCGATATTTCCATTTATGCTTCTTCTATGTTTGCCTTTCGTTAATCGTCTCTCATTCATCCTCTCAACATGACCAAACCATCTAAGCATAACTTTCTCAACCTTAGTCACTACATCTTCTTTCACACCACAACGTTCTCTAATTATTTCATTTCTAATTCTATCACTCAGTTTCACTCCTAGCATACTTCTAAGTGCTCGCATCTCCACTGCGTTTATCCTACTGTCGTGCTTCTTCTGCCATACCCAACTTCCGCTTCCGTACATTAGTGTCGGGATGAACACTCCCCTTTGAACCGCCAGATGTGCCTTTTTGGACCCTTTCTGACAGTTCACAAAGGTGTGCAGCGCTCCGTCTGAATAAAGCTGTGATTATTTTTATTTCACATACTGAAATTACTTAATAATGATTAATGATAAGAGGAACTGATATTTACGATGAGACTACAAATAAATATAAAAAAGTTGATTTGTTAGATGATTGTCACTTAAAATAAATAACTCTTTAATATAAAAACTTGTACTTTAAATAATTAATTAATACAGAGACTAAAATAAGATTTTATTTATAAAACGGTGTCTCAGTAATAATTTTATTATGGACTTGTCTTTTTTTACGTTTGGCTCTATACTTGTGCCGTATTAAACACTAGCAACGTAAAAACAGACATGTGTCCATTAATGTATAGTTTATACTTAAGGATAGCTATCTAAAGATTTTTAAGGTATGGTTTTGAAAATAATGACAGTAATTTATATTTTCATTAAACATTGACTTGAAAAATAATTTAATTTATTGAGTTGGTATTACCCAAGTATATACAGATATCTTAGATTTGTCTTGTATTTTTTCATTTTGATAACAATGTAAAAACGGTCAACTGTCAGTTTTATCAAGAAAATCGATAAAAATTAAATATGTACCAATACCGTTACAAACTTCCTCAAACTAATAAAACTTTGGAGTAAAAATATAATTAAAATTGTTCATACCGTAATTTGTAGAGAGATTTGAACCTTTATCACGCTCTCCTGTAAACCTATGTTTTTGACATGTCGCTTTATACGTAGGGACCGTCGATATGTGCAATAGAATTAATACAACCTAGATTAATAATTGTTACACTTTATTGGCCTGATAGTAGGAGAGAAGTTGAAGTTTTTTACAATCGTGTTAATGAACTTTTAAAACTATTGTCTGTTAAAGATAGAAATAAGAATATAATTATAGGGGGTGACCTAAATATAAATTTCTTAACTATGAATAAAAATAGAATAACACTTACGAATTTAATGCTATCATATAATTTTCATCAATTGGTAAAAAGTGCTACTAGAATAACTCCTACGAGCTCGTCATGTTTAGATTTACTGTTTACCAATTTTAAAATACATGCAGAAGTTGAAGTGAGGGACTTAGGATTTTCAGATCATAAAGGGCTAATACTAAACATTCCTACTTTTAACAAGTCTCCGTCTCAATTCATAAGAGAAAAAAGAATATTTAATGACAAAAATATATCCGCATTTAAATCAGAATTATCAAATATAAATTGGGGTAGTATACTCCTAAAAACAAATAACGTAAATGATAACTATAGCAATTTTAATAATCATTTAAGGAAAACTCTAGACAAATGCATACCTAAAAAATTTTTTAAAATAAACCTTCAATCAAATAAAAATAAAACATATTTAACTCCAGCTCTAAAAATATCATGTCGCAATAAACGATTATTAAAAATACTAACAACTAAAACTAAAAATAAAACATTACTTAACTATTACAGAAATTACTGTACAGTTCTAAAAAGCAATATATAAATCTAAAAAATTACAAATACACGTTTATTCCAAAAGTCTTCTAATAAAACACGGTCCATGTGGCAAATAATACATAACGTAACAAACAAAAAATCATTTCAAAATAAAAACAATATAACACTTAATATAAATAATGATCAAATAAAAAATCCAAAATTGATAGCAAACACATTCAACAATTTCTTTGCAGCAATAGGAAGCTCACAAACACATACGAATCATAACACTATAACTAATTCAACTAATATCGGCACTGTTGAAAACTCTTTCTTTTTGTATCCAACTGATCCTAACGAAATCTTAAAAATAATAAAACATCTCAAAAACAAACAATCGTTTGGCCTAGATGAGATACCATCAACACTAATAAAGTACTGTGCAGAAGAATTGGCCCCCACATTCTCAATATTAATCAACCAATCATTCAATGAGAGTACTTTTCCAGATCTACTAAAACAGTCTATTATTAAACCCATACATAAAAAAGGAACCACTACTGATCCTAACAATTATCGACCTATTGCTTTACTACCAACAGCATCAAAAATATTTGAGACCGCGATGGCCAACCGTATCTACAATTTTTATGAAAAATATAATATTTTCCATAACAGCCAATGTGGGTTTAGGAAAAAACACTCAACTTCATTAGCAGTTTATAAATACATACAAACAATTTTAGAAGCTATAGAAAATAAAAAATACGCAGTAGGGCTCTTACTTGACATGAGTAAGGCTTACGATAGAGTTTCATATGAGATTATTTTACAAAAACTTCACTCCACAGGCATTAGAGGACCTGCACATGAATGGTTCAGATCGTATCTTAAAAACCGTTCGCAATATGTAGAGATAGACCATACAGACTTTAATTCTGGTAAAATACAATCTGTGCGATCTGAGAAAACCCTCATGATGGGGTCGATCCCCCAAGGAAGTGTTCTGGGTTGTCTCTTATTCTTAATTTACATCAATAACCTCCCGGCCTGCTTGAATGAAACCAGTATACTATTTGCTGATGATGTATCAATAGTGATCCCTTGCACAAATAACCGCGAACTGGAAGAAAAACTTAATTCAAACCTTAACACTATTGTTCAGTGGCTAGACATACACAATTTAAAACTAAATGTAGAAAAAACTAAATTAATCCAATTCAAACCCTACCAAAAAATACCATTATCATTAAATTATAAATACCTTAATACTAATATAAAATTTGTAGATTCTGCAACATTACTAGGAATAAATCTTGATACAAGTCTAAATTGGAAAAATCACATTCAACATCTATCAAAGAAATTGTCATCATTTATATATGCGCTCCGTCACCTGAAACGCGTAACTGATTTTGAATCAGCCCTAACAGCCTACTACGCGTACGCTCACTCTAGAATTACTTACGGCATAATATTATGGGGCAATAGTACAAGTATTAATGATATACTGATTCTGCAAAAGAAATGTATACGAATACTTGTAAATGTTGACCAAATGTATTCCTGCAAACCATTATTTAAAGAACATGGAATATTAACGGTAATTTCTATTTATATCTTAGAGTCATGCAAATTTCTAAAAAGTACCCCCAACTGTACTCCCCAATCAACATGAATCGACGAAATAATAGATACCTAAGTAAATATAACGTTCCATTCTCCCGCAGAAAAATATTCTCCTCAAGCCCCCATGTCATGGTAATAAAAATCTTCAACCATCTTCCAGATAATATAAGAACCATAGAAAAACAATCAATTTTTGTAGAACATTTGAAGACACTTTTAATAGATAAAGCTTATTATACGATTGAAGAATACTTCAACGACACATTTAAATAAATAATAAAAACATAATTTGTTATGCAAATAAAATTGTATACTTTAGAATAGAATAGAAGAAGAATTGATTAAACTTGTGATTATGAATATTTATATATCATATAACTAAATATGTATTACTAGCGCTCTGTAAATGTTGCTGTGCCCTTACGGGGCGTCACATAACGGACTGTACCTTATACATTCAACAACTATTGTAATAACGTGTGACACGCAATAAATATTTTGAATTTTGAATTTGAATTTTGAATTTTGAATTTTGAATTTAATTTTGTTGCAAGCACCGCGTAATAAATGGGTCCAAATAATATTTTCTCTATATTATGAGTATTCAAAATGAAGCTTTACATTCTTCTAAAGACTTCCGGTTTCATATCCAATTAATGTCGGTATGAAACATTACCCAGAAAAAGCGTCGATGGCCGAGTGGTTAAGGTCGTTGCTTGCCATGCGAGAGGTCGCCAGTTCAAACCCCGCCAGGTACCAATGTGTTTTTCAAATTTGAAATTCATATGTACCATCATTCGACGCTTTAACGGTGAAGGAAAACACCGTGAGGAAACCAGCACACCTGAGAGATTTTTCAACGGTGTGTGAAGCCATGTCAGAGGCCTACGGGCGGTTTGAACTCTGACACCAGGTTGTTCATCAACCATACGATAAGAAGAGAACATTACCCAGAATGAACAAAAGGAACTATTTAGGACTTTAAAGGCACCGGGGTTATTGAGGGTTATATAATTCGGGTTTTAACTGCCTCGTTGGTCTATTGGTAGCAAGTGCTGCGTTAGGACCGAGAGGTCCCGGTTCGAGTCCGGGGTCGGGCAAAATTTGTGTGAGTTTTTCTGTAATGAAATTACTCAGCCCGGAGTTAGGAAGTTGGCGGTTGAACGCCCGTGCCTCGGAAAGCACGTTAAGCCGGTGGTCCTGCGCCCGATCTCTCATCGGTCATGTCGGATTGCCGTCTCACCGAATTATGAGAGTAAGGGAATAGAGAGTGCGCTTGTGTTTGCGCGTACACTTGTGCACTATAATATGTCCTGCGCACTTGGCTGATCTCAATTGAGATCGGCCGCCATGGCTGAAATCGGTCGGACGCCTTAATTCGGGCTATTGGATGAAATAGTGACCGAGTGATATCTCATTCTGATATCAAAATCCACTAATGGGTACCGCCCAACCAGACCAGACCTCAAATCAGTTTTCTTATGAAATTTGGGTGGAGACCTATTCTATATTATGTCAAAAAAAGTCGTGTTAGTTTTATGGTTAACATTTTTGGAAAGGTGGCTTAAAATGAGGAGACGGACATAGGCAATTTTTTTTACTGATTCTATATTTTATAGGTACTAAATTTTCGCCCACTCCATCCGCGTGAGGTAATTTTTTTGCGTTAAACACTACTCCCATAGCGCAGTCGGTAAAAAAATTAAGCAATGTCTTCCTTAGACTCTAGACTAGCAGTGTCCCGAATTTAATTTAAATCGGTTCTGTTTTGGGGGATTGCACAAAAGACAGACAAAGTTACTCTGGCATATATGATGGTATTAGTAAGGATTGTTAACATAATCCGTAGTTAATTATCTACTAAGGAAATGCAACGTGATTCGCATGATTGCTCAAATCAGTACGAGTACCTTACTAATTAGGTAAGTGAACTGTAAGCATTTACGTTGAACATGATATTATCGAATAGCAATCATATTAACAATCTTCTCAGTAGTACCGACACGTGTAATTTATTAGATACTACGGTACGAATATTCATAGGAATGCATAAAAAATCTGGATTGGGTTATAATTGCCTATCTACATAAAATGAAAATCAACCATTCTTTAAAAGAATATTGTGTTATTTGTTAGTGATCATTTGATTACGAAACGAACCATAAAAAGTAAGTATGTCTATGAACAACCACTTTGCAATATTTTTTTTTATTATTTTTTTTTTGTTTTATGTTGAAAAACTTTTAACCATAAAATCTATGCCAATATTAGGAGAGGGACCTTAGTGTCACAATACAATAAATATTTTATCTTATCGAATTTCTTAGTTCCACCATCCGGGTTCTTAGAAAAAGTTTACTTAATTGAAGTGAAACCTGATTTCCAAACAACCTAAAAGAGACGTCTCAACAAGGGACCTACAAACAAAGATTTACGTTCAAAATAGCCCATAAACTCCAATCACGAGCCGTCTTTGAAAGAAAGATAACCTAGCAGACCTGTCTTATTGTGTTCCGGACCGCGTAGACTCTTAACGCACGCCGAAACGCCCTATAAACTGAGTAATCGTTATCCAACGAAGGAGCTTTGCAATTTTCCTTTATCGACAAGTGGTTTTTACTGGGGTCGTTAAGAGATTACGTTTAATTATTTGACTTAGCTTTTATTAGGTCGTTCCGAGCAGACAAAGAATGTTTATAGCATAATAAAACCTCCGTAGCATCCCCGTACATAATTGATATTTATGGTGATGTTATCACCGTCGGGCGTGTACGGTATTTTCCCGACGACAGTCGTTTCGACAGATTTGTTTTTAAAAAATGGCCGCTTTTATATCTACACCACACTCGCCGGCTGGGTCGTATAGCGTGCGAATTAATAAAAGTACTCCGTGATATGTGATCCGATTGCCAAGCTGTGACTTATGTTTATAACCTATCGGGAATACTCGTGTGGTTTCAATACTGTTACTGAATACTCTGATTTACTTTACATATAAGTAACATAATACTTGCCAATTTACAATGTGTGTATTTTTTAAATATGTATGAATATAGAGTATTTTTCCTAGAGCGGAATAATGCGTACAATGTATTATGGTATAATAGTCATAGATTTGAACCTCAATAGCATAAGATCAAGTACGAAGATCGTAGGTAACCTAACATCTTATACATAAAAATGAAATGCCGTTCGTTAGTCTGACTAAAACTCGAGAACGCCTGAACCACTAATTTTGGTTTTGAAATGTTCGTTGTAGTCCAGGGATGGCTTAAATTATGAAAAAATGTAGAAAATATAAGTACTTATAGACGGTATGAAATTCGCCGGGACCACTAGTTGTAAATAAAAACACATCCTTATTATTAATGATGGTTCCCTATGATCGAATATCAAAAATAACAACCTGTCCTAAGGGCCCTTTAACCTAAATTTCGAACGAAATTTAAACATAAAATTATTGATAACTTTACCTGAAAATAAAAAATGATTGAGAAAATGTAAGTCTGAATTTTTTTAATGCTAACTCGTAGCTCGTTAACAGTCCATTAATTTTCTTCTCCTCAAAGTTTAAACATTTTTGAGTGATGAAGATTAATTTTTCGCAGTGTAAGTACATTGTAGTAAGTACCTAAGTTGCCGACGATAGTTATAAAAGTATGCAGAATACTTTGCTGTAAAAGTGGTACCTATTAAGAGTGTCCGGTCAGTTTAGATAGTGTAAAAAGACAGAAGTCAGTTTTACAAAAAAAGTTGATCAATACTTTTTACGTTATATGTGTTTGCTTCGCACGGGTAGTTCATTTTACGACTTTTCACCTCTTTGTATGACATGAACGTATCTAACATGAGCCAAGCGAGGTCTAAAACATATTTTTCACGTGTCGGTTACAGTACGCCTTCGACAAGTAGGAACGTATTTTACTTCAATTTTGGTCTAATATCTTTTTCGTAACATAACTTCAATTTGGTTTGGTTTAGGAAAAGATATAAATTGTATTACGGATTTTCATTACACAACAGGAACAGTTGTCATGTTTATTAAGTTAAATTGTTGATCAAATTTATAAGATCTTAGAGAGTAGACTTGTGGCACAGAAGAAATAAAACGTATTGTCCAAATACACAATTATAATACAAAACAAAATTCTTGCAATGGCACAAGTCGCGCCAATAATTTCATCGGCTCTTTCATGCGCAGTCAAGTCTAAACTAATTCTGTGGTTGGCATCCGAAATAGGGTATTTGAATATTTTTTTATTTTGATATAGTTGGATGGACCACTCTAACACAAAGACACTGTTACAAACTGCAATTAAAATGGTAATATCTCGTGGAGTTATTACAATTTTAATCGCACATTATTTGGGCGAGCTCAAAAACGCTCCATACAAACGTCCACAGCACAGCCACAGCTTGTATGCAGTGCCTAGGAAGTTTGTTCGGCAGGTTCATCAAAAGTTGCGTTTATGGATATGTTTTCATAATGAAAGATGTTAATCATTTTGTTGTTTATAAAATGACAACAAAATTTTAAATGATTTTCGCACTTTTGAAATGGACTTTCCCACCCAACTTTAAATGTCGTTTGCTGTCTCATTTCACAAAATATTAAGTTTCGATTTCATTAATAATATTGATTTACCTAAATCTTGTACTTATCACAAAAAAGGCAAGCATAACAACCACAGTCAAATACCCTATACACAATAGTGTTCATGCAAATCTGCCTCTTCACAAAACCCGAATGTGCCTTTGAAGTTGACTTTAATTTTGTAATAATATGCATGAATCTTCAATATGTTTTGAAATGCGTGATTAATAATCCTTTGTGATTCCGCAAATAATATTTACCGACTAAACTCATGATGCAAATGTTATTCGTGACTGAGTTCTTGACAGACACAGCAGAATTATGAAAGAGCAGTGTCCGCCAGCTTGTGTATATGTATTTACATGTTTAATTAATGTGTTTTTATTTATATGTACGAATCGCAATATTAAAATATATATATTTAAAGTGCTAAGAATATAATTTGTTGTAAAAGTAAGTAAAAAGTAAATCAATCAATCTTTATAAAAAATCCTTTCTTTTAAGTGGATTTCTCGAAAGGCCAACCAAAAATATGGAAACACTACAGGATCTCTTTTTGTGCGTCTGCCTGTCTGTCAAGACTTTATTTAGTCTAATACTTATCTTGATGGACTACTAAAAGCTTCGAATAAAACAAGGTTTTAAATGAATGCATTTGAAAGTACTAAGCCATTTTATATGTATAGTTTTTTATGCAGGATAAAATAAAACCTATAGGCGTTAAACTAAATTCGAATGATTTTTGATTTCTCATTTAGAACGTTATGTGTTGCATACGATCGCTAGAGGAATTTTAACGTATTTGTGTAAGCATGTATTGTACGTATCTACTTTAAAATCCAATTGTTAATTACGCAGCTACGTTTGCCTGTAAGCAAGTTACGGAGTTAAGTGAACTACGCAGAATACGTAGGTAGGCGAATACCGCAAATAAACAAGAACAACAACAAACAACATCAAATATTAATGTATTTGTTGAACGCCGACTATGCAACACTCACGAGTTTGATTGTTTCAGTTTATTAATAAATGTAGTAACAATAGTCTATAATGGGGAATGCTCTGAAGAGCTATTACAGCTAGTCCCTCCCTCCCCTTTCCACTCCCGAACGACACGTGCTGGACAGCACTGCCAAACATACAATGCAGTCGCTGGTGGCTCGGACTAAGAGGTTCAGCTCTTCATTTCTGCCCCGTGCCATTAAGGTATGGAATGCCCTTCCAGCTCATGTTTTCCCTCCCTCCTATGATCCCGGGCTCTTCAGGCGGGGCGTGAAACGGCATTTAAGCAGGCCTTCAGGGTGAGTGCGACAGGCTCAATATGATGTATTGTGCCTGTCGACCTCATATTTGGATCTCACTACCGCTTACCATCAGGTGGAGTGAGGTCATCTTGTTTGCCATTTCTATATAAAAAAAGTGGTAATGAACTCTACTTTAGAGTTCCGTAATAAACATATTTCTTATTGTTTCGTCATGTCCGACATGTCTGTCTGTCCGCGGCTTAGCTCAAAACTATTAGTGCTAGAAAGTAGTCATTTTACATGAGTATACACATTGATCACGCCGACAAAGTGGTAAAGTACTATCTAAGTAAATTACCTACACGTGAAGTGGGGAAGAAGAAATGTTTATAAAGGTATTTCAAAAACATTAGGGGTGTAGGTAAACGGTTTTATGATTGAGTGAACCGTTTGAGAAATATTAAGCTTTAAAGTAGTAAATTCCGTTAGAGTGAGGCGTATCCCCCCAATTAAAAATTAAACGTTAAACCAAATAATTTATCAGAAATTCAAACGTAACTGCAAAATTATTATATGTATATCAAAGTTAAAAAGAAAACAATCACACCTATGTTTGTGGTACAAGTTTATGAATTATGATGTTCAAAAGTTTAAGGCGGCCATATAAAAAAAACTATTTCTATCGACATACGTCGGAAGATAACCTTTATTGGAAACGCTTAGTAGAAATACTTTGTAGTAAGTGTCAAGTCCATCCATCTATTAGGAATCATGTTTGCATTTAAAAGCCGTTTGAATACGGAACTCAAGACGAGTCAACAAAAAGATCAAAGAACGTTTGTGATTCGCGAAACAAGCATTTGTACTAAGTAATTGAAATTCTCCTTTTGTTTCGATCTCAGTCTCGAATCCTGTATACCTAGGCTTTGAAGGAACTTCTGTTGTAAATTCCATTAATTTTCATTGTGTTTTGTTACATAATGTCTCAATTATACAGCAATAAAGCAAACTGCTCGAATTTGGGTTTGTGCCTATTTAATAAGCCCGTAAGCCTCTGAAATATTGTCCCTGTCTGTCGGCTAATTGGGAATTCAGCTTAGTCAAATTAATAAGTATACTTATTGGTAACTTTACTCTTTAATTTCTTGATTCATAGATTTGGACGAATGTACTTTGTGATGGTTCTATGAACACGGAGTAAACCTAGAAAGCCCATGATGAGTATATCTTCATGTGCTTACTAAGCTTTCAATATAGCAATCATTGCGATAATATCAACTTATCGTACGTGCGTACGGATTAAACAAGCATATAAATTTCATAGACGACCGCATAAGTATTTCATTTTACCTAATAACGTATTTTAAAATACGTAAATATAACATACGCGTATTTAAAGTATGTTAATATTTGTAGGTACCGAAATACTCGCTCCTGATTGTAAAATAATTACATTAATTCAGAGGGAACATGATAAGAAGCGATTACAACATTACAATAGCTGTTCATTTGTTGAACAATGGGAACCCATGAGGTCATGTAAATACCTGATAACAGCCTCCGTGTGGGACCTTTGTGAGTTTAGCGGGGCCTCAGTATTCAAAGATACTGTATTGTTTCATTATCTTTACTAAATTATAACTACCAAATTTATATATTTGTTTGAACTTTATCTATTTGCAGAGCTACTGTTCGTATATAGCAGTAATTTCGTTGTTGATATCAAGAAAAGCTACAGGAACACTATCATTATCTGGCTTCCAATTGGCTGCTATTGTAAGTTTATTCAGTAAGTTTCGAAACCTATTTTCGACTTTGAGAATCGGTCTCGAAGTCATCAAAGTTGTTTGTTGGTTTTAACACCAGCTTTAATAGCTCAATAATGAGTTCATTTTCTGGCTGTTAGCAAAAATAAACAAAATCTAAAACTTTGTTCCAAAAGTTCCATTTATCGAAAGTTTTACAATTTGCCATACTTATATTTTGCAATCAATCATTCTGTTTCATTCTACAAAATATGAATCCATTAGCGTACTTTTGAAATTTATCACTTATTTCGTGGAATGCAAAAGCACTTGCGCAATTTAGTATTTTTTGTAGGTACATTTTTTCCAGATGACTTACTTTACCTTCGACTTGGTTGGCTTTTATTAATGGCCATTTTTTTTAATTTTAATATTAATTCCGTAACCATCACGAAAATCAAAGTGACAATTAACCTTTTTTTTAATTTAATTTTAAAAGATGAGTGCCGGCGCGGAAAGGAAGGTTCAACAGACCCTCCTTTCTCAGACTGGCACTTCATTTATTATGGTTTTAGCAGCTTAATAAGGAAAGTTCATTCCATAGAACAGGTGTTCCGTACATTTAAAAGGTCGACTCATTTGGGACTGCTTTTAACGTCTAAGGATCCGTGAAGAAATACAACGGAATAAAAATGTAATTTATTAACAGAAAGTAATGTGCAGTGAAGAGAGGATGAGTTATTTCCGTCACCCACGGGCTAAAATGGAAGCATAAAATAATACGAGGTTTGCCCAAAAGATGCGAAATGCGAAAAAGAAAGTCATTTTATTTGCCAATAACATAAATATTCGGTAACATTTCGTGTTACTTGTAAGCATTTGGCTACTTTTTTTTATTAATTTAATTTGCATAATTCTCGTGAGATTACTCACTAGCCCAGGGGCTGAAAAAGAGTTTTTCAAAGAAAACCTAATTATTTGTTGACGTGAACAAAGGGCTTGGAGTATTCGCCGATTTCGCTACGACGACACTAACTTTACGGGTTCAACGTCTCCTCAGCTCTTGCCACCATAAGTTAATTTAATTAGTCTTTAACTCCAAAATTATAACAAAGCCAAAAGGCTCCTTGCGAGTAATAAACTTACAGAAGTTATTGTTAACCTCAAAAGGGCGTTATATGGTATGATTTTTTTTTCATCATTATTATTGAACCTTTTAATGCATACAAAAACAATCAATAAACTTATGACAGATTATATGTTTATCTTAACTTGCAAAATCAATATGCGTTGCGAATAGACAACACAATTTATGTATTCGCCAGAAGAAATAATAATACGCAATATATTTTTTGATGTTAATTATTGAAAAAACCGCACTGAAATTACTTTAGTTGTAGGTAATTAAACTTTGACTGTCATTCAACGATTAACAGTAGACCGGAGAAAGGTCGCCAAGGGAACTAATTGATTGATTTATTTGACACTAACTGTGCCCGCGACTTCGCGCGGACTACAGGATTTTACAAACAAAAGTTTTTTCGTTCATTTAATTACTTGCATGCCAAATTTCAATGATCTTTCTTACACGGCTAAGATTTTTTCATACAAAAGTTTTCTCCTGTTTTCGTGGGAATTTTGCAATATCCTGTTGTAACTAAGCTTTAAGTTTACTAAGGTACCTGCATGCCAAATTTCAAGCTTCAAACTCATGCGGTTTCGATTTTTCATACAAACTTATGCCCCTCTTTTTACCCCCAAAGAGCGAATTGCCAAAGAAAGATGATAATTACTAAGGGCGTCTGATACAAAAAATTGCACTGTAGTTATGCCCGTAACTTGTCTCACAAGGCAATATAAAACACTGTTTATTAAAAGTTAACTAATCTGATTAATTCTTGCAAAGTTCTTTCAATTCCATGTAATACTAGCTTTGCTTAAAAAAATGTTGAATGAAAAGACAATCTTTTTGTTCAACGATTTTTCAAGTTAATTAAAATACATTATCAATATAAAATGACAAGAGTTACGGACCGACAAACATTTAAAATAAATTCAGCAGTAGGTAATCGTTCTGATCTCTCTTTATATAAAATACCCTTTAACGTAAAAAATACATAAGGTTAAAAAATCTTGTGATCTACCACAAGCATTGTTAAAAAACGGTTACTGCACGAGCGGTCTCCAAGAGGGTTAAATTTGTTAACTTACTCCGATTACTCAAAGTATGCGAAGGGTTAACATCTTGTGTCGTAGATAGGAAATGAAAATGGGACTGTGAGGTCACATCTTCATTGTGATCTAGGGAGGTTTGAGAATGTATACAAATTTGGGTCGAGAAATTACATTTTAACAGTGATTTACGCTACAAATCTGTGTTTTGGTTTCATTGTGATGTGCGGGTAGTAAATTTGTTATGACATTATCAAACAATTATAGCCGTCATGTTCTAGCTATGAGGTTAAATGAAGTAGTTAATTAATTATATTGAAAACATGTCACCATGATCGCATTTAAAACCGGTAGTATGTAATATTATGTATCAACGGACAGTTAAGTGAATATTAATTAATAATACTTTCTTATAAATTATATTTCAGTGATAGTTCGATTTCCGATGAGAACAGCTGTGTCGCAGACGCACTTGCTCTAGTCCGTACTCGAGCAAAGCGCTGAAGCAGCAACCTAGTTCGTCGCGCGCGAGCCGTTGCGGGTCACCGTCGCGATGACTCAGTTAATTTCATTACGTTGTGAAAAGTGATTTCTTATGTAAACAAGTGTTAAGGCGAAGTTATTACTTATTACAATTATGGGTTCGCCGGCAAAGTCTATTAGGTTACAAACCGAAACAGAACATTTGTTATATAAACATCTAACTGACGAAAGAAACGAACGTCAGAAACTGGAAACGTTGGTCAGTGATCTCAAAGATCAAATAGAGCAACTTAAAAGCCACTTGAAACATCTTCAGGAGCAAAGTAATGTTGCTCCAATAAAGGAAAACAACGAGGAACCTCCCAAACCGGTTCAATATGACACCGACGAGGAGGAACTCGCCCGAGAAACAGAGTGGGTACGCCAGAAAAGCAGGAAGAAAAGGAAACTGAACCTGTCACTGTCCCCGCCCTCTCAAGAACTTGGTGAAACCAACCAGGTAACTAAAGATAAGCCTAATGTCAAGAAGGCACCGCAACCACCACCGATCATAGTTGAAAATGTCAAGAACTACCAAAAGTTCTATGATTTTTTACTGAGTGGGAAATTGACAAAAACTCATTTGCGGTTAAAATGATAAACGGGGAAAACGTCAAAATAAACGCCCGTAATGGGGATTCGTATAGGGCGATTACCAAACTCTTGTTGCAAAACAATTGCCTCTGGTACTCCTATGAAAATAAACAGGACAGGCCCATTAGAGTCATGGCAAAAAACTTACATTCGTCTTGCTTGCCTGATAGGATAGTTGATGACTTAATAGCTCAGGCATGGGGTCTCATCCCATACATTTAAAATGATATTCCCAAAAACTACAACAGATGGCGACACGAGTATTCATTCGTTGATGATGATTATGCAAATCCCAGAAAACGATAAATCCAACCATTAAAAATATATAAGCTAGTATTTAAAAATATAATAATAAATAATCAAATAAATTAAAACCCTTTTAGATAAATATTTTCATAAATTTAAATTCGCAATAAAAATTGTAGTTTTCGTGAGTGCTTATTTGGTAGAACGCCATCTAGTTCAAAAAATGACAAAAGTCAATCATCAACTAGATGGCGTTGTTCGAGTATATTTTGTATTGAATAAATTATAATTCTAGATTATTTAATTTCTTTTCCTTAAACAAGATGATATATGACACGATTATAAGAGGTACTTGATTATCAATTACAAGAATGATTAATCTCTTCCTTGGAGTAATATTTTGTATCATTTCTCCGAATTGTAGGAATGAATATTCCCTAATGCAACAAAAACTATTCAACTATCTAGTTTAAAAATTGGAAAAAATCGCATTCTTGACCCCGCCTGGACAAGATCCTCGTTTAAATAGATAAATAAATAGAATTTAGATGTTTAAATTTACATTAGAGCTTTGAATAGCAACTAAAACAAGAAATAAAAATATTCAACTATTAATAATTGGGCATAAAAATCTTTTTTCAATATTTTTCGAGTTTTTGTTAAAAAAATATATATTTCAAATAAAATAAATATAATACAATATCACTTTCATTATGTTCATTCCGTGGTAAGTAGTCGTATCACAAATCACAAATAAACTTAAAAATACGTATATACATAGCACACCAAACACGGCGCAAACAACGATGTTCGATTAAACAAATATTTGACCCGAGTGGGAATCGAACCCAAGAGTCCCACGACTCTTGACGCATGAGACAGGGGCACTATCCAATACGCCATCGAGCCAATCAGCCATCCAGAGAAGAAATATTATATTATAATTTTTACATGATATAGATATTATTTAACACAATAACTCGAATTTCTTCTATCGTGAACTTTTAAGTCTCTTCTCGTTTTAAGTACATTCTAGAATAGGGTATTTGACTATTTTTTTATTTTGATATAGTTGGATGGACCACTCGAACACAAAGACATTGTTGAAAGTATCGCTTTGATGTCTCAATAGCTCGACGAGATATTACAATTTTAAATGCACATTATTTGGGCGAGCTCAAAAACGCTCCATACAAACCGCCCCTGGCGTGTGACGTCACACGCAAGTTCTTTGTATGCAGCGCCTAGGAAGTTTGTTTGGAAGGTTCATCAAAAGCTGCGTTTATGGATATGTTTTCATAATGAAAGATGTTACTAATTCTGTTATTTATATGATGACAACGAAATTTTAAATGATTTTCGCAATTTTGAAATGGACTTGCCCACCCAACTTTAAATGTCTTTGGCTGTCTGATTTCGCCAAAAATTTAAGTTTCGATTTCAATAATAATATTGATTTGCTTAAATCTTACTGATTAACATAAAAATGGCAAGCATAACAACCACTGTCCCTATTGCATTGTCATAAATCACTATTACAATTTGATTTAAATAAATGGTTCACTACGCATCATAAAATAACAACTTTATTTTAAATACATTTTAACAAAGTCTAAAGTTTCGTCCGCCTCTCGCGCGGCACGATGTACTTGCGCGCGATGATAGCCTATCGACGACCGGGCCGCGCTTGCTCTAAAACTCAAGAGGGCTGCCGCGCGCACACGGCGCTGCTACACAGATTAAAATATTAAGGGCACGCTCTCTGCTATTTTATTATTGACGTTTTTATTAAATTAAAACGACTATAATAATGACTCATCAATATTGAATTAATAAATATTGTTATGTAAATTAGTAAATTATTATTGTTATGTAATAATTTACATAACAACATTTATTAATTCAATATTTAATAATTAACTTAGCTATTTCAATACAATAATTAAAAAAATGATTTAAATGTTCTAATAAAAATGTACCTAACAATTATTGTTATATCGAAAAAGGCCCTCACATCTCCTTTTGTACAAGTGACACGCAGCTTCGAAGCAATATCAACTTCACGAACATATGGTTTTGGTACACTTTCGCACTATGTCGTAGTAGACAGTCCTTTGAATTTTGCGCGCGAGACGTTTTCCTTCAAGGAGGCAACCCTGCTCTTGTGTGAGGTTCGGTTACACGCGCGCGTATTGTCGTTCCGCGACCCTATAATATATATATCCCTACCCTATATTTATATATTATAGTAAAGCTGTTTTGGAGCCTTTACAGCGACATCTTTTGATGTGCTTTTTCGACATGCTTTTACACTGGATGGGAATGGCTCGCTCTCGCTAGCGACGTCTGGTGTGCAAGACGGAAAACAGACATGGCGCGAGAGATGCCCGAGTTATGATGTCTACGTTTTAATGTATGGGATGGGGTATCTGTATAGTTATGTTATCTGTGGCTCAGGGCTACAAAATTGAAAATGCCGTCAACAAGCTCAGTTGGAAGACCAAGGAGCCCCTCAACATGTTTATGCTCTCGTTCCAAAGGACGAAGACATTAACAAGATATATGCAATTAAATGTGTCCTGGGCTGTAAAATAGAAATACAGCCTCTTAAATCATCAAAGCTGATTCCTCAGTGTAAACGGTGCCAAGCATATGGGCACACACAGAGATACTGCTCTAAGGAACCCCGGTGTGTAAAGTGCACTGGAAAACACCTTAGTAGAGACTGCAATAAATCGGCA
Source organism: Maruca vitrata (assembly GCA_039566165.1). Taxonomy (NCBI): domain Eukaryota; kingdom Metazoa; phylum Arthropoda; class Insecta; order Lepidoptera; family Crambidae; genus Maruca; species Maruca vitrata. The sequence goes on from CM076919.1 coordinate 6,169,483, forward strand.
GAGGATAAGCCTAAATGCATCCACTGTGGGGAACCACATCCTGCCAGCTACAGAGGATGTTTAGTAGCAAAAGAGTTGCAAAACATCAAAAACAACCGAAATAAAAAGACTGCACCACTAAATGCTCCTGGTCCCAACAACAAGAGCCTGTCGTAGAAAAGTGTGTCAGAGAATATATCTTATGCACAAATGACTAAACCGCCTCACTCATCGTCAATTGCTCATAAAAAAGATGTTGCAATGCCAGCTAAAGAAACTGAACAAACGAATACAAAGTTGACTACAAATTCTAAAATAGACACAATCTTGAGTCTCCTGACATCGTTTGATCAAAGACTAAAACATTTAGAACAACGTAGCAACAAAACTGCTACATCTCAAAAAGCCAAATCAAAATGAATAGCGTTAAAATTATGGCTTGGAACGCTAATGGACTCTTACAGCATCGAGATGAACTGCAAGTAGTCCTAAATACAGAAAAAATTGACGTGTGCCTTATCTCTGAAACACACTTCACAAGAGAATCTCACATTCAGTTTAGTGGGTATAAAACTTACCATGCACTACATCCTGATAACAAAGCTAGAGGGGGTAGCGCCGTCATAATCAAAGATAGCATCTCCCATTTTGAGCTACATAAGTGCGAAGAACAATGTATTCAGGCTGTAGCAGTCTGTATTAAAACAAAAAGTTATCCTGTTACGATATCTTCTATCTACTGTCCACCAAGATACTCATTGAAAACTGAACAATATACAGAGTTATTCGAAAAACTTGGCAACAGGTTTGTGCTTGGAGGCGACTTTAATGCCAAAAATACATTATGGGGTTCTAGACTTACAACAACAAAAGGCAGAGAACTGATGAATGCTATTAAAGAAATGAAATGTAACACGATTTCTACAGGAAAACCTACTTATTGGCCAACAGACCCACAGAAGATACCAGATTTGATTGATTTTTTCATATATAAAAACTTCTCATCAGTGTTTCTTCATATTGAGGAAGGTTTTGACATGAGCTCGGATCATTCGCCTATTATATTAACTCTTAGTGACTCTATAGTACAAAGAAAAGAAAACCCCACTCTAGTAAATAACAAAACTGATTGGGGAGGTTTTCAAAAAGATCTAGACGCCTGCATTAACCTTAAAGTTTCACTGAAAACCCCTGAGCAATTAGACCTGGATGTTTTTAAACTCACAAAGGATATACAGCAAAGTGCATGGAAAAATACACCTGAATTAAAACAAAGACCTAAAGGCAACTGCTACCCGAGAGAAATAAGAAATCTGATCGCTGAAAAGAGGCAACAGAGACGACGATGGCAACAGTCTAGATTCCCAGAAGATAAAACTCTGTTAAACAACCTCACCCAAAAACTTAAAAGAACTATTAAGAAATACAATAGTGAGCGCATGACTACCTATCTCAGTGACTTAACAAGCGATAAGTCTTCAAATTACTCCTTATGGAGAGCAACAAAAAATCTAAAGAAACCTACTACAATGATCCCTCCAATAAAGGACATTAACGGACAGTGGGCAGTAAATAATAAGCAAAAAGCTAAACGATTTGCTCTTCATTTGGAACAAATATTTAAACCCAACGAAATAACTACCAGTATCACTTTAAGTCCAAAATCTCAAAATGACCTAGAAATAAGACTAGTTACTCCAAGAGAAGTCTGTAATGAGATCAAACGACTGAGTAAAAAGAACACGCCTGGGTATGACCTTATTACTGGGGAAGTACTTCAAAACCTTCCACGTAAAGCCATCGTTAAACTGACCACGCTTATAAATGCAGCATTTAGATTAAAACACGTTCCTGATATGTGGAAAGTAGCCGAAGTCATTATGATTCTGAAACCAGGAAAACCACCCCATGAAGCAACTTCTTACCGACCAATTTCACTTTTGCCGGTCATGTCCAAGCTTTTCGAAAAACTATTTTTAAGGCGATTAAACTTGATCATTGAAGAAAGAAAGTTACTTCCTGACTATCAATTCGGTTTTCGAGAAAAACATTCTACTATAGACCAAGTACATAGGATTACCAACATCATTGAAAAGGCCCTAGAAGAAAAGAAAGTTTGTAGTACAGTCTTTTTGGATGTCGCGCAGGCTTTTGACAAAGTGTGGCATGAAGGCCTTATTACAAAACTTAGAAACTTGCTTCCGAACCAATTTTCGGACTTAGTAAAGTCTTATCTAACTGACAGAATGTTCAGAGTGAGACAAGAAGATACTTACTCAGACCTTATGTCAATTAAGGCTGGAGTGCCACAGGGAAGTGTATTGGGCCCGGTCCTGTACTTATTATACACTTGTGACATACCAGAACTGGAAGATAACACTATTGCGACTTTTGCAGATGACACGGCTATTATGGCTATAGGAATTACCCACCAGGAAGCTGTAACAAAGGTTCAATCCGCTATAACTACTGTCTTTAACTGGACACAGAAATGGCGCATTAAACTGAATGAATCAAAATCAGTCCACATAGATTTTACGAATAAAAAAACGAATTATCAACCGGTTTACATCAATAATCATATTGTACCTTACGAAAATACAGCCAAATATCTTGGCATGACACTAGACGCAAAGCTTCGCTGGAAGGCTCATGTCAAGAAAAAACGGGACGAATTAGAATTTCGGTATAAAAAGATGTATTGGCTGCTTGGGAGAGATTCCTCGTTGTCAGTTGAGAACAAAATTATTTTATATAAACAAGTCCTCATGCCTGTGTGGACCTATGGTATACAGCTATGGGGCTGTACCAAATATAGTAATATGCAGATCATTCAACGTTTCCAGAATAAAGTACTCAGAGGTGTCGTTGATGCACCCTGGTACGTCAGAAATGAAGACCTACACCGGGACCTTAAAGTAGACTTTGTCAAAGACATTATTAAGAAATTCGCCGAAGCTCATGAACATCGACTTCATCATCACGTGAATGTCCAGGCTATCCAGCTCCTCGACAACACGGACACAGTGAGGAGACTCAAAAGGACAAAACCTTTTGAGTTAGTGTAAATTAGTGACAAAAAGTGAAGTGTGTGCCACTCATTATGAACACAAGAACAAAGTGTCTTCCCCTTAATAGAGACAATAAGCAAAGTGCTAATGGACACATTCTTAGACTTACTATTATTTTAGCAGCTTAAGTTATACATAAATTATTTATTGGTTTTTGTAAGACTAGATTATAATTTTGATGGCGTTTTTTTCCAAAAGGAAATACATCATAAGGAAAAAAAAAAATAAAAAAATAAATTGAAGACAACAAAATTACAGACAAAAATAAACTGTGTACAAAACAATCATCGAGAAGAAAAGGTTTTTTTTTCAGATATTTGGAAAAAGGACAAAAGGAATTTAATTATTTAGGATATAAACCTTTACCTGTCACGTCGAGATCACAAACAAGAGGGAATGCAGATAAATTAACTTTTAATCTATACTTCAAAATCTTTTCATTTAAAGGTTCAAGGAAAATAAAAAATAAAGGAGCAAAAAAGTTACCGAGCATGACGTGTAAACTTACTTACTTTTATCTTATTTCTTCAGCTTCACTTGTTTCCCGAGGATCAGAAACATTAGTTTCTATACAAAATATACTTCTAATGGAGAGATGACTTGGCTGCCCATGACAGAAACTGGCCGGCCTTGGCCGGAGATCGAGAGCTCTGGAGTAAAATTGGGGAGGACTTTGCCCAACAGTGGGACATCATAGGCTAAATAAAATATACTTCTAATTAACTGTTTTCATATCCAGATATCGACCTCAATTTTAGTAAATGCAGACATAGCTGATGCACAGTTTTTGTGCCGGATGGGAACCGAAGCCACGACTCCTGACGGAAGAGGCACACACACTATCAAATGTACCATCGAGCCAATGAAATAGGTAATTTTTTAATGAATTCATCATCAAAAAAACTTTTTCGTCCGCAAACAAAGTTAGGCGCCTAATTTGATTAGTCCAGAATTGTGTAACTAGGTAACTTGTAAACCGTATATAATTCAAGGATAAACCCCTTTAAGACTTATGTTTAATCAAATTACTTTCACTTCGAGATGTTTTATGATTTCCAGTAATTCTTTAGTGTTATTACTTTTTCAATACAATTAGGAACATTTAGATGTTAAAAACAAAATTAGATAAAATTAAACTTCAAAGGTAAGAGTTTGTAACCATTGTAGTTATAATATTAAATTTATTAGGATATTTTAATTCTTCCCCTTTTGAAAATTGTTTCTCAACTTAACAGAGGGCATCCGTATAATTCATAAGTTGGAAATCTGATGATTTAAAATTTTGGAATGTAGTACTTTCGCTTTTCACAAGTTACTATTTAGTCACTTTAATTGGTTTTAAACCTTATCTTAGGATAGTAAGGTTACAATTGCGGAGGCAATATTGGGGTCATTTAGGGTTAACTTTACGTAAATACGTGGATTTTTTATACCACCTATATAGGTAAAACTAGTAAAACGACGAACTACTAACTAGTAAAACTATTTATTCCACTTGTTTACTTATTCACAAGTGGAATAAATAGTTTTACCACTGTTTTCTTGGCAGAAGTAATACTTGCATGTAAACTTCAAAACCTACCTATATCATATGAGATTATAAACTAAGCATTTAAGAAAATCTTATGACAAGGATTCGTAGCCATCTGTCACTGTCAGACCCACAGGCTTTTCAAGTAGATACTTATCAGCTCAAGTCACTTAAATAATGATTTACTTCTATGCATTTCGAAGAGACAATGTGTGGAGAAATGCAGCCAAAACATACCTTAACAGTGACTATTTTTATAACAGGAAGGTGACTATTTTTTTTATCAATCTGTATCATCCCACTGCTGGGCAAAGGTCTCCTCCAAACTTGTCCACAGCTCTCTGTTCAAGGCTTGGGCTTGCTAATTCCTTGACAGCTGGACAAAATCGTCACACCATCTTTTCTTGGGCCTTTCTTTGCGGCGAAAACCGTTTTCCGGTATCCATTGTGTAACAATTTTCGTGACTAATTAGTACTAATTTTTTTTTTTTTACTATTCATCCATAGATATTTAAGTACAACGAAAATGGGAGTTCTAATATTTTGCTGAATAATGAGATGTAAACAAAATAAAATCTTTCATTATTCTATTCTAATAATTTTATACGTTGATAAGTTTTCAAAACTGGTGAGATGACCTTTCCTGATTTTCCTTAAGCTAATATGAAGACAGGATATTTATATTTAAATTCTCATTGGATACCTTTTCCGATATTAAAAGTTCGAAGTATATGAAATTCCTTTTGATCCTATATTGAAATGCTTGAAGTGTAAGAGCATACAATTGTATAAGTCTGTACAGCTCTACCCACCCAACTGTACTTATAAAGATTAATGTATGAAAATAATATATACCTATTCTTTTCTCTCAAAACATAATAACTCAATAAACATTTCGATTGAGATGTTCGATTATCATTGAATAAATATGAAACATAAAAATTTTCTTCTGCTGAAATAAATTTAACAATATCTTTAAATTAACTTTAACATAAAAAGCATCTATCTAGAAAATAACACAGACGTCTAGTTAATAAAAAAGATGAATAAGAACAAAGAGTGAGAATAATATTTTCCTTTCTATCTTATTACTTTTTCTTCGTTTCAATATCACCAAAACTCTATTGCCAGAGTACTTAAGTTATTGTTTTAGTTCTCAGGGTATTTACCTACATGTATATCTACCTAAGTGTTATTCCTATAGGATTCGACATTGACACCAATATATCATGAAAATTTTACAGAACATTTTGATTTTACAGTCCACCAGTGGTCCTTAATGTTTTTACACTGGTGTCGCATGCTGAAAGCAAAGTCATTTTAACTCCATGAAGGCTAATTCAAAAGATCCCATGTTTCTTGCATTCTGTTTGAGTATTGGTGTTCTGTACCTTGTTAATAAACATTCAAAATTAATTTTGTTGTGGGTTGTTATCTTTGGATTTGTAAACATACATGAGACTCTTGATGTGATGCAAGTTTACCAACATAACGGTAAATAAAAATAGTCTCGGTAATAATTTGTGACACTGTTCATAACAATAATTTCCGATTCCATCCCTCTTAAGGTACCTCGCTTATGATCCGAAGGTCACATCACAAGTTTTTCCCTATTAGTTCCCAGACTAGCGACTCGTAAGCAGGAAAAGGTGATTGAATACCGGAACCACGTGTACCACCGCTTCTAATTTCGATATATAAAAAATCATACATTACGATAAAGCCCAATGAAATTAGGTGAAAAAGAGGTCAACCTCGGAATGAAAGATAATAAGCTGAAAAGTGGTATAAAACCTTTGTTTTGTCGCCCTTAATATGGTCTCAAAAGTCACAAATTAAATGCTATGGTTTCCGCGTCTTAAGATATTGAGGGTCAAAGTTCACAAAAAACATTTTGACGAAATAATTATTGTGCCAATCAACTAAGAAAAACAAGCCACAGATGATGCTGATGATCTCATCATTACCACAGCTATTGCCTTGTTACATTATTTACATCAAGATCGATATCGACATGTAGGTACCAATCGCACTCTTCACGCTCTACCACAAAAACGGTTGATTGTATGAAAAAAAACGTTCAGACAAAAGTCGAAGGGAATTATATACGCTACAACTGTCATAGTAGATGAAAATATCATTTAGGCAATAGGAACCGAGATATTCGCGAAAAATCGTTTTTTGTGAACTTTGACCCTCAATAGACGCGGACATTTGTGACTTTTGAGACAATATTTAGGGTGACTTAACAAAGGTTTGTACCAATTTCCAGCTTATTATCTTTCATTCCGAGGTGAAACACCTAATTTGACTTTTACCTATTTAAAATATAATGTAAGAGTGACGATACCTTAAAATAGAGAGAACGATCTATATTCTTACAGAATGCAATAAATTCCTTTTATATTTTTCGCTAGACGCCAAGATATTTTGAGTTCGTTATCATACTCGTAATCCGATGTGTTTGCTGCTGCAAGACGATCCTTCTTGTTTACATATTATTTCTTTATTTATTTATTTTTGGGAAACATTAAATTATACTAAGCACATAAATATATAACATAAATAAATTGCACACAAATCAGTGAAGTTTCCACCATTAACTAATACCTGGACATACTAAAGCGAAAAATAATTATGATCTAGATTTAATTTAAGTAACGTTATACAAAAATACAAGCAGATATAGAATTATTCTTAAGATGACCCACAATAGTAAAAAGATGTGGACGATAATCCGTAAATTGACCGGTGAGCCCCTCCTCCTAAAGTTCCAAGTAAAGTAACTACGAAATAAATTGCCCATCAACTGTTTCTGAATGGAAAATCGGTTGTGCGATTTTCCTTACTAGTCTTCCACTTGAAAAATTCCCCCCGGAAGAGGATTTACTGAGCCAGTCTTTTGACATGGACGATATCGACTTTGACGATAGAAATTTGAAATCTGGTAAAGCGTCAGGTGAGTTTTTTTGCGAAAGGCTTTAGGTTAGTGTTTTGGTACCATTACTTTTTAACATATACACAAATTACCAACCATGTAGACCAAACACAAAACGATTTCTGTATTACCTGATGATTTGGCGCTCACGTCACAATCCCAATCCTTTGTACAAATAGAAATAAATCTCACTTCAGCCCTTAACAGTCTCGGCCACTATAATAAATTAATAAATTCTCTAAAGCCCAAGCCGAACAAAACAGAGTTCTGTAATTTTCACCATAACATGGTAGGGACAAAAAATTAACACCCGTAACAACCCATTTGCTTTGCCTCACTTCGACCAAATGGGGAGCTGTACCAGTACCTGTAACTTCGGTACTGAGGAGGTGCAATACTACAATTGGGAAAAAACGGGAATGGTGGAGCGAACAAAAATGGAGAAAGAAAGAAAGAAAAGTATTTAATTGGTATCTAAAAATGAAATAGAAGAGAGAAGCATGAAGAACACCCCATGCACACCTACAATGCTGTCCCCCAGAGGTTAAAGAGTCTATAGACACAGATCCACTATCTGCCCGTCTTAACCTTTGGTCATATACAAACGTAGATATATAAGTGTAAGGGCACTCCACCAGGGCACAATTTGCCAAATTTGCCATTCCAGGTTGACCTGGAAGTCCTTGAACGAATCCATAGCCGCCTATGTGGTTTCTCACCACAATCCATGGTTCACCTCACTTCATGCCCCGCGTGTACCGACTCCTGCACGCAAACTGAGCTGATGGGCGGGTCAGCAAGCGCGGTCTGATTGGCAGAATTCTGAACCGAAATTATTTATAGTTTCTTTTGCCATCGACACGAATAGAAGACGGAGATCACACGTTCAAATAAAAAAAATAGTTACTCATCAAAATATAGTACGTACTCCTGTTGTACGACGTTGTCTATAATCTGCTAATATGAGACATTAGGTACATACCACAAATGAGACATACAATTACCACTTGGTAATCCTAAACTTGTGTAATTAACAAATTTCTGAAGCATGCTTGAACTCAATACACAGACTAATACTGCTAATACCATTTACCAAAGACCTCAACGCTACATGTATCTCAAATCGTTATCCACAGTTCTCAGACTACTTACGTTTGAAAACAATGTTACAATAGGGTATTTGACTATTTTTTTATTTCGATATAGTTGGATAGACCACTCAAACACAAACACATTGTTGAAAGTATCACTTTGATATCTCGGGTTATTTGGGCGAGCTCAAAAACACTCCATACCAACGGCCCCTGGCGTGTGACGTCACACGCAAGTTCTTTGTATGCAGCGCCTACGAAGTTTGTTCGGCAGGGTCATCAAATTTGCGTTTATGGATATGTTTTCATAATAAAAGATGTTACTAATTCTGTTATTTATGAGATGACAACGAAATTTTAAATGATTTTTGCAATTTTGAAATGGATTTGCCCACCAAACTTTAAGTGTCTTTTGCTGTCTCATTTCGCCAAAAATTTAAATTTCATGTTTATTAATAATATTGTTTTACTTAAATCTTACTCATTATTAAAAGGCAAACATAACAACCATAGTCAAATACCCTATTATGATAGATAGGTCAGTACCTTTGACTATATGAGATAGTTCGTATACAGGTCATTATTGCCTTGGAAAGTACACAAACTGTTGTCTAGACTCAACTTTATGTATCAAATTTCCTGAAACATATCACGGCTTTGAGAGAAAGTTCTCTCAAATCTCTCGGGAGACGAAAAACGGCATCAAAGCGTAAACCTTCGTATATTCAGTTCGGTTTCCACACGCCGTCCTTGTTATATCTCGCTACATTTTGATATTTTTCGATTTATCTTGGAACAGAGGAGACATAGCTTATTATTAGGTTCAGAATTCTAAATAACTAAATAAATAAGGTTGGAGTCCAACATAATTTTTTCATAGAAAAGGTTAATGAAAAAGCTTTTTAAGTTATGTTCAAGAGCATAAAAGGAGGCCGTTCTGTTATTATACTTCTTTATTTATCTTTAAATTAAACGTGTTTAAGGAACCGAATTCAGGTTATTATTGAAACAAATATCAATTGAGCAGCTATATAGCTTTCAGAAGTATCAGCGTTACCAAGATTCTTTCTACTACCATTTTTATCAATCATAATTTCGAACTCCGAGGTTTGAGCTTGAAGATCGGTCATTTAATGTCTCAGATAACTACACTAGAGGGTAATCCATTCATAATTTTGATCTAAAGGGTAAGATCGAAAACTTTTACTACCATGAACTCGCAGCATTTGGAAGGTACCAAAATAAAATAAAAAATACATGAAATTTAAGGCAAAATATGATGATATCCCCATCATATTTTTCTATAAACAATATTCTGATTGAAAACATAATTATTTTGGAGTGCTTGAATGGATTTCAATAAGGATATGACATAAGAACTTACTCATGTACATACAAGTGTTAATATTGTTATCGGATATTTATTTGTTACAAGCAGTTTGATAGATCTCTCCCACTTATCATAAGAACTAACTACTAGTATACTATTGCCAGTGCCTAACAAATACCATCGATATCTTGTAATAAATCTAATATCAGATATTGATTCGCTTCAGTAATATAATATGAAATGGGACGCTTGTTTCGATCTAATCAGCGATGGAATTAATCAAAACATTCTCATTTCTATCTTGTTTCGACGCACCAATTGTATTATTACCTTTGCAATCTTCTGTGAGACAATAATACCGTATCTATATAGATATTGCTTTTTGTCATTTTCAGATGGAGAAAAATGAAAAGCTAAAAGTTCTCATAGAAAGGCCAAGAAACTATCACTAAAAGCTTGTACTAAACATATCTATCTACCTAACCTTACCTAAACTTAATCTGTCATGGTAACACACATACGAAAACTAAACATGCCCGAAATATTTACCATGTTTTATAATAATACTCTTATAATATGTATTAATATCGAGTTCTCGATATTTCCGCACTCAACTGCGGGTCAACTGTTCTGACCTGTGATCATAGCGTTGCGTGATGAAGGTATGGTAGATAACCCGGACACATTCCCTTTCTAAAGCTTGTACTACATGGAATAATAATGTACCACCTGGAACTTACGTCTTCTGTAGATACGTGAAAACGAAATTTAAAGTGTACCAATCTACTTGTAGTACCTACATCTACGTATTCTTAACGTCCGCCACGATAGTCACTTTATAATATCATGCCTTCCTTTAATGCATTTTAATTTATAAAGCTTACGTCCGTCCTCGATCAGCATAAGGATTTATTCAGTTTAATACCATGGAAGCTTGCCAATATTAATAGGTACGAAAGTAAATGTGACTGTATGTCAGTCAAAAAATAAGATAACTGATAAAAATGAAAAAATACAAGTAGGTAATGTTAAACGCGATTAACGACTACGCGAGGTCGGAATCCGGAACGAAAAGATATTATTCTCCATTTCCATAGTATCTAGACTGGTATCTGGAGTCGTTATAGTGCTTTCTGAGTTATCCAAATACAATAAAAGCTACATTTACGCAAATGAAATGTAAACGGCCGTCCAGGCAAGTCCTTAGTAAGCTCAATGCTGCCATTTTCTCCAAAAGGTCTATAGATTCTCACATCAAGCAATAAAAACCTGATAACTGCTATAGATCATAGAATCCAGACATACCTAAAGAATAAAATCATGTATCTTTTCTGTGCTCGTCTTCAATATATCTATCAGTCTAGCTGTTAAAATTCTTTTAAAGGAAAATATTTCTATCTTTAAACTCAAAAAACTTCTAATACTTTTGTGAGTAGTACCTATTTTATCGTATAAAATGTATTTTTTAAAAAGTATGAAATACTCGTATATCCCGGGTGAGTTAAGATGTAAATGTACCTAAATAATTTCTGTTACTCCCAGATTTAATTATCTTATTTAATTACAAATAAACACGGCCTTGATAAATATAGTTATTTAGATTATTAAGACCTTTATTACATGACATTAAAACATTCCACACGCGCGTAAAGCAGGCTCGACTTTTAAGCTAAAGAAAATATTTGCGTAATATAAACACGATAGTATGATTTCTTTTTAAATCTTAATGACATGCAACGGAATAGTTTTATTACAGCTGAATGGCAAGTGATTTAGGCGGGCATGCGCTGCGAAAAGCTTCTACTTTTGCCGCGCGGCGTTCTCTGGCGGCAAAATAACGTCGCCCTTCCGCCGCGAGGACGCTCCTATGCAAGTGGGTCTAGAAAAAGTATACGTGGTAACACGTGCCCTTTTCATTTGCTGCAAAAGTGCCAGCGCTATAAATTGTTGAAAAAAAAGTGTGACAGTATGAAAACTTTTTGCAAGTTTGCATGTGTGAATTGGTTTCTCTCTGTAATGGATTTGTGAGGTCGCAGTAAATTGCGGTGAGTACCTAAAGAGAATTTCTAAATATATGAAGAACTTTCTGAGCACAGTAAAACCTTATTAACGTAGTTAAATAGAATATGATACCAGACAATTAAAGTTAAAAGGACAATAATAAACTATACTACACTATTAATGAAAATATTGAAAAATGTAAATAACTAGAACTCTTTTCAGAAACTATAGATAGACAAGCCCATAAAATAGTATTTTTTACATCATCATATTTATCTAAAAAAAAACGATTGGAACGTAAGTTACCAACCGACAAAAAGTTGTGAGAAAATTTGGTTACGTAGGTCGCTCTTAATGAAAAAAGTTTGTATTTCTTAGTGAGTAATATAAATACTAACACTCGTAAGTAAATCTCTTAGATGGGGCCCAGTTTGAGACTTTGTGGTAAAGTGCTAACAACAGATTTACACGTTTCCTATGAAATTCCTAATAATAGACTCTTAGGCAGCTATTACAATTATGTAATTAAGTATGAATTGTATAATACAAGTTAGTACTAAAGTTGAAGTTAGTAAATGAAAAGATAGTTGTTTTATTTTGTAGGTAGCACCTTTAAGATGATTATGTAATTATGTGAAAGGCTTATCCTTAAATACAACTTAGCACGTCATCGTCAATCTAAAGAATATTATGGGTGAGAGCCATCTGTTCCTCCGCTCCGCAATTCCGGTTATGATGACGAGGCTACTCCAAGCCATCATCGTATGTCAGTTAGGAAAAGGAAAGACCAGAAAAAATATTTTTTTAAATTATTAGGATATTTCATTTATTTAAAAAAATACCCGACTGCACACTAAAAAAAGAGTAAAATGTCTTTATCCCGTGGGACTTTTAGGATAAAATGTATCCTATGACACTCCCGTAATCAAGACAAATCTAACGATACCTCATACATCAAAATCCATCAAGCCGTTTAGGCTACAGGAGGTCACAAAGGAAAAGACATACATACATACTTACATACACTCGAAAAACATTACCCTCCTTCTTTGGCAGTCGGGTAAATATGCAAAAAGGTATAACTTTTTGGACCCTGACTAACCGTTTCCGGTTGGTTATTTATTTTACCATTAGTATTTAAAACTCTATTGACTATGTAACAGACAAGAAATCATACAAATCACCCATCATTCTTTGTTTTTGTAACTTGAGATGGGTGTTCTATGTCGACAAAGTAGAATGAATAATGTGCAAGAAGCGAAAAAGGGGAGAGTAATTACGTGCAATTTGTATCCAAAATTTTAAAATATAATTTTAGCTACCTTCTTTTAACTCTTGTAACAGTAGATTATTTGGTAGGCTAATTGTAGTACCTAACTGATATGGGGAAACATCGGAAATTAGACTGTCAAACCTTCGTTTAATAGTAAGATTTTAGACTTTCGCGTTCCATTACACTAAATTTTAGACTTTATGGGTCTACATGCGATATTAGGAGTAGCACTTACATAGCTACTTACTGCCCGACGTTTCGACTGGGTTACAATTATCATGGTCGCGAGCGAACTGATTCGTTCGAAATTTAATTAATTAGTTGATTTTACTTTGATGCCGTCAAATGAAAATTGTATTGCAAGGCATCTCTAAAAAAAGGAAATTTACAAATCGTCATCACCATCATGATACTTAACCACTACCGAGACGAACATCATTGTCGTAAGATTCTCATCTTGACACAAAAGGGAAGCGGACTCCATCCCCGCCAACGGACCCACACTTTATCTCCTTGTGAAAAAACACTAGCGCTGAGTTTAGATGTCACGTTTATTGTAACTGAAAGAAGAACCTTAAAGTGCATGAAGTATAATAGTTTTTATCTGGTAAATTGAACTGTGTAAATTCCTAGTAAATCGAAGGTACATTAAGGTAAGGTAAGAAGGAAAACTTTTAAATTTTGACTAATTTTTGAACAAATTACTTATAAGATTTTTTAAAAATGTTATATTTATTTTTAAAAGGCTTCCATAGAGAGGAGAAAATGCGCATCTACATAACTTAAAAAAATAATTGACGACTGACTGAGCTGACGCAATCAAGATCCTAATGCGCAACTACATAACTTAAAAAAATAATTGACGACTGACTGAGCTGACGCAATCAAGATCCTAATATCAAAAAACAATCAATCTCAACTACGAGTAAGTAGTTACATAGAAGACCAACTAATTGATAGTAATTAAAGTAACATATGGTGCTAGATAGGCTTTTTTAATGGTTCGTAAATAAAAGTTTAATACAATTTTATTAATCGTGTCTAGTCTACTCTAGACTAGTCTAGAGTCTCAACAAGAAAATTCGAAGTTTTTGTTCCGAACTAAGTGTTTTTACAGGTCTTATTAAGGATTACTCGTGATATTAAACTACTCGTGAAATCTCGAGTCACGAGTCCCTAGTGCCAGCGTTGATACTAGCAATCGGGCGAAATAGATAATAATCATTCAATTTCTGCCCGACTCTTAGAAACGAACTCACGTTATTCACATGTAACCGCGATTGGACTTGGGTTCAATTCCCCGATTTGCGGAGAGATTGAACGATTTCATGGCCACTGAAAATATCTTCAAAATGCATGAATGATATAATGTAGATACTATTTTCAAAAGTTATATTTTATTTTGAAATCTGCATTGATAATTGTGTTTAAAACTTTACTTAAAAGTTAGAAAGTCTCAGTGTGTTCACCGTAGACGGGACTTATAATTATTTAATACAATTAAAGTATTTCATTATATAGTATGAATTAACTTGGAGATGTGTGATACTAATATGTTAGTTATAATAAATATAGCTTCTTTCAACGGATTAAAAAGTGGTTCTAAGCTATGTTTTTCAGATAATACATGCTAATCCATGATTGCGTAAAGTGTAGGTATTATGAGTCATAATTTCTCGGAGTGATGAAGAGAACGAGATAAAAAGCGCCAATCAGTGGTATATACGTTTTTTATCGACTTCCATTTCATAAGAGTGAATCTTCGGTTACCCAAAATCAATAACTGGGTTAATCGCCCGTTTAACTAAAACACCGACGCATTTAAACGTGACGGACATGTTGGCGTAGTGCCAGCTATTTATCCAATCAGAAGCTCATCTCATTTCGGAGATCCGTTGCAAATAGGGGTTCCATAATCCCTTTCTCATGAAGGCCCTTATAAAACCGCGAAGTGTCCTTGCATGTTTGCAAGTTTTGTATCAGGACTAGTGAAGGTTAGGTACCCCTGGGGAAGAACTTTAGCTACTAATCCCGAAGTTGGTGAATGAAGCCCGGCGATATACCCCGGGTGTAAGGTTCCGGAGTTTACATGTGGAACCCTTATTGTTTCGCCTTCGTTCTTATGTCCTGGACTTACCTTACGAACGGTTACTTCTATGGTGGGCAGAATCGAATTATCTATCGATAGTCACCTAGCAAAAATCCGATTTGCCCCAAGTAAAATTTGATTTTCTCCCCTTTGCCCGTTACCTGGATGCGCCCATGGCTATGATATAAATAGATTTTGTACTGTGTTTTTACCACAATACCGTCGACAAAAGACCGTAAAATAAACGATTAGTACAAATATTTTTCTTTTCTACACGTATAGTAGTAAGCTCTTTTTCGATTTTCGAATCTACCCCAGTAAAAATCCGGTAGGATTTCTATACCATCCAATATCTGGTATTGTAAATGTCTAATTCAGCATTATTCACTATACCGCATGTTGAGGGATTAGTCACTCTTCCAACATCTATATATCAAAGTATGTGATGATTATATACGTAGGTTTTTCTTAACTTCATTTCTTCCTTTTTCGTGTACCTACATAGTATTAACAAGAGAATAAAACATCTCTTAGAACTCTTTAAGCAACTAGTTATAACATAATAAAACCACGATAAAAACCTTCTCTATTTAAGTATTTCATAACAACACATTTTGCTTTCTTAACGGAACAATACAAAACAAAAATAAAACATTTTATTTTGTGTATAAAAGATAAATTCTGAAATGAATGAAAAACATTTACAAATCTTCTTATTGTTTGATGAAAGGAAAAGGTAGACACGACCCCTTCAATTTATGCTGTGTGGGATGTAACTTGTACCCAAAGTCCACCCGAAAACGTAACCATTTCAGTAACTTCGACGCGTCAGCAGTTTGTTATGAGTTTACTCATATACGACTGAATGTTACAATCCTATTTTATTTTATGAATCTGAACACACATCCGTCATTTCTCGAGAACATCCTTACTAATATTATAAATGCGAAAGTAACTGTCTGTTAGAGTACTGTACCGATTTAATAGAAATTTGGTACAGATATAGTCCAGAGCCTGAGAAAGATTATAGACTACTTTTTAACCGACTGCGCTATCAATAAGTAATGTTTTACCCGTTAAACGTCTCTACACGGACCGATTTGCAGGCGGAAAGCTAGTTCTGAATATACGTTTTATAGTATTCAGTTTTCGATTAAAATTTAACAATTTGTACTAAATTATAGTAGCTTTTAAATAAAGCTGATAAAATTGGGTACGGTATGAAATTAATTGCATAATATTAAGCTTATTCCAATATTATAATTAAGCTTGTATTTAGCGTATGTAATTAAATAATATTTTCATAATTGCACATAATGAAATGGCATAATATATTTGAGAATTCAAATTTGCAATTCAAAGTACTCGGAAGAAAACCTACCCAATTTCACGTAGACTCAAGAAAGTGGTTAAAATACATGCCTTAAATGTATCGTGCGTATATACACACACATACATACACTTGTTGTATGTTTAAGTAGATATAAAGACGCTATAAAGATAGTCTTGGAGCAAATAGTGAACAACTGTTTCCACGAACTATAAATGTCACTCCCATACGACGGCTTTTACGTTCCATTTATTAAATGTTGAGATAACTGTCGAGAACTCAGAAAGAAATAAAAAAAGTCAAGTAAAAGATTTAAGTTGTGTACTAGATACCTGAGAAAACTTATATACTATTGCGATACCAATTTATTGTAGTTTGTAAACGTTAATGGAAAAATGGCTTGTTTTCAGTCTGAGCAAAAAATAAATGTTAATATAAAGTCACTGTTTTATGTTTATTTTCATTTAAAACGTGCCGGCTGATTTTAAAACTGATTGACGTTTCGATTAATTAAAACTGGACCAAGGGGGGAGACTAATTAATGATTCTGTTCGCAACTAAACAGTTGACATTGATTAGCGAAGCCAAAAAAACTTTGTTGTACCAAATGAAGAACTTTATTATCAACCATCATAGACTCAACAGAAACACTACCTAATGTTAGAGAACGATGTGGCAATGGCCTCTAAGAGTATGGTAAGCTAATACTTAAGACGTCATTCAATTGCGTAGGAGACAGATTGATCCGAAGATTGATTTCATAATTTAAGTAATATTTTTTTTTCTTAACATCAAATATTTTGTGGTTGTAATTTTTTACAGGTCGACTCCGGTACGCGTAATAATATTATCGAAAAATTTGCTTCGACGGAAGTTACAAGTAATTCGATTGGTGGTCATTTGTTCACGGAAATGAAGGAGTTTCCTTCAAAAATAAATCACGCCATTCAGCATAATAATCGGCTAAAGATACTTTTATTCTTATTTTGCGTGATCTGTTTAGAATTTACAATTCAATGATTCTGTTTATATAAACCGCATTTAATCCTTAGTAAATATGTAGTACCTACCTACATGATTCTTTATTATTAAACCGTTATAATTTATATTTTCATAATATAAATCCGTTGAGTGCTACCAAATGTATTTCCAATATTTTATTCACGAGCCACTTTCAGTCATGTGATTTGTGGTTGGTTAGTTGGTACGAGCAAATAATGTCTAGTAAAACCTACTAGAGAGCTCTTCATACACACACAAATAAAAATAATCTAGGTATATCAAATCAAAAGTACCCGTAATCGACGAGCGTGCATGAAGAGGTTGATGTATGTGGATGAAGCGAAAGTGGTGTGCCAGGACCGTAGCACATGGCAGGAAGTGATCTCTGCCTACCCCTCTGGGAAAAAGGCGTGATTTTATGTATGTAGGTATATCAAATATTTTTTATTGCTATGATCAAATTTGCAATTGAAAATTGGTTATGCCTAGGTTTGACGTACGCTTTTGTTCGTTAATTTATGCCTAATGAGCGTTTGATAAATGATCGCAACAAGTTCAAACAAAGGAATATGAGTTAGGACGATTGTTTAACAAACAGAACGTTCACTGCCTAATGACCAGAATGCTTTGGGCCTATTGTGAGAACCTTTGTTTATCACATTAACCCTTTCTTTAACAGTAAATTTTTAGGCTAGTACGGTATGAAATTAGAAGTTATTTAAAATTATGAAACAAGACAGATTTTTTAAAACAATTCGAAACGAATAGCTTACTACTAAACTATAACTTCTAATGAGTTTTGGAACTATCTATTTGTATGCAACTTGTTTCAAAATAATAATTGATAAAAGTTTTGCTACTCTTGTATAAATTCCGATTACCAAAAGACGAACTGTTTTTCTCATGAGTTTCTTACGAAACCCTTTAATGTAGTTTATAAGGAAAATTTATGAGTTCTAGTTCTATACCTTATACTCGTAATACAGTGACTGATGGCTAAATAGACAATCAAATAGCAGACACATGTTCATACAAGCATATCCTTACTAATATTATAAACGTGATAGTTTGTCAGTATGGATGGATAGATGGATGGATGGATGGATGGATGTTACTCTTTCACGCTCAAACGTCTGAACCGATTTTCATGAAATTTGATATGATGGTAGCTGGCACTCTGGAATAACATATAGGCTACTTTTTTTTCAAAATTCAATTTATAGATTTTTATAAAACTTGGTATGGAGGGGGGATTAGGCTTGCCGGGACAGCGGGAATACACGGTTAGGTTCTACAATAAAAATACAACTAACATCAGATTTTACGCGGACGAAGTCGCGGGTGTCCTCTAGTTCGAAATAAAATATACCCTCCAAAATTCATCTCCGACATGTGCAAATCTACATCGATATTACCGAAAGGGTAATTGTTACCAATATTGGACCGCAAACAAATTTCGAATTAGCGTTGGACTTATCGACATGGATCGTGATCATATTATCATTTCCTGACTGACTGATTAAGTTGGGGCTAATCACCTGTTGTCCAAACACAGTTGAATGCGAATTCAATTACATAAATACTAACACCACTGTGCAGATTATTGTTGACGGGCGGCGCCAGTTCTTTCGCGACCATGATTGGTGCAACCCAGTCGATACATCGGGCAGTAAGTAGCTATGTTATCTTCTACTCCAAATAACGCTTGTAGACCCATAAAGACTAATATTTAGTCAGATTATTGTTGTTCGGGTTCCGTACCCAAAGGGTGAAAACTTTTTTTTCTGTTGCTGCTATAACAATAATATAAAAAGATTTTTTTATGGGGACTCTCATGCAAAAAAGATGTTATTTTTGACAATATTGGTACGGATTCCAAAGTAAGTGGCTTAAGCATTGATATTACTTACGGTTATCACAACTATCTGTCCGGTGGTTGGTGAACAGTATACGGGTAAGCGACCCCGGCTCCTCGAGCTACTATCGACTCAGTCCAAATCATCCAAGGCGATAGTATCCTTCCTCCCCTTTTCCTTCCCCTGTCATATATCCTTGTTACTTGTGGGAACGCAACGATCTTGTTAAAACAAGACAGGAATGAACACCGATGTTCACCCGAATATCTTTGGGTATCAAACCCACGACTCTTGGTGAAAGACACAGATCACTATACAATCATGAGGATATCAAATAAGAAATGAATTTCAAAATAAAACCGATTGCAATAATAATTGCGCTAAACAATCGAAGCATTACTGTTCCGTTGAAACCATATTTTATTCCATTCATAATCAATTGTCTATTATTTGCGCGAAAATTACATATTTGAAATAAACGATCTTTCACTAAATAATATGTTTAAAACAATATTGTATTCGAATTTAATCCGTAAAATTTGGTTTATTTTGAATGTAATTCATGTTAAATACATTTACTTAGCCTACAGGCTTATAACATTAAAGTAACATGTACTTGTATGCATATGCACGATATCTCAGCTCATTCTTAGTAGGGTAGGCGATTTAGATAGATCTAGCGAGACCTAGCGAGCCTTCAAAGGCTTTTGCACAAGACGATCCTAGTTCAAAAGCCTTTGAAGGCTTACTAAACACTATACCTGAATTGTATGGAACATTGATATTGTATTTTTCGAACTAGTGTCATGTATCATTTTTAACTGTCATGGTTACACACATTAGAAAACTGAAAATGTACGGGATACTTACCATGTTGTTACGTTTTAATGAGCTCCTGATATTTCGACACTGTTGTAAACGCCATGACCACCGGTCTACTCTAGAACTGCAATACTGGCGGTTGAAGTAAGAGCGAGGTCTACCCTTTTTCTTTGTCTTTTATTACATACGACACCGCTACCACTGTCCACCACATTGTCACTGCGAACTCGATCACGACACACTACACTCACGGTTTCGCATCTTTCTAAGAACGGACATTTGTTTATTTTTACTTTAACGTATTACTGGATGCCATAAATTCGACAGTTGAAACCCATCCTCATGATTGAAACTTTGGATTTTTTTATTTCAACTGCTTCCCTGACCTGTCTTGGTATAAAATGGCGTTCTGTGGAAAGTACTTTAGGGTATGCAAATCAATCCAGTGGATTGTTCCCAAATCTAAAAGATGTTAAGCAATTTCTGATATTGGTGTTTCATTGTTTTTACTGCTCTGATATGCTCTATCACTCGCCAAAAAAAGTTGTTTTTCTTTTGCCCTATGTAGCTCCCGCAGCTTCAGTTAATATTATAAACACCTGGTTTCCAAAGGAAAGCTATTCTTTAGTGAGCGTAGAAACTATGATAGCTTTTGTAAAGGAGTGAAGATAGTTTTTACTGATATTTTAGCTGTATCTATTCCTCTGTAGGACGGCGCTTACGTGTTCAAGCTCATCATTGTACGTTCCTCGTTAAATAGATTATATGTGTTACCGGCCAAACCCGATTTCAGGACAAACTAGTTTAGCCTAGGCCAAACTAGTTTGTCCTAAGCCCGTCAGGATAAACCGGTATAGCCTAGTCCAAACTAGTTTGTCCTAAGCCCGTTAGGATAAACCAGTTTAGACTAGGCCAAACTAGTTGATCTTGATATAGATACGCATTATCTAGGATAAACTGGTATGGCCTTTTCCAGACATTGTAATATGTCAAGAAAGTCAAAATAAATAGATTATCCAAATAAAATCCTCCGCAATAGGAAAAATAATAATTTTTATTGTACTATAATCTTATTTCTTGTTTCTTATAAAGATAGGATAAACCGGTATGGCCTTCTGTTTACAAAAATTAAATTTAAAAAATTGTGATAGCATGAAAATTAAAGGAGTTATAGTCAAAAACATATTTTATTTTTCTCTACTCCGTAACTGAAAATTTCGGCATGTGATTATTTGGAGCAATGTGAGAGTACGCAGTATAATAAAGAGACCCAAAACTATTGTATTGTGTATAAATATACATAACTATCTGTGCCCGCGACTTCGTTCGCGTGGACTATGAGATTTTACATCCAAAAGTTTTTGCTCAATAACTCCCGTTCCCGTGCGAATTTTGCAATATCGCGTTGCAAGTAAACTTAAAAAAAAATTCAGGGTTTCAAGGGTTGAAAGGGGGTTAAAACTTGAAAATTATTATAGAAAATATAAAATATTACTTACTCTATATTTACACACTAATGTATTTCTTTGTGTTTTTTCAATTTAGGGGTTGTTTGCAAGGGTTGTAAGATTTTCAAGGGTTGAAATTATTTTAATATGAGGTCATTGTGTTAGAAAACACTTCACGACTTCATCACTTACTATTAGACATGGTTTTTATCGATTAAAGTTTTTCGATTAAGGTTTTGTTTACACCCTTTAAAAATAATAGGCGCAGTTCAGATCATTTTCACTTTTGAAGTTATGGGGTACATAATACTCATATGATTATTTCTTTATATTATTATTTGTTAAAGTATGATTGTTTGTATTATCATTTATTATCCACTAGCGGCCGCCCGCGACTTTGTCCGCGTATTAATGGGTTTAAGTAGCAATGATGTATTAAAATAGCCAGCTACCTCCATACCACGTTTTATAAAAATCTATAAACGTAAAAGTTTTCCCATACTAATTTTCACCCCCCCCCCCCCCCAATAATATTTTTTTTTGTACTATGAATGAAATTAAGAAAATAGCGCTTATGTCTCCGGAGTGCCGGATTTTAAAAAAATTAGCATATATGTTATTCCAGAGTGCCAGCCACCAGTATACCAAATTTCATGAAAATCAGTTCAGAAGTTTGAGCGTGAAAGAGTAACAAACATCCACACATACTGGATGTATGTGTGGATGTTTGTTACTCTTTCACGCTCTTTCTACATCCACACATCCATACATCCATACTTACAAACTTTCACGTTTATAATATTAGTAAGGAAAATTTTTAACGACATAATAATTGTAATAATTAAGACATTATTGCTTACATAAAAAACATTTATTTCTTGCCAAATATAGTATGATTGCACGAATGAAAACTTAACGACGAATCATTATAAGAAGCTTACTTCTTAAATAAAATAAGATTATAATAATAATAATAATAAATAATAATAATAAATCTTTATTTGGGCAAAAGTAATACAAATGGTTTTCTTATATCTAGCGACTCTGCACTAAGCATAATTGCTTGAATCGCAGTAGCCAATACATCAGTATACTAAAGCACATTTTGAAATTGAGACACCTGTCTTGGGCAACAAACAAAATAAAATAAAATAAAACAAAATAAAAAATTACATGACTAATAGTTAACATAAGGATATTTAAACTTTTTAATATTTCTAACAATAATATTTTATTTATTTACTTAAATCTAATTTATTATTATGGTTGTGTGTGTGTGTGTGTATGTGAGTGTGTTTGTGTGTGTGAGTGTGTGTGTGTGTGTGTGCTTGTGTGTGTGTGCGTGTGAGTGAGTGCGTGGGTGAGCATTAGTTGGTATATTTAACTTAGTAATTCCTCTGTCTCCATATAGTCCAAGTCCATCAGCCACAATTCAATGGCTTCCTTGGCTATCCGTGGTGGCGCTGATTTAATGTCAGCATTGCGACAAGCTCGGTTATACAACCGAGGGAACAGATAATTTGGGTGTCTTTTTGCAAAAGTTGTTCGTACTCTTTTTACAGGAACTTTGAACACACGTTGCTTTAGAAGGATTTCGTAATCGGATGACTTCAGGGTGATTTTATGAATGTGAATAGCAGCCCGCAGTATATACAGCTGGCGGACTCTGAGGACTTTGCTTTCTCGGTATAAAAGGTTTGTACCAAATCGGAAAGGTTTACAAAGCATGACTTTAAGAACTGTTCGCTGGGCCCGCTCAAGAACAATCATTGAGGATTTGGCGGCACCTCCCCATGCTTTAATGCAGTACATTATTATGGATTGGCAAATGGCTTTATACACTAGGAATAGGGTCTTTTAGGGGCCGAGTTTCTAAGAGCTTTTTAGTATGTAAGCTGATTTTCTGAGTCTGTTAGATGTTGAGGTAATGTGTGGTTTAAAGATAAATTTTCGTCCAGCAGTATTCCTAGGTACTTAATGGTGGCTGTTCGATTAATTGTTTGGCAAGTGCAGGTGGAGTCAGGTGATTGCAGATTACAGTTATGTAAAGGTAATGTGAGGGATTCTGGGGGTTTGGAGGCACGAGTCTTATGGAAAGCTATGTGTTTTGTTTTATCTACGTTGACTGTAAGTAGGTTTGTTTTGAGCCAATCTCCTACGATCGCCATGCCTTTTTCGGCTTTCTTGTATACCTTTTCCCCTCACCTGGGAAGAGAATTACAGTATCGTCAGCGTAGCATATTATGTCAGCTCCGATCAAATGCAACTGTAGCATGTCACTTAGGTAAACTAGAAACAGCGTAGGGCCCAAAATACTCCCTTGGGGGACGCCAAATTCTATAGGAAGCCGGTCACTAATATCTGTTCCTATCCGTGTGCATTGCATACGACCTGTTAGGTAAGTTTGAAACCAATCTTGGGCCAAACCTCTTATACCGAAGTGTTCCAGTTTATGTAAAAGTATAGGGATAGACACGGTGTCAAACGCTTTTGCTAGGTCGATGAAAACTCCTACGCAGTTTTTGTTGCTGTCCAAAGCACCCGATACTATGTCGCTTACTGTCAAGACCGCGTCTTCTGTAGATTTACCGCGTCTGAATCCAAACTGCCTGGCAGGAATAAGATCGTTGGCTTCGAGATACTTTACGAGTCTATTGTTAACGACTTTTTCTAGAAGTTTGGAGAAGATAGGAAGCAGAGAAATTGGACGGTAGTTTGAGGGGGTACTTTTGTCTCCACTTTTATGGATTGGGGTGACAATGGCCGTTTTCCAGCATTCGGGAAAAGTACCAGAAGACAGGCTTAAGTTGAAGATGTGTGTAAGCGGTTTCAGAATGAATTCACTTGTTTCCTTAATTAGAAGCGGAGGACATTTGTCAATACCTGGAGCACTATCTGGTTTTAGGTTAAGTATGCAATTAAGTATCTCCTGTTCATCTGTTGGCGTAAAAAAGAATGAGTGGTTTGAGCTTTTGAGTGTGGATGCAAGAGAAGTTTGTTTGACGGAGAGTTGTTTTATAGTCTTGTTGGCAAGCTCTTTTCCAATAGACGCAAAGTATTTGTTGCAGTCATTTAGGGACGAAATAATGTCTGCATTACTGTTTCGGAGTTCCGTGGCTTGACCACGCGGTTTGTTCAGGTAACAGATATCTTTAATAGATTTCCAAAGTTTTTTAGAGTTTTTGCTGTTGTTTGTCAATAGTTGGTTTTCGTAGTTGGTTTTTAAATTTCGTAAAATATTTGTTAGGAAGTTTCTATAGCGCTTGTAGGTAATTAATAATATTTCGTTGGATGGATTTCGTTTAGCTTGAAGATGGAGACGGTCTCTGTGTTTTTGACATCTGATAAGGCCAGGTGTTATCCACGGTTTGAAGGAGAATTTAGAGCGGCTAATCCTGATAATTTTGGTGTTGCTTTCTATGGCTGTGGTGATAATGCCGTTAAAAGTATTAGTTGCTTGATTGACATCCTGACAGTCGAGAACTTCTGACCAGTCTGAATGTTGCAAAACGTCTGATATCGCTGTGTAGTCAATTTTAGTCCGGGTGCGACTGACGCTATTACGTTCCGGTCTTGTCTTTACCGATAGGATACAGATATAGTGATCTGTAATATCAGATATACATACCAGCCCTACCGCATGTCTCGGGTTTTTTACGAAGATGTGATCCAGACAGGCGTTGCCTCTCGTTGGAAGGCTGATAGCAGGAAGTAGTTGATGTTGAGTCAGTAATGATATATATTCATCACATTGCTCGCTTAAAGGTTCTGAGCATATGTCTAGATTTATGTCTCCAGCAAGAATAACATTGCGTTTGTCCCTGACCCTTGTCAGGGTTTTATCCAATGAATCTAAGAAGGTAATGGGGTTGATAAATGCGGGAGAACGATATATACCTAGTATAAGTGTGTCGGTTCCTATGTAAATTTCTAAACAATTACAGTCTTCAATACATGATTCGTTAACCCTTGCGTCCCAGATATCCTTTACATATACCACCACTCCCCCACTTTTGTTAATGTAATTGAAAGTTTGAAAGCCGGTATAACCGTTTATAATGGGAATAATTGTATGTTCGTTTAGCCAGCATTCCGTTAAGATTATTACATCAAAATTAGTTCCTGACCGTTTCAGTGTCACTGAAAACGCATCAAAATTTTTTTGTAGGCTTCGTATGTTGAAAGTAAGCACTTTGAGGTCGTGTGATGGAGACAGGAAACTTCTGCAGGTGTCAATGTTCTCGAGCAAATGGCAGTCTACAGTGAGCGTATCGTCAAGATCACATGCAATATTATTCATGTCAAAATTTTCCAAAGTATGGACAGTGAAATGATTTTAAAGTTGCGCATTTGACTGTTTTTGCTCGAGAGTTCCATTGTGTACCCACTATATTGTGTAAGAGTGATGTGTGTTCGTGTGTATGTCGTGTGTAAGATAAGTGTAATTTGTGTGAGTTTAAAAAGTGAGTAAATATGTGTGTGTATTGTGTAATGTGTGCGCATGTATATAATGATATATGTGTGTGAGATGCTTGGTCTATTGAATTGTGTGAAGTCATTATGTAGGAAAAATATTATAGTATAATAAAAAATTTTATTTTTCCAATTACGGAGGATTGGATAATCTATTTATTTTGACTTTCTTGACATATTACAATGTCTGGAAAAGGCCATACCATTTTATCCTAGATAATGCGTATCTATATAAAGATCAACTAGTTTGGCCTAGTCTAAACTGGTTTATCCTAACGGGCTTAGGACAAACTAGTTTGGACTAGGCTATACCGGTTTATCCTAACGGGCTAAGGACAAACTAGTTTGGCCTAGGCTAAACTAGTTTGTCCTGAAATCGGGTTTGGCCGGTAACATATGCACGGTCTGTAAGCGACTTCACTACATAGTTCAGTTGGCGTGGATGATGATGCGACTCTGCATTTCAGCGATCAGTATGAGTTGGCTTCCTGTATACTGAATGGATGAAAGAATCGTCCTCTCGAACGAGAGGAGCATTGCCTTTTTAGATGTGCTGGTTAAACAGCACATCTAAAAGGCAATGCTCCTCTCTTTTTCCCTTTTGTACGTGAAATTCATCTTCCTGTCAATGCTATTAAAGTAGTCTTGCACGTACTTTCATCATACTCTACTATACTAAAAATATCATCGACGTACAATCTATCAAATTTTAATACTATACGGGGCCGTGACAATGCCTCTGTTTTCAAAATGTTCCATCCATAAGTTTGCAACTACTGGGGCCACAGGACTGCGCATGACCACACCATCTATTTGAATTTCCAGGATATTTTAAGTTTTGTATTGTCATGTATTTACCTACTTTCATGATAAGAGCTGTGGAAAAGTTTACCTTGGATATAATTTATAATCGTTGTTGATCTCTTATTTCAAATATGTTTTACTAATACAAAAATAAACCTCTACTTACGCTATTTTTTATGTTTGGTTTTAACCCACCAATACACGCGCAATATAATTATTGTCTGACGATTTAAGTGGTCGTTTGGCCTGTGAATCATTAAAATATTTCTACCATTTTCTCCTAACTGACATACGATGATGGCTTGGAGTAGCCTCGTCATCATCACCGGACTTGCGGAGGAGCAGATGGGTCTGACCTAAATAATTAATCTACTTTCGACTTTATCTGAGTCTCATACTAGGTTATGGAAAGTATATCGGCATCGTTATGTATTAAGATTTGAAAAAGTACATCTTGAGTTGATTCTTTTTAATATATCTACAAAAATTATAAGTAATAATTTCCATTAATGTACTTAATACAAATGTGTATAGTACACAGCAGCAATATATAATTATTACAACCAGTTCACAAAGCATTAGAAATAGATTTTCTAAGGGATTCTGTTTTAAGCATTCTAAATAAATCATTACCTAATAACTTTTGAAAGCCTAAGCAATAACACTATTGAAAGAAAAAGCTCGAAATTTGATAAAAAAATAAACTTATTTTAAGTGCTAGTTCCATGCAGTCTTTTGCCGAGAAAACATCTTGGATAATTCGGTTAAAAGGTTAGATAGTGTTTCAGTGAAAATAGTACACTACATGCATTTCTGATGCAAACAAAACATTGCTGTCTGGTGCACCAAATACCAAGAACGAGTACTTAACAAAACGTCTTTGTGTGTCACGTCCCTGTCTGAAAGGAGTCACGAAAAGTGAAGAGCACTTTGACAAGAAATCCTAACAAGACCAGGATGCGCAATTGTACTGTGTAAGAAAAGTAAATTTTTTGCATAAAAGAATACTTACGCAGAGTTACATGTAGACGTATTGTCATTTTAGATGCTACTTAACGTAAAAAACTGGGGTTAACCTAATCAATGTCTGTTGCTGTCTGTACACGAGTACTACGTATATAATATCCTTTTTCATTAATCAATGTGAAAAATAATATTATAGGATACCATTACTAAAGCAAGTAGTACCCAAAACTATGATTTTTACTTTTATTTTAACATACAAATAATATTTCGAGCGTGTATTTACGCAAATATAAATATGAATTGTTCACCTTTATAATTGGTGGTGTCGTATATCCTCATTTTGCAAAAGCTTCCATTCTCATTAACATGCTATTTGAAACGTTATTACATACCAAAGTCGCCGTTTATCATTATTATTAAATATTACCCATTTATAGAGTAATCGGTTGTAGAGTAGACTTTTAACTTTACGGTCAACTCATTAAATCGCTTAAGCTTTTTATTATATTGTATATTACCTAAATCGATTCCAATAACCCACTTGCTTAATATCTACTCGTCCATTATATCGATAATGATTCTGGGTTTCGTTCCCAATCGATTCCACTTTCGAATGTCGTTTGTCGAATTACTATGTGCTTTTGAGTTTGATTTGGGTCGGTTGTGGGGGATAACTCATTGTGAATAATGCGCCTATCAATTAGCTAGTAAGCTTTATGTTTAACAGCTATACCTACTTAGCATTTTGGAACATAAACCACTAGAGTTCGTGTTGCACCTACCCCGTTTAACCTGTAGATATCGATGATCAATCACAATTGGCAAAGGAATTTTGCAAGGAAAGATTCCCAGTAATCAAGTAGTAGGTATACGTACAAATATCCAACAGAGGATTTGCAATTAAATTATTTTTTATATTGCTATATAGACAATAAATTTCGTTGCAATTTTTGTAAAGGTTTTAACGCAACTTAATATAAATTCCTCATTAAGATCTGGAGCCGTGAAGGCCGTAGCGGAAGTTACAATACACCTAGATATATAAGGGCTACGTAAACCTTGACATTGTTTGGTCTTACACAAGAAAAGCCCAAACAGAATAAACGTAAGAATAAGTTTTCTTAGTAATATCTTATTCTAGGATATTACTTAGTAAACCTATATTCTTATCTAGAATGTTACCATTAAAGTGTTTGTACCCATCCAGGGACGTATTACGAAATGAGATTTGCTTAGGATTTACCTAACTCGAGATTACATTTATAAACCCTTTCTCGACCTTCTGAAGGATACAATAAGCTTTGTAATAAAGTTGTGTAAACATTCGTTAACTTTTGCTTGAAGCTGGTCGTTAAACGTTTTAGTTAAGAAGAAATGTTCTGGTGCCGGCACTGTCTTAACTTAGGCACTTTTAAAAGCTCTAGAAACGTCGTAAAATTTAGAGGTAAGTTAAGCAACTTAAACCTTGATAAACCCAACGCTATCATACTTCGCATTTCTTGTCATGAATAAAGATTTACATCAAATATCCCTAAAAAACTGGCATTTACATTGGTACCTATATTGTTGTTTCTTGAAATTCGGCCATCCAATTAACGTTTCCTCTACTACGCCTACAACAGCAAACAATATTATGTAGAAATAGAACACAACCCCTTTGATAGAGGAAACATATCTGCCGAATAAATTTTAATGTATCCGCTTGGATTACACTTTGTAAAAAAATATGTTGATGTATTTAAATTGTATATGTATTTTTATTGTATTTATATTTATTAAATTTTAATTCTGTTGCGTCACTCAAAGGTTCTGCCTCACATCAGTATGCTACGGCATATGCTGAGGCAGAACCTTTTGATCATATTTTTTTTAGTGTGTGTTTGTTCTATTTTAGTTTTGTATTTTTAATTTTATGATCAACAAATGTTTTCTTTCTTTCTATATCATTTATGGATCACTATTTGTGCTTGAGTGTCCATGCTAGTTCAAAATAAAACTATTTTATAGCGTGAAATACTTTAGACAGGTATAATAAAAATTGTACCTAACATTCAGTCTAGCAAAATCAGAGGACTGGATCTAACTAAGAGATCTGAGTTACGAATATAAACCTAAATCACCAAAACATTTCATTACAATAGACTTCTAATTAATTTCTAAGTCTATTAAATTTCCCCTGTAAAAAGATTTGGCTGGGTTTAGTCTTTCAGTGGAAACGTTTCTGTTTTTATTGAACCAATTATTGGGAGCCTTAAACATTGATAAAGTATTTATTAAATCTGCTTCAAGATACTTTTCTACCTGAAAATAATTCGTATTTGCGGTCTTAGGTAATGTACGTAATCATTTCTTAGTACAAAGATAATTCGAACCAACATCTTCAAACAAGTATATCAAGAACGTACCTAAATGGTATTTTGAAACTGTGCCATTATATGTGTATAGCTTTATATTTCGATTGAAACGTGCTGAGGTTATTGTGTTAATATTAATTAAATCAGGTTATACGAATTTACATGTAAATTTATGAGATAGCAATTTTCTCAATCAGGTATGAAGGTCATAGTACATACCTATTATTAATATGTTATGTGATAATCAAATGTTATACTTGTGTTTGATACCAAATTAATTGTGAAATATTTTTTGATTGTCATAACTCACACCACGACTCTATGCATACAATTTTAGTAGCTATTTACGGTCAAACTATGTATTTTATTTAACCGTTTTTTAACCTAGAAAAAATCCAGAAGAAAACCAAACCACCAGGGCACAGTGTAAATAGTAATGGGGACTTCCACCCACGGGAACTTCTGCCATTCGTAAATTTTAAACCTGCATACTTCTATGTGGTTTTAGACTACACGTTCTATTATATTTAAAACGAATTATTATGGGTTTTCGCCTATCTATTTTATCTCGCTCGCGACCATAATTGGTGTAACCAAGTCGAAACGTCGTGCAGTAAGTAGCAAGTATGTATTTGCTACTCCTTTCATCACGTATAGATCCTTATTAATTAGTTTTTACGTAAGTCTAATTTTTGTCTACTATGTCAGCTTAATAGGCAAATTTCGCTCGTCATGGCCCTTTAATCATCATGAATCATGTTTCAAATTGTTGGCTCAGGGCTTTGCCTAAAACAGGACCTAAGCTCTAGTAACGGAACTATAATTAAGGTTAGTTAGTGTAACTTAATATCTGCCCCTTAGACATGTGAACGGTCGTAGTCGTACCTTCTAAAGTAGAACCTTTCACGTGGCATACAGATAAAAAAGGACATGTTACAATCTGGGCTACCTCTGCAGCAAATTGAGTTTAAATCGGTTCAGCAGTCAAAACTGCTTCATAGGAACTGGTCACCCCAGTATAATACTATAGGGCGGTCCTCTCGCCTTATCAGTTCGCTGTGTTCGCTGCATTCGACCAGCGTTCCGACCTAATAGAATTTTGCCCGAATAGTATGTATGACCGATTGATTGTTACTATGCAAAGATACAGAATCGATGGCGATTAGTGCGGTTAATTTGATAATTTAGGAAATATTTCGTTGAATAAACTATTCTTAGTATGAAATCAATCATGAGATCAAAAGTATTTATTAGAACATAAAGAGTATATCAAGAAAAAATAAAACCGTTTAAAAACAACCCATCTCTGGCCGCCCGTTTTAAAAAGAGACTCAAAATATGTTATCCGACCGGGGATCTGCATATTTAATTAATATTCTACGATAGTACCCAGGCCTACGGTTATTAATTAGCAATAGGGAAACATGATTTTAAATCACAAACTGTGAAACGTACAAATACCTCTACTTATTTAGGTCAGTGCTTAAAGCACTAGGGTTACATCTTAGTGCTAGGGTCGTACAAATATCTAAAAAGGTACATAGGTATAAGTGATACATACTTAAACTGGCAGAATCATCATCCGTCCTTGGCTTGTGGCTTCGTCGTAGTCAATGTGGCAAGTCTCATCTTCAAAATTAAGGGCATTATGTTCCCGCAGAGGAAGCCTTGCGAAGACAAGCATGGCGTGTGTAGAAGATAAATAATTATGATCAAATCAAAATTTCATCATTTATTCAGATTAGATATTTGCTTTGCCTGCGGTACCCTCGGTAACAGTTATTTTTCTCGCGTCATTTATAATAAATACACTTAGCGAGTGAGTGTCTTCCGCGCTCAAAATTGTTTTCGGAAAACTGGAAGAGTTTTCCGAAAACAATTTTCCTGCGGTACCCTCGGTAACAGTTATTTTTCTCGCGTCATTTATAATAAATACACTTAGCGAGTGAGTGTCTTCCGCGCTCAAAATTGTTTTCGGAAAACTGGAAGAGTTTTCCGAAAAACAATTTTCCTGCGGTACCCTCGGTAACAGTTATTTTTCTCGCGTCATTTATAATAAATACACTTAGCGAGTGAGTGTCTTCCGCGCTCAAAATTGTTTTCGGAAAACTGGAAGAGTTTTCCGAAAACAATTTTGAGCAAGCAAAGAGAAAAACAAGTACCCATTTACGAACTAAATAAGTAGGTACTTATACATTCCCGGTACATAGTTGGTAAATTCCTCGCCACCCTCCATTATACTGCCTGCTCAGTATTAAGTCAAAGATGTCATGTCAGCACCCCTTAATTATAATCATTTTCTCATTATCCAATAAGTTGCTAGTCGGGTTTTGATGGGATTTTTGTTCCATTAATATTTATGGTTGTTTTCGCACCAAATACCATTAATTGGGCGCGGTATCGGGAAACACAAATAGCATCGATAAGCATCGGACCAATTATTATCGTTTTGTATGGTTTCAAGTTGCCGAAGAGATAATTTTTGCAATAATACAATAATGTAATATTGCAATACTTTGCGATAATTCGTTAAAACTAATATTCTACAAAACCCATGATATTTGTAAATTTAGGGAATCCTCAATAGATGCCTAAAAACTTGCGTTAAAGTACAAACGGTTCCGAAATATACAACACATAAATGTCACTGAGCGGACGTAAATTGACAAAGGAATCCAACGAACATTCACTCACTCACTAATTTATAATGGGGTTTTTGTGAAATTATGCCAGTCAACATTATTAACGAATATCTTCCGAAGGTGAGGACCAAATTGTTCGCCGTTAAGAGAACCTAGGGTCTTATAGGCCAAGTACCTTGTAAATCTTGAATAACTACATCAAGGTACAGTAAGAACTTGTTCCTAATAAGCCCCCAAGTTAAGCTATCTAAGATTAATTTTATCCCGGAAACGGTAATAGGTGAACATTAAGGTCTAATTGATGGTTAAACAGACTTACCTAAAAGTGAAGTTTGACCGTAATTGTACGAGACGTTGCATCCGAAGAGATTTATGATAAGTACAATGCTTTATGATAACACTTGTAGTGTTATCATAAATCTCTAGGATGCAACGTCGAAGTACAATGACAGGTAATGTTGGGTTAAATGAGTAAGCTCGGCCGTTAACAAACTATCATGGTACTGTGGTGGTATGAGTAGGGAAGAACGCCATGTGACTAGAAGAGTGATGAGTACGACTGTCAATGGACGTAATGGTAGAGGAAGGCTGAAGAAGACATGGTTGTATTGCGTGAGAGATGATATGGGAGTGAAAAGAGTAGTTACAGACGAGCTGACGAATGATAGGCCCGAGTGGAAGAAGTACACATGTTATGGCGACCCCACAAAGCGAGTGACAAGGGCAGGAGAATGATAATGAACCCCCTTAAATATTCTTTTTAAATATCATTATTCACAAACTTAGATGTGATAGTTTTCCTTTTAACTTCTATATTATGTATAGGTTCTAATAATAACCGTTTTGAAGGGGGGGGTGTGCCTTACTTTAACGAAATTTAGTACTAGTTCTTTGAAACTTAATATTCCTAAAACGGTGCACTTAATCATAAAACAATTTTACTACTACACCGCTTATGTTTTTGAAAGACCTTACGAGCGTGTTTTTTTTAATGCATTTATTATAATCAAACAATGTTTAACTTAATATTGAAACCGTAGTCCCACGTAACTATTTGTTCAGCTATCATCGAGGCGCAAAAACTGTTATCTTACCTAAAATATGTTTGTATAAGCCTGGATTTGTGTTCTGTTGCTATACCAAATACATAAATAAATAAATAGTTTGTCTGTGGGATCAATCATCAGTCTCTCACTTACAAAACTAATTACAAAAATTATAATATGAATAAACTATGTATAATATAAATAAACGATATACGTCCGTGGGAGCATTAGTAAATCGGTATTAGTCGGTACAACATTCTATAAACAATAAGGTGGTATGATAAAATAAAAAAAAAACAGTACTTTAATAGCAATGAAAAATTTTAAAAACACTGACAAGTAATATTCATAATATAGTAAATACCCCTTAGAGGAGCATATTGAGAGCCACATCTCTTAGCTTTATCACATCAGTACTATAGTTTCTTCCTTTCCCTGCCTTCTTCGGATACATTCAAATAATTAATAGGTAGACCAATTTTTTTCTTGATCTTACCCAACTTACGAACATTTACTTCTCTTTTCAATGAATTTGAGTTCGGGTGATTCAAATGTGATTGAATTTAATTAATTGAAATGAATGATTCCACCCACCTTAATAAAAGCTCTATAAGCAACAAGTACATCTCCTATCTGTTATGAATAGATATCCAGTGGATAAAACTTGTTACTTATCAAAATGAGACGTCTTACGATTATATAGGAAAAGTTAATGTAAACATGGAAGAATACAATACCGGCCCGGCCGGTATGAACAAACAATAGGAACTTGGAAAGTTATGTTTGTATAGAAATAAGTTGAGGCCTTACAAAGGGTAACCTGGTACGAACATCAGATATTCATCAGGGCTTACTCTATCTTGTGTATGAAATTACTAATACATAATATAATTATCTATTTAGTAGATGTATCTAACTATTCTCTGACTGCATGGCAAATTAAATTTTCACGCGATGCAGTTGCGTGAAACACCTAAGTCCACTAGTTAAGTTTACACACCTAAATATATAAAAATAAGTTATGCGGATACTTCATTATTATTATTAAGATTTCACGGATAATTAACCAGAAAAGTTTGTTATTATTTCATTGATATCAAAATTATCATTTACCGTTTTTCATTGAAACCCCTTTAATAGGGAACTTATATAAAATGTCAGGGAGATAATCAAATTCTTAAAAGAAAATAACAAGTGACAAAAAAGAAATAAAATACAAATATAATTAATTAAGGTAATGTTTCGTCGACGGTCCGCGACGACTAAAAGGCAGACTAATAATAATACAGAGGTCGCAGCGGACTATTCTGTGATATTTTTTTTAAGTTTGTTCTTTATCGAGGTGGTTGATGGTTGGTCGAATTTATTGTTTTTAATGTTAATGTAACATAAAATATTTAATTTTACCTCAACATAACGCCACTTTCGTTCTTTTTATCAATACAATACATGTAAGCTGCAACAAATAGACTGTGTAACTCAGTTTTGTTTGAATTAAAATGAATTAATTTATACGTAAGACATACGAAATTTTGGAAACGTGAACCACGCAAATTTTATAAATTACCTACAATCAATTACATCATTAGTATTCCAAGAAGTGACATACAACATACAAACTCTTACAAATGACGAATACAAACACATTCGACTACTAAGCCACAAATAACAAAATGTGACAATATTGTACTGCTTTTTTTGTTACTAACTGTCATTATTTTCTATACTAGAGGCTGCCAGCGGCTTCGTACGCGCGGAATAGTTATCGTTAGACTTCGTTTAACCCTTAAATGCATGACATTTTTTTACAAGGGGTTAGAGTTCAAAGTATTATGTTAACATAATACTTTGAACACAGCATGCATTTAAGGGTTAAAAGTGCCGCGTAGAATTAACTGTTTTTTGTGGCTTATTTATAAGCGATAGGTATTATGCTTTTGAGGACTTTTTCGTATATCTTTTTGAGACCATCATCTTTGCATTGCATACTTTTTGTGTGATCAATGTATGAGAAGCTATAGAAGCTCGAAAGCGCATTTTTATCCGACTTGCTTTAAAATTATTGTAACTACTTGACGCTTATGTGTATTGGCGTAGTTATTATAGCCTGTAAAGAAGTATGGACTACAATTATATCAAGTTGAGTTCAAATCCATGTATTGGTTTTTGACCCGTGTATATGCTAGCACGCATATACTTCAACAAACAATAATTCGTTAATTTTTTGGCATCATTGTCGATCACCAATAAATGTCCAATATAAATTTAGAATTTATATACGTATAGGTATTTAATGTACATAATTGACATCTTCATAGATTACGTAGGTAAGTACATCTAAGAGTATACTTAATACATTGTCAGAAAACATCGTGAACCCAGTTGTCCATCTAACCGTATTTCCACGACCTCACTCAGCTTGACATCCCAGGACCACTAAACCAGGTATTCCAATATTCGAAATGTCACTACACATAAGCAGTAAGTATTTACCGACACTGTGACAAACTAATGATGAACAGGTGAATTCCTGGTTAGTGACGACACGTATTAGTCCTGAAATGCCAGATCTATTCTATATTATTTGAAATCTACAACCTGATTTGTATCAAAGTATTACATATTTTAGCAAATAATCTCGCTTCCTTTAAAAATAATTGAAATATTAATTTGTTTCCTTGAACGACGTCTTTAATAAAAAATCATCTATATTGCCACCTCATACATAGTAAATTTATATTTTCAGTCTTCATAGTTTAACAATAAATACAATGAAATTAACATAATACATTAAATCCTTACTCCTTACTAATATTATAAATCTGAAAGTAACTCTGTCTGTCTGTTACGCTTAGAGTACTGAACCTATTTAAACGAAAATTGGTACAGATATAGTCCGGAGCCTAGAAAAGGATATAGGCTACTTTTTAACCAACTGCGCTATAAAGAAGTAATGTTTTACCCGTTAAACGTCTCTACGCGAAAGAAGTCGCGGGCGGAAAGTTAGTACAATATAAATAATATAATACGTTAAGGACTTATTTATATTTCAATACATTAGTAAAGTATAATTCTTGAAGGCTAAAGGCTCCTTGAAGGCTTGAATTACAATGTTTATGGCGTACTCGTTAACATTACTCCTTCACCGCACAGTCGTTTGAAAAAGTCCTTGTTAAGCTCTAGACTAAATGAATGCCAAACTTTTTAAGTCCGTTTAACAGTTTAAGCCTAAGATGCGACAGACATACTTACAGATAGACAGGGTTACTATCACACGTACAATAGGTATAGAAGTACGGATTAAATAAAAGGTTTTAAAAAAATATAAACAATTCCAAATTGATACTATTCTACATAAAGAATATAAATATCTAATAATTTATCTAATATTTTAACAGGAAAATATGCTGGCTGCATATTGTATACGAAAAAGAATAACGGGTTGTTTCAGTGAAAATATTTATAGAATTGGTTTTTAAATAAAAATCTACTATAGGGAGAGAAAATAAAGTAAACAAAACGCTTTTATACAAAAAAATATGTAGCACAATATGAAACAAACTAAAATACCTAGAAGCTTTTGTTATTTCAATTTCCATTTACGTATCGCTTTGCTATTTTAGTTTTCCTTCTTGAATACTTGACTGCTAGTTTTAATATATTATGTAAATAGGTGATGTATTCAAAACAAGACGCCATTAAAAGTTTTACTTCGTTTAAAATAACTAAAAAATATTATTGTCCTGTGAGCATATTATACGAGCTATTATAGTGAAAATGACTACCTTCAAATTCATATCCGACCTTAATTGATTTTTGGTGATGAATTTAAATTGACATTACTGAATTGCCCTTTTTTTTTCTTAGGTTGGTATTTTTTAATTTCCGATTGTTCACTTTATGGCTGGAAGTATCAGACACCTACCACCCGCTACGTTCCTTGACTGGGAGATGCGACGATGCGCAAAGATATCTCTCATAAAGAGCCTGCCTTGTTAGTCGCAAAGTACAAAAGCTGAATATTGCTCTACATTTTACCAGCACGTAAGGTAATTACATACTCGTACAATATTTAATTATATTCAGAAGAAAGAACGGAAACAGAAATAATAATTTTCCTGTAAATGTTTCCTTTCATTAAGACAAAACATTTTATTTCAAGTCAGAGCTTTCAAGATGCTTTCCGTGGTAGTTATCTACTATGGTGAAGTTTATCCGTCAAGATATGCAATTTGCGATTTTGCTTCGTTGTTCGAGTTCTCAAAATTTATGTTCATATTGGATATCAAATCCTTCAACAATTTTAGACTGTTTTTTATTACTGATATCTATTTTATTCAGTTTCAAGTATTAGTTTTTAATGTGGAACCCCAAAAGAGCCCAGAGACATTAAAATAGTAGAAACAATTCTTCGGCGTATGGTACAGTTCATTTAATCGTGCCAATTATAAGGTTCAGTGAATTAGAAGTTCAGGAGGCCGTAAGTTAATCGACATAACAACCAATCAAGTTCCGAATAGAAAATCTAAATGATCATAATCTTCACGATAATTAGTGATAATTAATTTGAAATGTTTGTTACAGATAAATTAATTATCGTCTAATTATCAGTTTCAGCGATATTCCCGGGTTTAGTGAAATTAAATAGTTTAAAATTCACATCTCACCACATGTCAAGTAGGTTCAAATCGTGACGGAAAATGTGGAAAATAAACGTACGCTGCAAAATATTTCAATATGAGCTTTTACACGTTTAACTTTTGATTTAAGATGTGTGCTGACACAAGTAGAATTTGACCGTTTTTCAAGAGAAAATCCGACCCAAAATCTATAACGATTTAAGGTTTATGCGTGGGAGGGGTGTTCATCCACCCTGCTGTTGGAATCACTTCATACATATCAAATTAAGTCAGAATATTGGTATAAAAAACAATTTTAAAAACGTTTTGATCTTAATATTTTTATACTCACATTATTTTCATTACTTTAAAAAATATCGTTTGTTGTTTTAGAGATTTTTTTATAATATTATGTAGTAAAAGAAGTCGGTAGATTACCAAATGTACAATATTATAATAATAAGCTAGAGCTAAAACACATTTTCATATTCCTTACTTAATTAAAATACATACAGAGCAAACGAGGCCCAATTTTCTGGGAACGTGTCTTTGCGCGTGTAAAAATTAGGCAGACGCCTCTATTGTCATGCTCAAAGTTCTTCCTTTACTACGTGTTATAATTAATCATAATATAAACATAAGTCTAATCCTTATTAGACACAATATTTTCAAGTTCTGGCTTAAAATCGAACTTTTCTTTTAAACTAAAAGTTTATTATTAAAAGTGACCCGCGTCCGTTTTGCTGCGGGTGAATTTGACATTAAAACTTTAGTTTTAAATCCCTATCCCTTTTGAAAAGCACATCGAAATCCGTTAGATAGTTTCAAGATATTATCATACAGTAAGGGATTTAGGGACCGAGAATGCTTTTTATAACTCTTAAACACGTTGCAGTCGTTAAATTTATTTAAATAATCATTGCAGTTTTTTTTATAGTAGTGTAGTGTAGCAATTACTTGTAGAAGCTTCTCATATATTAAAGATACATGATTTCTTTTATTCATGGAAAAATCTCAACCTTTTATGAATTTTCAGTATAAAGATGAGCCGGATTAAGGCCACCGGAATTAATTAAACTCGGCATTTTTAATAACATTTTGCAATTATCTGTGTATAAGCCTTTTCACGTATAAGCTCTCATGCTCCAATTACTAATATATCCTCCATTATTAGATAATAAGCTACACAATGTCACGTTTGTTAGAGGCACATCTTGTGTTGTTCCAGGTACTGCTGAGTAGTGACGTTGCAAATATGACAGTTCACTGAATGATGCAATACACGAGTCAACCTGAGAGCGAGCGAGTTACTCACGTCTGCACGGACTGCCATAATGCGTCCGTCGCAGCAAACGAATCTGATCTTCAGAACTTCACCTGGCAGTACCAGAACCTGGTGTGCGTCTTCGAGTCCTCGCCAGAGGACTTTATCAGTTCCAACCTCTTCCAATCGTGCATCTACATCATGTACAGTGCCGTGTTCATAATAGCGTTGCTAGGGAACGGGCTCGTATGCTTCGTGGTGCACACGACGCCGCGCATGAAGACAGTCACGAACTACTTCATAGTGAATCTAGCTGTGGGTGATATTCTGATGACGTTATTCTGTGTGCCGTTCTCTTTTGTGTCGATGCTGGTGCTGCGGTACTGGCCGTTCGGTGAAGTGATGTGTAAGGTAGTGAACTACTCTCAGGCGGTGTCTGTGTTGGTGAGTGCGTATACGTTGCTGGCGATATCGATAGACCGGTACATGGCTATCATCCACCCGCTCAGGCCCCGGCTGGGGCGGGCGGCGGCTAAGGGCGTCGTGGTGACGGTGTGGGGCGGAGCCCTCGCCACCGCGGCCCCTATACCCGTGGTCTCGCAGTTGCAACAGCCATCGCCATGGTTCGAAGCGTGTGATGTGTAAGTATTTACGTAGTATCTTTATTTACTTAGCCGGTTAGTTTCAAGTGCTATCGAGGTAAAAACCATTTTAGATGGAGTATTAGTAAGTAGTTTATGTACTACAAGTGATTCTGAGTGGAAGTACACTATACTATGCATTTGTGATTTGAGCCT
Organism: Maruca vitrata; assembly: GCA_039566165.1. Taxonomy (NCBI): domain Eukaryota; kingdom Metazoa; phylum Arthropoda; class Insecta; order Lepidoptera; family Crambidae; genus Maruca; species Maruca vitrata. The sequence continues at coordinate 6,210,209 of CM076919.1, forward strand.
AATAAAGTGCATGTGAAATCTATCACGCTTTAAAGCTATGAAAAAAATTAATTAAGGTTACTTATTTCTGATGCTTGATTTTTATATATGTTATTCAAACAACTATTTTAAAACGTTTTGCAAACGGACAGACCGATCAAGGGGCCAAACATTCTGGTGAATGTTTTATAATTATTTTTTAATTGAATTTAGTTGAGTTTTTTTAATAAAACAATTTGTAAGGTACAATTCTATAATTATTGCGGTCAGATAAGCACTTTTCAGTTGTTTGAATAACATTATATGAAAATCAAGCATCAGAAAATAAGTGACCTTAATTAATTTTTTTCATAGCTTTAAAGCGTCTGTAAGGTAAAACTGCCGACCTCATGTGTCTCGGAGTAATGAATCCTGATTTTTAATGATATTATGTGAAATATATGTTGAAATCAGCCATCAGAATTTAAGTGAGGTGAGCAGTGTTTCTATGTACCTGTCACCGAAAAATTGTAAATAACGATAGATTGCAATCTATCTCGCGAGATGAAGATGTGAAATGTCGAAAAATTGTGAACCATAACGTACTGCTTACAATTTAACGTGTTATTATTCGTTAGATTACAATCTATCGAAGTGAAACTGTCAAATTGTCAACTGTCCGAAGGCGGTCCCTGATTGGTCGGCCTTACAGTTGACCGTTCTGTGTCCATAGAGTTAGTAATAAAACACAGATGTCAGTCAAATAAAATAAATGCACTTCAAGAATTGTGACAAAATGGACAATGCGTTTCCAATAAGTGTAATTGCAAAAAAGCCAATGTTCTTTGTAACTCCAGGTGCCACAGTTCGTTGACGTGCAACAATAAGTGAACATTTTTATTGGTGCAATTTACTTTTATTTTCTAATAGACAATTTGGTTACGTTCGTACGTACGTTACGTTAACTAATATATATATTTTTTCTATTGTGATTGGTTTTTTCTAAGAAGGAAATTTATTATAAAGACAATTTTTTTTTCTCACCATGTGATGTCAATTTATAGATTACCTACTTAATAATAAATAAGTTATTCATTCGTATATATTTTGTCCATTAGAAAATAAGTGATTTTGTTATTTATCCTTTCCGATTGGTGAACTAGCGAAGTAACTATTTGTATTTAGGTGTCACACACAATGCCAATAAGATAAAATAATATTTGAATACGGCAGTGTATTCTAAACAACCAACCAAAATGTTACCGCGAATGCAAATGTTTACTCCGGAAATAGAGCGTGCTGGTTCTAAACTGAGGATTTATTTTATCAAATTCGGTTTACAGATTACAATATCTGTAAATCGGATTTTATATATAAACTTCCATTGAATTGTAAACGAAAATAGATTTATATTTACGACTTTAACCTAAGATACTAATAGTAGGAACAAGCGGTCAAGAATTCCGAGTACCTATAATAAATCGACATAACAGCTCTTCTTGTTGTTTTATCATGATGATTTGTAATTTATTGATATCGAAATAGTATTGTATAGCAACGGGAAGTAACTAGCTGAATACTCAATTAGCATTTTGTTTGTCTACGACTGATACATTTTTATCTATGTCAAATTTATGGTCCATTTCCCTTTTGTCTATGTTCATTCTTACTTGAAATATAACCGCATATGCATAAAGTGTTTGCTGCGTTTTACTTAAAATAATAGGTTATGGGCCCAGTCTACCATATTAGCTAGGGACAGTTGTAATTTTTCAGTTTGCTCAGTCGTTAGCGTAGGTAGGTCGCGAGTGATAAATATATTAGTTATCATGTCGACTAATTATTTGGTAAATGTACCGAAGCTAAGAGGGCGGGAAAATTACACGGAGTGGTGCTTCGCCGCGGAGAATTTTCTGATCTTGGAGAACATGGAACATTGTATAAAACCTGGTTCTGAGAAGATTGCAGGAGCCGCTGATGATGCGAAGACCAAGGCTAAATTGATCTTAACAATCGACTCAAACTTGTACGTGCACATAAAAGATGTCAAATCGACGTTAGAGCTGTGGAATAAACTAAAAGCCTTGTTTGATGATTCCGGATTTACAAGACGCATCAGTTTATTGAGAAACCTTATCTCGATTCGCCTTGAAAATTGCAGTTCTATGACAAGTTATGTGACACAGTTAGTGGAGACTGGACAGAAGCTAAGCGGAACAGGATTCCAAATTAGTGATGAGTGGATCGGCTGTTTATTGTTAGCTGGTTTAACCGAGAAATATTCGCCGATGATAATGGCGATCGAACATTCCGGAATCGCCATCACCACCGACGCCATTAAATCCAAGTTGATGGATTTGGAAGAAAACAATGATGGCGGCAGTAGCGGCGCATTTGCGAGTTTTAGAAAAAACAAGGTTGGCAGCACTGTTTACGGTGGAACCAAAGACAGCGGACAGTCACAAATGTCAAAGTCAAAGAAAGTCCCGCGGTGTTACAGATGTAAACAAACCGGACACTATCGCAATCAGTGCACTGTTGATAAGGATTATTCAAATACCAAATCGAGTGAACGTAAACAAACTAACGCGTTCAATGCCGTCTTCCTAAGTGGCAGTTTTTCGAAGAACGATTGGTATGTTGATTCAGGAGCGAGCGCCCACTTAACCTCAAACGAAAACTGGATCAAAAAGTCATCGACCGAACATCTTATTAAAGAAATAGTTATTGCAAATGAGGAGAAACTTAGCGTGAAGTGCTCGGGTGATGTGCAAATTGCGACAGTTACTGACGACAGTGAATATGACGTGAATGTCGAAGGAGTGTTGTGTGTGCCGAAATTAACCACAAACTTATTGTCAGTCAGTCAGTTGGTCAAAAATGGTAACCGAGTAGTGTTTACTACCAGTGGCTGTAACATTTACAACAAAAATGAGCAGTTGGTCGCCATGGCGTTATTGACTAATGGTGTTTACAAATTGAGAACTACCGAGAGCTCATTGGCTACCTCATTTATATCTGTAGATACATGGCATCGCAGATTAGGCCATGTAAACAGCTTGTACTTGAACAAGATGCCTGATGCAGTGAGTGGGATTGAACTTGAGAAGAAAAGTGACATTTCTCAATTGTCATGTACTGTTTGTTGTGAAGGCAAGCAGTCGCGGCTTCCTTTTGGAAATACTGGTTCGAGGAGTGACGAATTATTGGGCATAGTTCACAGCGATGTATGTGGTCCAATGGAAAATGCTTCAATTGGTGGGTCCAGGTATTTCATCTTATTCATTGATGATTACAGTCGCATGACCTACATATATTTCATGAAACAGAAAAGTGAAGCATTTCAACATTTCCAGAACTACAAGGCCAAAGTAGAGAACCAGTTAAACAGAAAAATTAAAATACTTCGCACAGACAATGGGAAGGAATTCTGTAACAGAAGCTTTGATGATTTTTTGAAGAAAAATGGCATTTTGCACCAGAAGTCAAATCCTTACACGCCGGAGCAAAATGGCCTAGCGGAGCGTTTTAACCGCACAATTGTTGAGAAGGCAAAGTGTTTACTATTTGATGCCAAGCTAGGTAAAGAGTTCTGGGCTGAGGCATCAAATACTGCTGTCTACCTACAAAACCGCACTGTACTTCCAGCGCTGAATGACAAAACATCTTTTGAAGCATGGACAGGATGTAAGCCAGACATAAGTCACTTGCGAATTTTTGGCAGCCATGTCATGGTACATGTGGCAAAGGAAAAGCGCCAAAAATGGGACAAGAAGTCAGAGGAGCAGATACTTGTGGGCTATCCGGATGACATAAAAGGGTACAGAGTTTATTGTCCTATCACTAAGAAAGTCAGCACCAGTAGAGATGTTGTTGTCATGGAGGAAGTGTATTTACCTGTGACAGAAAGCAAAGAATGCAGTGAAGAGAGTCTAGATTCAGTGGGGGACATATCTTCGGGTGACTTAGAAGATACTATGATTGAGAGTTATGTTGACAAGTCTGATACAACATATGTTCCCAGCGACTATGAAGATGCTGAATCTAGTGAATCAAAGCAAGATGAAAGGACTGTCAGGTTAAGGAAGAAACCAGATCGTTATGGATTTTCAAACATGTGTGCTGATTCTACTGCAGAAGCGTGGGATGATGCTAGTGATCTCACTGTACAGGAAGCATTGGCTGGACCAGAGAAGGAGCAGTGGTTAAGTGCAATTAGGGAAGAACTGGACAGTTTCAATCAAAGTGATGCATGGGAGTTGGTAGATGCTCCTAATGCAGGTACGGTAGTGAAGTGCAAGTGGGTTCTTAAAAAGAAATATTGTAACAAAAAGGTGAGATATCGTGCGCGGCTAGTTGCGAAGGGATTTACGCAAAGACGTGGTGTGGACTACGACGAGACATTCTCTCCTGTAATAAGACATTCAACTTTGCGTTATCTATTTGCATTGAGTGTACAGTTAGATATGGATATAACTCATCTTGATGTTACTACAGCATTTCTCAATGGCCATTTAAAGGAAACAATATTTATGCAGTTACCTGAATGTTTTCCTATGGCTGATTGTAACAAGGTTCTACGATTGAAAAAAGGCCATTTATGGTCTAAAACAGGCTTCTCTTGCCTGGTATGATAGAGTCAATGAAACTTTATGTAATTTAGGTTATGTCAGGAGTAAAAGTTGAGCCTTGTGTTTTTATGAAGGATTGTAATAATGATAAGAAGGTGATAGTTGGTCTTTATGTGGACGATTTCCTTATTTTTTCAAATATAAAACCTGAGACTGATAAATTAATTGAAGCTTTAAATGGTAGATTTAAAATCAAAAATCTTGGTGATGTCAAACAGTATCTGGGCATGCGAATTAATGTTGATAGGAAAAACTGTGCTGTAACTCTTGATCAGGAATATTATATAGAGCAGTTGATGCAAAAGTTTAACATGTCAGATTGTCATACGGCTGAAACACCTATTGAATGTAAATTAAATGTTGAAAAATCTAATGTGTGTAAAGATAACATTCCATATCAAAGGTTAATAGGAAGTTTGATGTATCTTGCAGTTCTGACTAGGCCAGACATAGCATACTCTGTCAGCTATTTGTCACAGTTCAATAATTCATATTCAGATGATCATTTTGCTTATGCAAAAAGGGTTCTTAGATACTTGTATAAAACTAAAGATTATTGTTTGAAGTACTCCCAAGGAACAGCCGATTTGATTGGTTATGTAGACGCCGATTGGGCAAGTGACGCGTTAGATAGACGGTCTTATACGGGTTTTGTTTTCTAAAAAGTGGGTCTGCTGTTTCTTGGGAAAGTAGAAAACAACGCACAGTGGCGTTGCGCAGCTGTGAAGCTGAATATATGGCTTTATCGGAAGCGTGTCGCGGGGCCATAGATTTGCGCAAGCTGGAGTCAGAAATAGTTGGAATCTGTAATAGAATAACATTATGTAATGATAGCCAGGGCGGACTGAAACTTGCCAATAGTCATCAGTCACACAAGAGGTCCAAACACATAGATGTGCGTTACAATTTTATAAAAGAAGTTATTGATAATGAGATAGTTGAAACCAAATATGTTGGGACTTCTCACATGCCTGCTGACTTATTGACTAAAGGTTTATCCAGGGTAAAACATTATAAATTTATGGAAACCTTAGGACTTATTAAAATTTAGTTTTTTGTATTGTATATGTAGGAAGCGGGGATACAATATTACAACATACTGAATAATACGTCAGTTATATAGAAACTGAGTTAATACTTTATTACTTTCCTTAATGAGAACCATATCCATCACTTATCACTTTTATCAAAGTATAACCATAGCAATTGTAGCAAATGCCTAAGACATAAACTACAATTAGAGTTTGATTTATTAATTACAAATTGCACAGCAGCAGTTTTATAATTAACGATAATAATTAATTCGACAGTCGAATTAATTATCCAAAGGTGTCTAGGATAAGCTATTGCAACGGTACAACGAGTGTTCCGTGCCACGCCAGAGCCAAGACTGCCTGCACTGTTCAAAGTGAGCGCCTTTTATAGTCGAGTCGAGCGGCGAGGGGGAGTGACTAACGACGCAGCTGGTCGGTGACGTGACCCGTGCACGTGCAGCTTGTTACTCATTCTATAATGAAGGCGAGCGATGACTCCTGCCGACACGGCCAACCTGACTAGCGGTCGTCCTCGAACGCTTCAACTAAAGCATGTCTAGATTTCTGTAACAAAAGCATCGTTCGATCATCCTGACAAAATTAATTAGTCCGGTCTATAATGACCCTGCAAATCAATTAGTTCTGGTCTGGTCTACATTAACCCTTCAGATGTATTACAATTAACCCTTCAGAAATATTATTACAATTAACCCTTCAGATGTATAACAATTAACCCTTCAGATATATTACAATTAACCCTTCAGATATATTACAATAGTTCTGGTCTGGTCCACATCGACCCTTCGTATATCTCACACTTTGCTCTGGTCCGGTCTCTAATTAGACCCTTCAGGCACTAGTATTGGTCCGGTTCCCTCTCACTTTTTTTTAAAGAACCCTTCACCACTACCCAGTTTTGGTCTGTTCACGTGCCTTCCAAAACTCTGCTTTTTTTTTTTTACTTTACTTTTTTTTTTACACTTCTTTTTTTTATACCAGTTTTGGTCCGGCAAACAGCCCTTCATAACTCTGCTCTTTTTTTTTAACTCTCTTTTTTTTATACCTTACGACCATATAAACCCTTAAAAGACATTTCCTGTGACATATTTTTTTTATTGACCAAGTAGTGGGTGTGGATCTCATCCCCGCTTCCTACGGGGATACAATATTACAACATACTGAATAATACGTCAGTTATATAGAAACTGAGTTAATACTTTATTACTTTCCTTAATGAGAACCATATCCATCACTTATCACTTTTATCAAAGTATAACCATAGCAATTGTAGCAAATGCCTAAGACATAAACTACAATTAGAGTTTGATTTATTAATTACAAATTGCACAGCAGCAGTTTTATAATTAACGATAATAATTAATTCGACAGTCGAATTAATTATCCAAAGGTGTCTAGGATAAGCTATTGCAACGGTACAACGAGTGTTCCGTGCCACGCCAGAGCCAAGACTGCCTGCACTGTTCAAAGTGAGCGCCTTTTATAGTCGAGTCGAGCGGCGAGGGGGAGTGACTAACGACGCAGCTGGTCGGTGACGTGACCCGTGCACGTGCAGCTTGTTACTCATTCTATAATGAAGGCGAGCGATGACTCCTGCCGACATATACATTTAACGAGTTGTAATGTTTATTTTTTATTTCGATATAGTGGGGGTGTAATTTATTGATATCGAAATAGTATTGTATAGCAACGGGAAGCAACTAGCTGAATACTCAATTAGTATTTTGTTTGTCTACGACTGATACATTTTTATCTATGTCAAATTTATGGTCCATTTCCCTTTTGTCTATGTTCATTCTTACTTGAAATATAACCGCATATGCATAAAGTGTTTGCTGCGTTTTACTTAAAATAATCATAATGATTTGTAATAATGGCTCTGAGCTCTCATCTATTAGCCTAGATGCTATTTTGGTATGCCAAATATGTATAATTTGTGATAAAACGTGGGTGTGTCTAGTACAATACACGAGTAATTACTCGTTCAAATCTACATGTTTCATCAGCTACGATCGTTCCGATCAGTGAATGTACTGTACATATTGATTTAAAAAAATAAGAGATGTAATCCAACAGTTTATCGAGCACTATAATGTTTATATTTTGAATGTAATGCGTGACCAAGCTATCGGCGTTAAATTGTTTGAGCTTTTCCGCTGCCGCTCACATTTGAACATTTCTGTTTTGACTATTTTATAAAATTTTTAACAACATTGTTTTTTTTTAATTGAGCACGATATGCATTTCTGTCTAAAAGGTAGCTAAATCAACCTAGAAGTTATTATAATATCAAATCCAATCAAAACATAAATGTGAAATGAGAGCCAAGTTCAATATTATGATAATTGCCTTGGTTGTTGACTTCAACGACAAAAGAAGTGAGATCTAAATGGGTGCCAAGTTCAATGGTCAACCCAGAAATTTATTTATAAGTAACACTATAACATACCTATCATATCTTCTTATAACATAAGATAATGTATGGTGGTAGCCTATGAAGGTCTGTCTTGGCTAGTTTTCATATATGAATTATAGCCGTCGCAAGTTCTAAGCCTACAAGTATTTGTCGGTTTTTATTTTATAATTCCAAAAATTTGGATTGTTGGTAGAAACTAGCGAGCGAACATAATAATACGTTGGTAGGTTTATAGAAACTGAGATAAGCTTATGAAATTTAAAACACATATTTATCTCGCAAGTCACAATATATGAGCCAAATTTGATACGTTTATGTGAAATAGTTTTTGATTTATGAGGGGTTCAAAAGTGGTTCCAAATGGTTCGTGTAATATTACACACGGTGCGGCTCGCCAGTTCTGTTTCTTGAACTTGGCTTGACACGCTACCGCGTGTCTAGATGCTTGAGTATGAGTGGATAACACAGTTTCATAGATAACAGTACTATAGTGTTAAGGAGTTTTTACGTCGGCAATGTCACAATGTCGAGTTCATCGAATCAATATTATTATTTTCGAAAACTTCGTAAACGTTAAAATTTAACGTTTAACGGTTAAATAATACGGATCTTGGTTGAGAGCAATCCGCTCCCTCGCAAGTCCGATGATGTCGAAGAACTACCAAACCAACATCCTACGTCAATTAGAAAAAAAACACACATTGTTTTTTTTTATTATTTATAAGCATGTGCATTCAATTCAGATTTTTTTCATAAGCTTTTTCTTCGATCAGAAACATATGCAGGGAGCAGTGGGCCAGTTCGCAACAAAGCGAGCAATACACGATTGCACTTCTCGCGCTGCAGTTCGCGCTGCCGCTCGGTGCACTAGTGTGCACTTACGCGCGAATAGCGCACGTGGTGTGGGGGGGCCGGCCGCCCGGGGAGGCGCAGACACTGAGGGATTCCAGGATGCAACACGCCAAGAGGAAAGTGAGTTGGTATTGACTAGCAAATTCAAATTACCCGCACCATTAGGGGTAAGGTCGGCCATCTTGAGAGGATGAATTCAGATCGTGCTGTGAAACGAGCGTACATGGGACGTCCCAGTGGTCGGCGGCCAGTTGGACGTCTCAGGTACAGCTGGGAGGACGAGGTTGTGAGAGATCTCCATGAACTCCATGTGGTCGACTGGCGGGATGTGGCGCAGGACCGGGCTAGGTGGAGACCTAGCCCGGTCCTGCGCTTGACCGGGCTAGGTCTCCACGCTTGAGCTTATTATCGGAGGACAAGACTCATTTTGGGTCGCTGCGCCAACCTAGTTAGTTAGTTTAGTTAGTTATTAGAGGTAAGAGCCCTTCGCTCCCCCAAATTTTCGGTGTTAAGTCCATTACAAGCCATCATCGCAATTAGTTAAGTAGTGACAAAACTTGTCCACAGCGCTGCCGCCCTGCTACTGCAGCGCGGCCGTCAAACGTGTGTATTATTACTATGGAATTACGTCTCTTTGCGATTAATTTGAATGTAACCGTACACCGTAACTTTAACGTAAGAATTTCACATTCCGTACATGGTCCTTTCATCGTAAGGAGTTCGGAACAGGTAGCTTGTCGACTTTTAATAGGCATTTTGATCTTTAAGGACCTTGTAGGACCAACCGATAAAAATCTGATCAAAAACAAGACTAGCGACGACTAGCTGTTTCATGCGATTTAATATTTGTATTAAACTTGATCCAAATAGCTTTTAAATGATAATTCATATTACAAAATGTACAGGGAAAACAATGTACTTATTAAGAAAACGTAATCCGTTTACGATGAATAATGTACCTTCTGATTACACAGTAGCATATTTTCAGCGTGTTTAAGTAAGTCACCTCGGAAAAGACGCTGAAACTGGATATAAGAAAACGTATGACGAAATGTGATGCAAATTTAATTGGATTCAAATTCTAATTTGATTGTGTGGCTGAGAGAACGCTGAGGCTCAAACAAACTCCACACAGGTGATGTGAATGCTAATGATGTGATTTCATTCGCATTTAAGGCGACGTCTCGTTCCAATGAACATGTCAATACGTGTATGAATATCGTATCATTTTATCGACATTCCTATGTATGAGAAATAAACCATAATGTGTTTGTGTAAAGTCTATTTCAATATTTCCGAATCAATTTCTTTATACTGCTATGTATGTATTTGGAATATGCTATTTCATAGTCATGTTATTTTGGCAACGATATCATGTAACTATTTGAAATATTTATATTTCTGTAGCGACTGTGTCCTCAGAGCCCATTTCAGATACATGGTCGTGCTGTGTAAATAATATGAGTCCTATAGACACATAGCTAACACTAATATATATATTTTAAGTTAATATACCGGGAAGTATGAAATAATAGATACTAATAATATATTTTAATATAAAGATCAATTTGTAGATGTTAAAACCTAAAACGTCATCGATGTGACCAATTACACATATATCGATTTTACATAATAATACCAAATGTAGTTTATTATAACTCAAATATATATCATGACAAAACTCTAGATTAACATGATCTTACTAACAAAATATCCTTTCATAATATTTGAGGGCTCATATCAGCATTGAGCACATCCTAACATAACATATAACATTGTATCATACAATGTTATATTGTATGCATTAAACGATAACTTAAATAGCCCCAAACGAGACCTCACTTACTTACCTAAAGGCTCTTAATTGTTAACAATGCTCCGAAAACTCCACGAAATCATAAAAGCTTGTCAAAACTTTTGAATAGATCTTGAAAACACTTAAATCTGTCTTCCGGGGGTGACCCTTAAACGTGATCGCTTCGCCTTAACCCCGCACTGGTTCCGCGTTATGGACTCAATTTACTCTAAAATGGTTCGTTTAAAGTTAACTCCGCCCGCGACTTCACAAATATTGTCATAGTACCTATAGACGTGCGATAAATAATGGGATTGAAAATAATAACAAACACTATTTGCGTCTAAGCTCACACTTGCTGGTGCAGGTTAAAACGTTCTATAATTAATAAATCGTATTATGCAATTGTAATTGTTAAATCATTCTATTTTGACATATGTTTATACCTACCTTTATCATACTAAAATAAATATTATCTTAATTAAAAAAATAACGATTTTACACCGTCATCAACAGTTATTTCGATAATAGTTAAGGTACATCAATTATTTGCGGACATTGCCGGCTCAGTATCGGTAGTAAGAAGCCGCCATTTCGATCTAATTATATATCTGCACAGGTTAATTTCATATAATACCTATAAATATATATCACGGGTTACATGGTAACATAATACATACTTATTCGTTCATTTCATGTACCAACTTATAAGGCTTATCGAACATAATGGGATTACCTTTTTTATATTCCTCCTTCCGAGAACCTTATTTCGTCAAAGCGGAAAGAGATATCTGAATATAATTGACCGACACAATTTTGTACGCTTGAACGAGTTATTGACTAGATTTTTTTTCAGATGGTGAAAATGATGGTGACAGTGGTGTCGGTCTTCACAATCTGCTGGCTTCCCCTTAATGTGTTTATTGTAAGTTTCTTCTACACTTTGATTTTAAGCTTTCGCGTTCCATTACACAAAATATTAGTCTTTATGGGTCTACACGCGATATTAGGAGTAGCAAATACTTAGCTACTTACTGCCCGACGTTTCGACTGGGTTACACTAATCAAGTTCGCTCGCGACCATGATTGGTGTAATTTAGTTCTTCTACAATATGTAGTGTATTCGTATTTTTTAATTTGTAAAAACGTGTTATGTTTTTAATAATTTCGTAGGAGGTATGATACCCAGCAAAAAAAATATTGGTTGTATTTGGAAGCCTTCTCAAATATTTTTTCTCCCGTTTTTAGTATTTTCAAGAGTGTAGTAATCATGTTTCATGAAAAACAGCCTAGTTTGTTAGTAGATACTGTGAATAGCGGTTTTGATTGTTGTATCTCTGTTGGACGTTCTTCACTTTATCTATTTAAGAATTTTAAAATCTTATTAAACTTACCAGTCAAGTACCTAATATCGTGTTATATTTTTTCTTTCTTATGAACTTGCTAGTAACTATTTTATATTATTATTTTCTAACTACTCTCCTAACCATCTCATTATCATAAAACATGGCACTAAGAAGCTCAGAAGTCAGTTGTAGTGATTAAATTTAATTATAAGTGCTGTAGCTTCTTTGCTTATTTAACTTTACTACCGTAATATTGCCTTCGAGCTCATCATTAACTTACTTCTAACTTCAATGTGAGTTAGAACACGTCATGATTTCGTTATCTCTAAAGTGAACACAACATTCAGTCATTCTCAATAAATAATTTCATTTGTCTTGGTGGATGAAGACGACTTGAGGAACGTAGCTTGAGTAAATCCTAGAAACGTAGGTATTATTATTGTCGAATAATAATATTGTTGCTTATGTTTGCTTTTTCGGAAAAAATAACTTTACCTATGTGTCTGTCGGCAGGCGTCATAGCACGCCTTCATTATAGTGTAGCTACACTGTAGGTAGCTTCCTACATATCTTTAAAATATGACGAATGCGACCTTTCATAAATCCGTTTTCGACAGCTCCTAATATTACGTCCCCACCAAGGGATCGAGCTTACCCTTTCTAGGCGATAAGTCAACCAAGCTTGTCAAGTGCAAGTTTGGTACCTACTTTTCATAAATAAATAGTAAATACTAAGGGCGCTTCACCATAAAGATCATCTGGCAGTTTGTCTCTATATATTTTCAACCTTGTAGCCCATTCACTGCTTATTAAGCTCATACAGAATCGGTAAGCAAAATGTCGCAAACTGCCAACATTACGCGCTGTATGAACTATATAGACTTCAAATGTATACGGAAGAAAACCGTAAGCAAACTGGCGCTCGCTCTTCCCCTAATGGGGACGCGCCCTTAGGGCCTTTTTTCGTGTCGTGCGTGTTAGCTCCCGCGCATGCCGCCCGAAACTTCATATTATTCATTATTTTCTTTAAATGCGTGTCACAAGCAACTGGGGCATATAATTATACATACAAAACGCCTCAGTCATTTGACCCTACCTCGTGCGTTACAGAAATCTCGTACCTAAAAGAAACGGTTTCTAACGTGCGGGACTGTGGCACGCGTTTCAAAATTCTTCCGCACCTGCATGTGTGTGCTAACGACCAATGAACGTCTTCGACAGAAATCCGACGTGGGCAGAAATCCACTCACAGAAAAAAACACTTACAGTACAAGTCTTACAGGTACTGTGGACAGCCAATGAGGACAACGAGGAGTGGACGGCCTGGCCGGGCATGCCGTACGTGTGGTTCGCGAGCCACTGGCTGGCCATGTCCCACTCCTGCTACAACCCCATCATCTACTGCTACATGAACACCAAGTATCGAAGAGGATTTAAACAGGTACATTTTACACTGCCACTTTTATGTCATACCTTTCTGTCCGGAATTCTTAGTACGGTGTACGGCATATTAACTTTCAATTAGTTAGGTTCTATGACTCGTAGCACTAAATTTGACTATAAATATAACCGCTGCTTCGAACACTGCGCTGAGCCATGGAAATAGTAACTTCGTTTCGTTACCAAGTGCCTTTAGTTTCCAATTGGAAAGGTGCGTATAACATATCCCGTATCCTACAATCATTTCAACTTTCAACAAACAAACGCTCCAGATTGCTCACGATCCGCGGGTTTAATAAACTCGATCGTACGGTAAAAGTAGTTTTTTCACTTGTTTTCCAAGGGTCGAGTACGCTCAACGTATTATTCAAAATGGACACAATTTCAGTTATTTCCGTGCACATTTCGAGCCAAAAAGAATTTCATAGACTTTTTCTGCTGATACAGAACAAGAACACCCAAATACTTCACTCTATCTACCGCTGTCAATGTATCTCTTGCTGATTCTCTACGAGATTATAAGCGCATTAATTGTGTTGTATGTTAAGAAAAAATAAGAAAATATGCAGTCAACGTTCATGCTTATGAGAAGGCAAATAGATTATCTAAAACGGATTAATGAAAATACTACATATTTGTTGTTACAATACAGGTGATGTTGCGAAATATAATTATTTCAAATCCAAGATGGCCGCCTCTACAAGAAGGTGGATCAAGATATTTTATAGAACTAGTAAAAAATAACATTCCAAGTTTTTTATAGCAGTGTTTTGTATTTATTAAATTATATTAGTGTTAAATTAAGCAAGAACTGCGGGTCACGGAGATGAAGATGCTGCGCTGGATGGCGGGAGTTACGCGAGCAGATCGCGTAAAGAACTCCCGTATTCGCGGTAGCCTTCATGTCCGAGACATCGCTGATAAATTGCAAGAGTGCCGCCTACGTTGGTACGGACATGTTTTACGGAAACCGGCAAACTACGTAGGGAACAAGTGTCCCGCCGGGTCCCGGCAGAAGGGGAAGGCCCAAGAAGGCCTGGCTTGACGTCGTAGTGGATGACATGCGTGCCAACAAAATCTCCGCAAAGGATGCCGAAGACCGTGCGAGGTGGAGAGTTAGGAGTAGGAAAGCGGACCCCGGGCTCCGCAAGGATGCAACCGGGAAAACGCTGACATGATGATGATGATGATGTTGATCAGTGTTAAATTAAATAACGGGAGATTAAAAGCACGCGTTATCGTGTTAGAGGTTTCTTTGTTGAGATTGTCTCCGTCATTGTGCCTATTGTCACACGCTGATGTAACGCATTGTTCTCGATATTTGATCATAGGACGTGTCCTATGGGTATAGGATAGGACGGGGTAGAACAAGAATAATGATCGGAGCATCACTTGCACAAATCGGTTTATCTATGTCTGTCTGTCTCGCCTCGATGGCTATAATTTATTACTTAGTTAGATGTGTAGTCCGGTCAATTTAGACATTCGAAGTTACATAAATTCCCACCAAGCTGAAAATCGGTAAGATTGCTTAAAATATCATTAAAAACAAAAATTGAAAGTTCCCCATCTTTCCCCTGTGAGGAAAAAATGTTATTCAAGGTCAAAGGTAAAAAAATGAGTTTTTCGCGATTTTCAGCAAAACGGTAAGTTTTATCATAAAAATACCTCAGACAAAAATTGTAGATTATAAAATTATCTACAAAAACTAAATTTATACTTTTTTTCTACGAGCCACCGTTTTTGAGATATAACGATTCAAAAAGTTGTAGAAGTTGTAATCGTCATAATATGCACGAGTACGCCATATACATCTCTGTAGTTGTAATATATGTCAAAATATTCTTCTATCGGTCATTGTAACTTACACTACTAATATAAAATATACATAACTTATAACTATAAGAATAAGTGTCAAAATCATGTACATACTATTTTTACTCTTATTTTTTGGTCTAATTTGACCGGACTATGTGAGAAAATAGTCTAGAAATGAGCTCTAAATTATTGACAATTGAATTCGGTATCTAATTTACAAAAGGTTGAATTGCGTATCGGATAACGTAAGAGGACGTAGGTATCCAGACGTTATTTATAGCTGAAAATATTTGTAGGCATTCCTTACTTCTTAATAATTATCTACTTTGTGTACAAAAGGAAAATACAAAAGCATATACAGTATTAACGTTTGATAATAATATTAGTGGCCAAATTATTACAATTAACTGCATTAACAAAATTACAAGGTTCAATGATTAGGATTAGACACGGGTCACTCCCACTAATTTGATAATTTTCCAAATGGACTGTTTCCTAGGTTGGTAATTATCCAACATTGAGCCTTTCTAGTAATATTATTACGAGCTACACCAGATAGATCACTATTATTTCGTCTGCTTACTTCCGAAATCATCATGCAAAATGTTTATCCAATCGTGTAACAATCCAACTTGGTACATGTACATATATATTATTTATTAACTTTGGATACCTTTAGAAAAATCTTTTTTTTGTTTAACTTTAAAAACTATTCATTTCTTATTCATCATTTGTCTTTACTCATTCAGTCAATGCGAGATGGGCAGATGATGTCCATACGAAGATTTATATTGCCGTACCTTTTGGCACTAACAAAGTATTGTAAGTAAGAAGTGATTTATAGAACTTGGTCATAAAGGTTCTTATTCAGGCTGCACCAAATCATGTGTGAAGATGATTTCAGTTGATTTATAGTATGGGATTTAATCCGTGGTATGGGTGGCAATGAAGTGATATTAACAAATAGGATAATCTGTGAGTTGTATGATGTACTACCTTTTTTCAATATCTGACTTTTATTAGAATTATATATGACACCACTTTATGTGGTATTCTTAATAAACTAGTCACATTAAGGAAAATTAATGGGAAGCTTGCAAAATTCCCCACTTATCCGACTTGCGCAAAATAAAACATTCAAGGTAAAATGGTAAAAATATAGGGTTTTGACATTTTAAAACTTGTAAACTTTATAACTTCACGGAACCTACTTAAGGGATTTCCCCAGGGGAATAAAAGCGTCAAATTATGGTAGACTAGCGCCCGCGACTTCGTCCGCGTAGAGACGTTTAACGGGTAAAACATTACTTCTTTATAGCGCAGTCGGTTAAAAAGTAGCCTATATCCTTTCCTAGGCTCTGGACTATATCTGTACCAAATTTCGTTTAAATCGGTTCAGTACTCTATGCGTGAAAGCGTAACAGACAGACAGACAGACAGAGTTACTTTCGCATTTATAATATTAGTAAGGATATAATATTAGTAAGGATTGTATTATGAACGATACATAATATATGTTATTATAATGAACTAATAGACCGGCCATCTAGATAGAAAATATTCAAAAAATCAAATCATAAGTTCTTAGCCACATAACACTATTAAAAATTACATTTTCGCATGCAATAAATCCTGGAAAAGCATTTCCTAAAATAGTCTGAAAGCCTGTATTGTGAATAAAATGAATTCCTAAAAAAGGGTCCATATTAAAAAAGTTACCAGATGGGTTTGCGTTTTATTAGACCCGATATTAATCAAAGTCTCCCATGGGAGGTGCGAGTTTTCTTCAGAATTCAACGAAATTCACCGCTTTTTATTATAATGTAGGTATTATAATGGTTTTAATAATACCATTATTAGATTACTTTTGTGCAGATTTTTCCATTGTGGTGTACGGTGATTCACGTTCATCCATTTCCTTCTCATTTCAGTAAAAGGAAGTGCAAGATGCACTTCCATTTTCTTAAAATACTCAAATAGACATTAGATGTATGTATTAGATTTCTTTATAAAAGAAAGCAAATATACATATATGCCAACAGTAAGATTTACAATAGACTACTATTATATAGAGACTTGCAAAAATGTATGGTTATACCTAGGCCTCTAAGCCGTCTACATATAACCTTATGCATCTTGCATTTGCAACCCCATTTAAGACCAGACCTTTACACATGATGGCCTGGTCTATAAGCTTATAGCTTTTAAAGTGGTCCGCTCCCGAACGCAAAACATTCATATCCCCAATATATAAAAGAAATAAACTTCGTAAGGCCATAAAAGTACTTAAGTCACTTAAGCTCGAAACTTTTCACCTGTTGAAGGGTACTTGTGCCGATAATCACCTATTGGGAAAAGAAAGTTTGTACTTAGCTAATCCCACGAGGACCATCCAACCAATATAGACTTTTAAGTGTTTGTCAGTTTAGTTCCCATGTTTTTATTCGAATTATTAGCGCTTGCTTATTTAATTCCCACGTTTGTATTTGATATAGAATTCAGCTTCCGTCTTTATTAAGTATGGGATATTTTTCACCAAATAACAATATGATCACAATCGAATGCTGAAACACAAATATGATTAGACCGCTGATTTCACGATTTATTTCATTCTAATTGGGAATTATTGTCTCATACAAATTATGTGTTGCTAACTGTCAAACATTATAGTACAAATTATTAAATCATTTCAGTACTACCATGCTACAGGCAAAAACACTGGACGCACGATTTTTGCATATTCATTCATCAATTAAAAAACCTCGTCAATTTTATTTAGATCCGTCAAACCACCAGCCACCAGGAACGGCCAGCGGGAAGCGACTTTATTTTATACTATGTATGTAGTAAATAAGGCGTCCGACCGATTTCAGCCATTGCAGCTGATCTCATGAGATCAGCCAAGTGCGCTCTCTATTCCCTTACTTTCATAATTCGGTGAGACGGCAATCCGACATGACAGATGGGGGATAGGGCGCAGGACCACCGGCTTAACATGCTTTTCGAGGCACGGGCGTTCAACCGCCATCTTCCTAACTCCGGGCTGAGTAATTTCTTTACAGAAAAACTCACACAAATTTTGCCCGACACCGGACTCGACCCGGAGACCTCTCGGTCCTTACGCAGCGCTTACTACCACTAGACCAACGAGGCAGAGGCGAGAGATGTAGTTAATATAAATACGACACATGGTACTTCCATTCAGATATCTTGAGCCGTTATATGTTACTAAAGATAATAAATATCCTCGAGTGGCCTGGCTCGTTGGTATATTGGAAGCAAGCGCTGTATAGCAGCGCTTGCTTCGACCGAAAGGTTTCCGGTTCGTGTACGGGATCGGGCCAAATTTGTGTGAGTTTTTCTGTGTAAAATTGATGATTAAACCTAAAAGAGCTCTACAAATAAAGCGGTTCGAGCGTGCCTTCATTCGTTTCACCCTTTCGTAAAACCGGTATTTATATATTTGAATAAAAAAAATGCACAAATAAATTTTACTACTAAGATAGAATCATTTTACTGCGGAAAAACAACCACTACACGGTGTATAATACTTCCCACGATATTCGGTGCACGAACTTTCCGGAAGTGTCCATTCACTAACACTATTCCGGTAACATAGTGCATGCTGTTGTTATTGCCAATATCGCAGCCCACACTCTGTGGGGAATTTATGAGGGGAAATCATTTACAATCAAGTGTTGTAGGTAGTAAGTTAATTATAAGTACGAAAGATTGGAACAAACCAACTGTTGTATTATACGTCTTATAATACGTGTAATATGTATACTTTCTCCAGACCATTTTTTTTTTATTTATTGCACACATGAAAGTACATAACATAGTAGGTAGGGGAGACTGGGGAGACTTGATCCCTGGGGAGACTTGATCACCCAGTGACAAATCAAAAACTAAACGCCTTATCTAGTTTTTATATTGGCAACATTAATCTTTGTTGTCTATGTTGAACAAAAAACTTCATTTTGACATCTTTATGTAGGCAACTTCAGAGCAGTGCAGCCATTTTTATTTTCCTGTGCCGGTATTTCTTTTGGAAAGTTTTTCATTTGTGTTTTCTAAATAATTAAATGAATAAAAACCTGAGTATGTGTCAAAATCAATGAAAGCAGGTTATTAAAATTTGCATTTACATGTATTTAATTTAATTACCGTTTTCTCTTGACATGAAAAATCATTTTTTTTATAAGAGCACTCCCGGGTACACTTGATCCCGGTAAGATAATTTGCCAATTTTGTTTTTTCTTTTGTTTTAAATTAATTATAAAATATAAAAGAAAAAAGAGGGTGCAAAACTGCGTATTGGAGGGTAACACGATCAAAGGTACTGCCAAAGAGTATCGACCAGCTTCAATAAACATAACATTAGCTGTTTCTTTGAAAATTTACAAAAACTATTGGTTAAGCATCATTTTGGAGCGCAAGCTATCTGGAATATTGACGAGACGGGGCTGTCCTGTACATAAATTTAAGAAAATCCCCTATGATCAAGTCTATCCGTTACTGGGATCAAGTCTCCCTGAATATGTTAACTTCTTCCTTTTGGAAAGCTTTCAGAAAATGCAATAAAAATAAATGTAGCACTCAGAAATATAATAATCAAATAATGGGGAACAATAATAAACAATATTTACTAACTATATATGTATGTATTATTTTCATAGAACTAAATTTGATAAAAATATAAGCATGAAACCAAAATGGGGATCAAGTGTCCCCAGTTTCCCTTACATTACCTCATTCCAAAAAGACATCTCCCTTATGTTCACAGGGGCTCATAATATGTGTTTGTGTGGTAAAGGTTTATAAGAAGATTACCGAACGTACGCAATCATACTGAGTACTGATTGATACAAAACAAATATCTCTTACCTTATTACTTACTTACTATCGGTAGGTACTGTTTATCATTCCAATATCCTGTTTACTCATTATTACTATTCAATCAGCATTACGTCTACACATTTCCGTAACAATATTATGCCATTCGTAGTAAATAGGTAAAGGTATACCTGTTATTTAGGTAATATAAAACTACCTACAAGTGAGCTAGGAAATGGGAAACTTTCGTTATATTTCAGTTCCGAATGTTATATTTCTTCTTTTAGTTTATTAGGCATGTGATTTTAAGTAAAAGAATAAAGAATATGAAGCAAAAAATATGAAGTTTCTTTAAATAGCTTTGCTTTAACAGCACTTGACTCGCGTCCAGCACGTCAAAGACTGTTAAATTCGTTTTAAACTATTTTGTGTACTGACATAGCTTGTAGAATATTGTTATTGACACTATACGACCCCCGCCCGAAAGAAACAACTTTCATTATTTATTGAAATAAGATATGTTTAAATACAGCTCACGCAATATTGTTATACTTAAGGAAAGTTATTATTATTTGTACACTTTTAGCAATCCTATGTCAATATCTGAGGGTTTGCCTGGTGTTTTAAGATACAGGCAGATTTGTTGCCTACTTCAGACTAGTCTCCCATACTGTAATTATTATGTTTGTGTAAAATATGTTTTTGGGATATATTATGGAGTGAAAATAAACATTATTTTTACCTACTGATAGGTACCATTGTGGTATTCAGGACGCCAGACTCGATTTTATTTTTTACTTCACGTAGTGTGGCAAACATTCACATATGTCAAGTTCACCGGCCTGTATTAAATCCCTCCATAAAAAACACGACTATTTATTTGAGACCAATAAACTACTCTTTACCGTTGTATTAGTACATCTCAACCATTCGGGCGAATCGATTTCATTCCATCTCCAAAAAAAGTGACAATATTTTCTAGGCCGCAGAAAAATATGAAAGGCTTTTATATTTCCAAAGCACGAAAGCGTCACTTAAATACTCAAGTATTAAACATTGTCCGCGGTCTGGTAAACAAAACAACAGCCTAGCCAGCCAATGAGGTTAGATAAGGGACAAAGGTAAACATGAATATTATTGTTACTTTGTGGGTCTTATAATAGGTACTTCCGTAGGTTTAAAAAATCGGTCAATAAATCATCATAACACTCAAATGTTTACTTTACCCTTTTCTCGTAGATAGCTCAGGGTTATTTATCCACTTTTTTCTCCTAGTTAGGTACTCCTAGGTGGGTGAGCCCAATTTGTAAAAAGGGATCGTAATCATATCTGACAAATTAGTTCGTCAAAATGCTAATTTAAGCACTAAAACATTTATAGGCTTTTTTTATTTGCAAAATATTACTAGCCGATATTTACTTGTAAATGTTGGTATTTTAAAAAACCAGGAATGAAGATAATATGCATATTTTTTTTTATATATTCTTCGTTCTTTAATACTTGCCCGAAGCAAATAATCTAATTAATCAACGTTCAGACTTTATCCTTTTCTTTCTTTCCAATATTTTTTCATACTTTAGTTCAAAAAATGAACCCGTTAGCTTTTCCTATGTTACCTGTGCTTTCCTCCGACAAATTCTCAGGGAAATTAAACGTGTTATAAAAGACTGAAACTGTCCATGTTGTTTTGTTTTAATGAGCTCCCGATATTTCGGCACTGTTGCAAGCGCCATGATCGCGGATGAACTCAGTTCACAACAACATGGTAAATATGCCGGACAATTTCAGTTTTCTAATGTGTGCAACCATGACAGTTTAAAATTATACATTTAGTGTTATAAAAGGTTTTATTAATGTTGTTCCTTGACAGGCGCTTGGTGGGTGGTGCCTGAAAGTGAACGATGCTGGCAGGTCTTGTCAACGGTCCAGCGTGTGTGAGGGCGTGCCAATGTCTGGTGAGTTTGATATGTTGTGACTGATAACTTTCAAACAGTATTCTAAACTACTAGTATCCTACTAGCGGACGCCCACAACTACGTACGCTTTTTTCCCAACTGACATACGTGTCTGATGTGTCAGCCACAGAAGAAATATTTGTTACGAACACGATACAATAAATAAAAACGAATAAAAGAATTAACTATTTGAAATAAAACTAATTTTACAGATTAAACTCGCGTGTATTGGTATTCTAAACATTATTTAGAGATCCGACGTTTCGAGCTCTTTACAGCGCTCGTGGTCACGGTTAAGGTTAACCGTTGTAACCGTTTAACCGTCGTACACGGTAAAATTAGTTTTATTTCAAATGTGTAGTGCTCGCGCAAATAAAAATAGACAATACTAGAATTAACTATAATATTATAGCTTCAGTCATTCTACCACTTTTCTAATCCGGCTAGGGTAGTGATTGGTCAAGAAAAATTATCGTTAAAGCGCGTGAAATTACAACCGCATAATGATGCGGATTAAATTTAATAAATCATTGCTGACGAAAGTCACTACTCCACGCTGGCACAGCTAGTATTAAGAATAAAAATGATACTTACGTCAAAGTTAAAATAAACAATGAAAAGGGTAAATGAAAAAAAACCTGCCTACTTAAAGAAAAGTTGATTAAGTAAGATTTCCCGTCCAAGTTACACTTCACGAAGAACTGTCTTAAGACTAAATTAGAATTCGGAAGGAACGTAGGAACTTCTAGATATAGTATTTGATATTAATAAGGAAAGTGATTACTAAGAGCACTTCTTCTTTGCAATTTACTGCTGAACTTCTCTAATTTAATACTTCCATATTGTGTAGCCCAAAGGCTTCTAGGCAGAAAAACTATGATAATGTACTAATAAGTATGCGCTGTGTGGCGCCTGTCCCTATAGCAGGGACATGCTAACTTTCCTCTAGCTATGTCTATACGAGTATGAGTTGACCTTCGGTTTGAAGATGCAGGGCTGGTAAGCTTTATGTGAAAACCGGAGTACTGTAGGTATACTAAAATGGAGAGCTGTATATAAGAACTCGCTTACCCCCCGCGAATACGCCTGAATATAAAAAAACATTCGCATAAAGCGAAGTCCTATAAGAAGATAGATGATCTTAGAAAGCGATTCTGTGGAAGAGATACGTTGAATGATTTAAACCGTCATTGATGGTGTTTTGCCAATAAATATGTATCAGTAAAAGCAACTTGGACAAATGTTGAAAGGTATCGGACAGACATCTTGAAATAGTCGGAGAAAATAAATTAATACTTTTTTAAGTAAAGATGTGTAACACGTGTCATTTTGTTCGCAAGTGAATTTAAAACTAGAACTTATTGCGCTTTCTACGAACAATACACAGTAGTAAACACAAAAAGACTGATCTTCCTAGAAATAGCGGAATCTTAATGCTAGGTTTACTTACACGTATACAAAATACATGACGTTTGGCACACATGACGTTGTGGGCCATAGTAATCGCACTGAATTATGTAAAGGCACGATCATGATGCAAACTAATCAGCACCCGTGTCAAATGACGCTGTAAAACCTTTGATTATTCGGCATATGGACTCAAAAATTATAGCGCCCCAACATGTGCGTGAGAGATTATTCAAATATTACGCCGTGAAAGGGAATTCATGTTAGTAGTAGCCATTTTGGAATAATGTGATACGAATTTGCAGAAAATTAATAAGAACTAAGGAGTAGGTAAATTTATGTGACCTATTATATAACTAAGTAACCACGAGCGCTGTAAAGAGCTCGAAACGTTGGGTATCTAAATAGTAATACATGCGAGTTTAATCTGTAATCTTAGTTTGGTTTGTGTAGTGTATGTGTAGTTTTCGCGAAAATAATAGACTGCTATATACACCGTGAAATATGAGTGGTAGTTTTCCCGTGGCAGAAATACTGGCCTTTAGTAATACTATCGAATCATGCAAATTATTCCTCGAAAAAAAATTTTTTTTCGATTTTTCAATATAATAAATTTCCAACTCGAAAACTAGAGAAGCTATCGTTGTTTTTGAAGATGTGACGTATTCAGGTACTGCTTGCCGCATGAAATCGATGCTTAAAGCTAAAGAAGCTCTACACCCTAAGTCATAAAGCGGTTCGAACGTGTTTTCGAGTTACGGTTAAACCTTTCGTAAAACCGGCATTTATTGATTTTACCAAAAAGAACTACACAAATCTTTTGTACTACTTTGATAGAATCATTTTACTCCGGGATAACAATTACTAAAATTTCACGGTGTATACAGCATAACCGCAATATAAACAGCATAAATAACCGCAAATTAATATATTAAATGTTCATCACACGTACTCGTATGTGTCCCAATTTCATTAATCTTACATAGGACTGCTAAGTATGCACGTATACCTATTCTATTTTATTCTATTCTGTATATTTAATGTAATAAGTTGATAAGTTTATTTTATTGCCGTGGGCCAGATTACATGAGTCTCCTAAAAATATAATATTCGTGGTATTACACGTATGAAACATCAGTAGGTAGCTCTGACATTGCAAAATTTACTGAAACGCCCACCACTCTGAGTCATTAACAGCCCTAACTCATTAACTGCGACCGCAATTTGTGTAAGTAACAGCGACCACACGAACAATAGAGTCGAAATGACATACTTCAGTACAAATTCGCCATCCTATGCCGAACGCTTGACAACAAGAACTTCAAGTAATGTCACTCAACAAGAAATACGTAACACACCAATGTTCGAAACCAAGAATCTTATATTTATTTTCCCTGTCTCTCTGTCTACTGCCCTTAATCATAACTTATTTTTGCGTAATCATTAATGTTTTCCTTTCTATAACAAGAACACGTACTCGTATTTAGTCAACGTACCGATTGCTAATAGCATTTTTCTATTGGGTATAAAAGCTTGTTGATTGCATTTGGATTGGATCTGGCCTCGTAACAATATTGACAGTGTGGTTCTATTTCGTTCCGACAAGAAATGGATAAAGCGAAAGAAATAGATGAAGTAACATTATATGCGGTTTTAATTTTTTTTAACTACGTAATATACTTTTCAGAGTATCGTTAAATGTTCATCGGAGTTGTATAGATATATCGAATCTATTACTAGTAAATCAATCAATTTGGAGCCAAATGAGAAATCGATTGCAATCTACCACTGATGGTAAGCTGTGGGCAATTAATAACGAAGTGTAAAGCCGGCATTCGGTGAAATAGACTGTTTCTCTGTAGGTAATATATAAATTCCATGCAAAATAATTAGAAATAATTATAACTGTACATTATTAAATCGTGTAACTGCCTCGTTGGTCTATTGGTAGCAAGCGCTGCGTAAGGACCGAGAGGTCCCCGGTTCGAGTCCGAGGTAGGGCAAAATTTGTGTGAGTTTTTCTGTAATGAAATTACTCAGCCCGGGTTAGGAAGTTGGCGGTTGAACGCCCGAGCCTCGGAAAGCACGTTAAACCGTTGGTCCTGCGCCCGATCTCTCATCGGTCATGTCGGATTGCCGTCTCACCGAATTATGAGAGTGAGGGAATAGAGGGTGCACTTGAGTTTGCGCGCACACTTATGCACTATAATATGTTCTGCGCACTTGGCTGATCTCAATTAAGATCGGCCGCCATGGCTGAAATCGGTCGGACGCCTTATTAAATCGTGTGATAGTGCTGTACTTGAGAATTATACGTACCTACACTTATTGCATTGTATAATGTAGTGTATGGCACCACATTTATAATTAAATTTAAAGGAGACGTTAACAATGTTATTACAAACTTGCCTCGGTAACCGCTGTAAGTCCTAGTTACGTGACGTTTAATGTTTGACGAGTAGTGTGGTGAATAAGCCACAGTATAGAAACAAAAGTCCCTATGCTCATATTCAGAGCTCCGAACGTTATCCAGAAAATCTTTAAACGGTATAATTGTACAAAGAATTCTCAGTTCGCCGAACATCGGTACATAGAATTTTTTTTAGCTGATGCGTTTATTTACTTGGTTCGCGGAAAGATTGAAAACAGATAAGGCTTTTCGCTGAAAGCTCTATTGAACGAATTAGGATTTTTTTCAATAGAATGAAAAATTTAAAACAAATCTATAAAAAAAAATCTAAAAAGTTATATACAAATATTTGAAATACTACTGCAAATGGAATGCAAAAATGATTGAAAATGTTTTTATTTAGAAAACAGAATGCTTAACATCGTATCAAATAAAAATTCATAAATATTTTTGACTCGACTATAAAATAATAAATATTTGCTAACAAAATATATCATTCTCACGAAATCATGACAATCGCGAAATAAATATCAAATCACGATTTTAACGATAAAAAGCGAAAGAAAATCTGTATTCTTTTTTTACGATTGAATTACCAAAGATATCAAAGACGATTTGACAAGCATTTTGCACGAAAATATTGTACTACCGCCGAACCAACTAAGCATAATATGTATAGGTTTTTTAATGTTTTTGAGGGAGGAGGCTCTTTGCTGAATAGGTTGTGGCTGAGATCATG
The DNA here is from genome assembly GCA_039566165.1 of Maruca vitrata. Classification (NCBI taxonomy): domain Eukaryota; kingdom Metazoa; phylum Arthropoda; class Insecta; order Lepidoptera; family Crambidae; genus Maruca; species Maruca vitrata. The sequence continues at coordinate 6,236,864 of CM076919.1, forward strand.
ATTAAACGTTTGTTTGCTTATGTACACGACGTAACCGAGTTGTAATAAATCACCCGTCCACGCATTGTTATTACAACCGCTCATACACAATTAGATAATTAAACAGACACACATACAGGTAAAATTATCAACATGTTCTGCCTCAGCATGTGTCTATCAGCAGCGACCTTGCCTAGGCCGCTACAGCGCTGTTATTCTGCCAGAACCGTTGAGTGAAGCTTAAGAATTTACAGCCTCTAAAAAACTGCCTCGTTGGTCCATTGGTAGCAAGCGCTGCGTTAGGACCGAGAGGTCCCCGGTCCGAATCCGGGGTCGGGCAAAATTTGTGTGAGTTTTTCTGTGATGAAATTACTCAGCCCGGAGTTAGGAAGTTAGCGGTTTAACGCCCGTGCCTCGGAAAGCACGTTATGCCGGTGGTCCTGCGCCCCATCTCTCATCGGTCATGTCGGATTGCCGTCTCACCGAATTATGAGAGTAAGGGAATAGAGAGTGCACTTGTGTTTGCGCGCACACTTGTGCACTATAATATGTCCTGCGCACTTGGCTGATCTCAATTAAGATCGGCCGCCATGGCTGAAATCGGTCGGACGCCTTATTTATTTTGTATTTTTAAGAATTTACAGATTAAATACAAAAATAAAATACATAAAAGCATTGACAAAACAAGAAACGATACACTAGAGAAGAAGTTATAGTTACTAAATCCTAATCATTACAATTAACAATAACATTACATAAACAAAATAAATAATGATTATATATAAAATATCAGTTCATTCAGTGAATAAGTTCGTTTGATATCCAAAGCCATCATCTAATTGACATCCGTAGTGACAATGACATACAGCTCTTGGATATAGATGAGTAGTTTTCGCGAAATGATGAGAGAGATGATGAGATAAGAAAAAATTTGTAATTAAATTGAGCGTAAGTACAGGATCCGAGCTGTTAAATGTCAGTTGAACAATGAGGTTAAAGTAAATAATGCCAACAAAATATTCCCAGCGTCAAATATTCCCATCACGACCGCAAAAATTGGCACAGAATAAAAAATTGCTTTAACAGCAACAGCGAATAACAACGGGATTTTGTTATTAAATGGAAATTTGGCAACGCTTCTTCATTCCGGATCAATTTCCTGAAAGTCATCATCATCATCATCTTCGCGATTTCCCGGTTGCATCCTTGCGGAGCCCGGGGTCCGCTTTCCTACTCCTAGCTCTCCACTTCGCACGGTCTTCGGCATCCTTTACGGAGAGTTTGTTGGCACGCATGTCATCCACTACGACGTCAAGCCAGGCCTTCTTGGGCCTTCCCCTTCTGCCGGGACCCGGCGGTAGCGACATGGCTAGACACTTGTTCCCTACGTAGTTTGCCGGTTTCCGTAAAACATGACCGTACCAACGTAGGCGGCACTCTTGCAGTTTATCAGCGATGTCTCGGACATGAAGGCTGCCGCGAATACGGGAGTTCTTTACGCGATCTGCTCGCGTAACTCCCGACATCCAGCGCAGCATCTTCATCTCCGTGACCCGCAGTTCCTGCTTGTGCCGCTCAAGTAATGGCCATGCTTCACTACCATATAAGAGAACAGGCCTAATGATGGATTTATAGACCTGTCCCTTCAGTTTAACCGGCATTTTAGGGTCGCAAGTGACGCCGCTCACCTCCCGCCATTTATCCCAAGCAGCAGAAATGCGTGCCTTGACGTCGGAGTCGATGTCGCCGTTCGCATGGAGTACAGATCCCAGATACTTGAACCGGTCCGTGCGCTCGACCGTGTCTTCGCCTATGCGGACGGACATGGGATCTGTAGTGTTGCAGGCCAAGTACTCTGTCTTCGCCACGTTGAGTTTCAGACCCCCGTTCTCAAGCGATTCCTTCCATGTGTTAACACGTCTCACCAGCCGTCCCCTGTCCGAGTCCACCAGCGCGATATCGTCAGCATACATAAGTAGCCATGGTGGCTGCTCATGGTGGTCTCTGATGCTGTCTGACAATACGTCTAATATCAGGCTGAAGAGGAACGGACTCAGGACGATCAATTTCCTGAAAGTCACTGTCCTTAATCAGTGTAGATATTGTGTTGAGGATTTTTTAGATGTATTTACTTCCCTTCTAGATTCAGTTCCTTTTATACTTCACTAGTGACCCGCCTTCGATTCGCTTTGGGTATATTATTACATAAAAACCTTCCTCTTAAATCTCTCTACCTATTAAAAAACCCGCATCTAAATCCGTTGCGTATGTTAAAAATTTGAGGGACAGTCAGACGCGGTAAGCGACTTTGTTTTGCATTATGTAGTGATCATTTGGTTTAATCAAAACACTGTAAGAAACATCAACGGTTCTGATAATGTTAGAAGGAAAGTGTTGATATAAAAAACGACTGTATTAATGAACAAAAAAATATTTAAGTATATAAACACCCATTTTTGTAAGCCGCGTAGTTTCCGAGATAATAATATCGCAAAAAAGTACGTTCACCCCTTTTTTCAAGATGGCGGCCGGATGACAAGGATGGTGACCCACAAACTTCAAGTTAAGCTTCTGTTGACTATTGACAGTTCAAACGATCATTTGAATGTCATTGGAATTATTCATTCAGAACCTCCGTAATCCGACAATCAGCGCTCAAATAACGAAATTATCTGATCTAATATCTATATATATAAAAGGAAGTCGTGTTAGTTACACCACTTATAACTCAAGAACGGCAGAACAGATTTGGCTGAAAATTGGTAGGGAGGTAGCTTATAGCCAGGAGAAGGACATAGGATACTTTTTATCCCGTTTGACAGAGTTCCCGTGGGACTTGACATGAAACGTCAGTCATTTTGTTAAACATTATTCCAATTATGAAGTCTCTTTTGACATTTCGAAGAACGTAACTCTGCACGTTTCATTTAAATGCAATGTAATATCTTTTTTTGTGTTTGTTAGTAAATCGTCATTTAAAAATTTACAATTATACAAAAACACTCTACAATTAATTCACAAGCAAAATTAATTTATTGTTTTTGATCTGACTATTGTTTCTAAATCTGAACTTCAAAATATTTTAATATTTTTTTGCGCGAATGCAGTTACGTACTATGGTTTATGTTTTACTTTTAAACATAGTGACGTGCCTCAAGTATTCAGTTAGTTAAAGCGATCATTCGCGAATGAAAATGAATCTGGCGGCAATGGGGCTGCTTCATTGACGAGTTTTTTACACGAGAGTATAACTCTTATGGTCTTTTAAACTCAGTGTAAATTTTTAAAAACTTGACTATTATTATTCACGTCATTATATATCTATATAATTATTATACTAAACATGCAATCGTGTATTTGTAAGGATGGGACCGGGAGACGTCAGTAAAAGATGTTACTCACTGTGTAAATAATATATTGTGACTAATTAATATGCCAATACATGTGCTTATATAGGTAGACGACATGGAGAGGTGCTACGCACACTACATATTTCTTTTTTTCGACAAAAAACAATATTGGAAGTTTTGCATGTCTTATATTGTTCTTTCGACAATTTTTATTAACCTTAGTTTTTGAAAGTTAATTCGATAAAAATTAGTTACAAATCGAGAATCGTTGCCGCTGTGTATCGATTTCTAAGGGGTACTTCCCTGGTAGTGTTAAATTCACATCTGTCACAAAAGCTTCATAATTGGAATAGAGTATCGTTGTCCAATCCTGTCAAATACTGTAACAACTATTCATGTGTGCGTCCAGAAATATTTTTTTTGTAAAACGTCTCGAAACTTTAGGTACTGTTATATTTAGGTATTTGTTTTAGACATTAATTTGTGTAAGTTATTTGTTTGAGTTTTTATTTCCGAAAATAATACCTCAGATTATTATAAGGGTCTTGAATCGACAACATGCATCTATATTATTCAATTATTGTCTATTTCAGAGATTTTCATTTAGCAATATAGTGTAGTATATCTAATTGTCATGTTCGTTTATTGACAAAATTCGATATCTATAGTGACTAAATAATAAAGAAGGTTCTTTGACAAACATTTTTCAATCATCACGTTTTTGGGTCAGAAGAAAAGACGAGCTGATCGCACTACAATAAATACGGTTCATACCTGTATCAAACGGATAAGTATATAATAAAAAAATGTATTGTATTGCTGGATATGAGTAAAAATATGAGATTAGTAAAGTTCTCAGTTATAGCGAGACCAGGGAAATAATGATTAAATTTTATATGGAGGATATTATGGATTCCAGTTCAAATTGAATCGGCATACCTAAGATGGGACGACTGTCAACTATAAAAAGCATACAGACGGTCGAATTGAGAGACCCCCTCCTTTTTTGAAGTCGGTTAACAAAATAAAATAGTGCATCAAAGCTACGTTAAGGCGGTACGAAGTTCGCCGGGTCTGCTTGTTTCTGATAAAACTAACTATCGTCCAATCTCACTCACAACTATTACAGCTAAAGTACTGGATAGTGTACTTGATTCTCATCTAAGTAAATACATACAATCATATTGACAAGTCCAATCAAGTCCAATACAATAACGGCTTCAGGGCATTGTTAGAGTTGCCTTTATTAAGAAGTAAGAAACTTAATTTAGTTAAAAATATCCAAATTTATTTTATTAATATTTTATTTCATGCTGGATTCTGAGAAGCGCAGAACGCATACCAGTTTTATAAACATAGTTGAGGTAAAGTTAATAACCAAAATGTGCGTTATTTAAACCATGCTCCGCGAGATTAAATTTCCTTTCCATAATTATTTTCCTATTGATTTTTATTTAAAAAAAAAACGTAGAATTACATTAATAATAACACGTTTAAAAGAACAGGATAATACCACTTCCACGTCTTTATGTCAGATGTAGTAAAATAACTAGCAACGACTTTGTCCTATGTCAAAAAGAGGCATTAAACACCATTATATTGATATACTCGCGCCGATAAACGCCCAGCGGGTTTGATGTGATTTTTAAGATTAGCATATTTGTTTTATTTATGAACCGATTGACATGAAAAAATCTACATTTTAATTAGGATTCACAACAATGTAATTACTAAAAACTACATCTAGGTGGATCGGATAAGCAGTTTCTGATATTAGCGTGGACAAACAGACAAAAAAATACCTAAAATCATTGTTTTGGGTATTGTTGCGTTGATAAAGATCTCCTATATATTTTTTCATCAGCCATCGTAAATGTGTCCACATTTAGTTATACGCTAGTTACTCATCTCGGTTAAATTACTGACTGAAATTCGTGTGTCTCAAGCGTCAGCCATTTAGCATGTGTGGCGACATAGTCTGTATGTTAGCCAATTAAAATGTAATCAGTTTAGATTGCAGCCAATAAGTAGGTACCCAAGTTACGAGGCTCCGAGCCTAGCTATGTGACGAGAGCTTTAAGCTCATTCTGTTACTAAGTACTGTAGACACATGCCAAGTAGGTACCGATTAGTGCAACATAAATGAATATGCATGGGCTGTATTCGCCAGCCTCACTTACGCAGAGCCCACAGGCCACGCAGAGTGCAGCAGGCTATGGGTCACATCATCACAATACTGAAAATTAAATTTGATTCCCAACTCAAACAATAGTTGTCATGGAGAACGACCCATAAAAAGATGATCTTTATGCGTTGTTCTCTTTGCACCCAGTTATCAATCAATTTTATAATAACTTGGGGAAGTTTTTCATTAAATATACTTTTCTAATTGGTATTTAGGACTACTTATCAACTGATAATAGATAACTTCGGTGCTGTCCAACATAGACCAAAGATTCACCCTTTTTAACCCCCGACGCAAAAAGAGGGGTGCTATGAACAAGTGGACCGATTTTGATTTAGTTTCTTTTTGTTAGAAAGGTAATTTGATCGAGCGTGTTCTTAGCTATGTTATATTAAAATCGGTTAAGCCGTTTATAAGACTGCAGTTCCAAATTAATGCAGTTTAACTTTACAAATTGATGCAGTTCAAAATTAGCGGTTATGCCCCCGACATAAGGGTGGCACAAAATTCCGAGTAGATAGTCTGACACGCTTTAGTTGGTACTTACGTAGTTTTAAAAGTTATTTTTTGCTGCTTTTTATAGGGTTGAGCATTTTGTCAAATTAAAATGCGATTTAAAGCAAAATACAAAAACCTGCTTTCAAATTAAAAATACCGTATCTAAATGTGGTCACCCGATTCAGAGCAACGGTGCCACATACAGACATAAATAATAGCGGTCAAACGTATAATGCTTCGAATGTGTAAGTAACAATATTCATCGACCAACTTCCTCCTCAGAAATGGTGGGCGGGAACGGCTCAGCGATCCCGCGCCGGGGCCCCGTCGCTTGCAAGTGCAGACTGTCCCGGGGCAGCACTAAGTGCAGCACATGCACCTCGCTCCGGCAGCTGAAGCTGCTCTCGCCCGCACCGGCAGCGCTGACGCCCCTGGCGAGGCCGTCCCCCGCGCCTGCCAGGGCCCTCTCCGTCAGATCAGATTTCTCTTAAACCGTTCACATCTACGAAGGTTGGTAGTCACTCTGATGATGGAATGTAAATGAACTTTAAGTTTGTATAAGAATTCAATTTCTTCAAACCAATGGACGCATTTGGTCACATTGTTAAAATGAAGCGAGGTAGGACGGTATGGTTTGCGACAATTGTATCTATTGTACTACTCTTGTGAACTTTTCAAAACCAGAATACGTTATTTATCAAAATTTCCAAAGACCTTATGCAAATGAGGTTTACATAACTTAAGTACATACCTATAATTTTGAGTTAACTTTTCAACGGGAGTCAGGGGTTATCATAATCGTCACTTCGCGTTTGATTATGATTATTTTTCTGGTTTTTAAAAGACACCATCAAAAGCACGGCAATTAGATAACATCACCGTGACAAACGTGTGCCGTTTGTTGTATCTTGTATCACCAATATTTGCTCGCTTTTGAAACAGCTATATCACCCAACATTATGATATTGAATATACACTAACAGCGTAATTATTTATTTATTTATTACCAATTTCGAACAGCTTAACATATGAAACTATTAAAGACATCTCTTAAAACATTCTTGGAGACCTTATAATGAACTGTAAAAACATCCAAGTCAGAGCTACTAGCGTTCAAGGTGTTATAGGTGTCACAGATACTGTTTGATTTCTGATTAAGGGATAGTGGAAGTGTGTTATAAAATAATATGGTTTGTTAATACTATTTAAATCACCACTGTACATACTTTGCTCTAAACGTGTAATCGGGAATGCGGCAAGAGCCCTATCCAAGGGGAGTAATTCGGGCGTTTGCGCAAATTGAACTTTAATTCAAGGTGCAGCAAAAAATATTTTTCCTACAACTAATCAATACCCTAGGTCGGGCTCTGTGCATCGCAATCTTGCCCGAAGCGGAGTCACAAAGTAAACATGACTATAATTACACCATGTGGCCCATTCATAGTCCATTAATAAAAAATTTACGATCGCTTTTCAAGCGTCTGTAACATTTCGATATTAGTGTTGTAAATATATGGAGCGTAAAGACTTTTAAAAAGTATAAGCGATTTTTGTGATACAGCCTTTTAGTGACATGATAATGACGTAGACAAGTAACGAAGATCTGGCATTGAACTAATTCGGAAACAATTGCCATTTTATAAATAGAAATAGGACTTCGACGGAGGAATGCCTATTTGTAGGCGGTATTCTCGTTATTTTAATATTCATGAATTGTATTTTGAAGAGACTCATTGAGCAAATACGGCTTCATTTTGTTATCGATTCCAAAGCAGTTGTAAAAAGACGAACTCACTTGACTCAGTTTGATTCTTAGTCCAATGAGAATACGCTTTCATATAGTATGCCATGCCCATGAGCAAAAAAAGATCAATCAATGCACGATATTCCTGAAAAAAACACGAAATATGTTAATCTCTAAACTAAAAATATACTTAGAGAAATAACTATATTTAATATAAAATACGTAATAGGTATTCTTACAAAATCAACATGAAACTCTTTCCAGACAAATTAAATAAAGTTTCCCTGACAATACAAAACTTTTAATAATCTCAGCAGTGAAATCCTATGAAATACGTTAAGTAATAACTTTGTAAAGACCTTATAACGGTAAAACGACGCTGAAGAAATCACTGAGGCTATGATCAAGTTTTGACTTTAGAAAAAAAATATATATCTCACCGATTTCAGGATCAGGATCAGCGAAGTGCGCAGGACATATTATAGTGCACAAGTGTGCGCGCAAACACAAGGGCACTCTCTGTTACCTTACGCTCATAGTTCGGTGAGACGGCAATCAGACATGACCAATGATAGATCGGGCGCAGAGCCACCGGCTTAACGAGCTTTCCGAGGCACGGGCGTGCAACCGCCAACTACCTTACTCCGGGTTAATTTCTTCACAGAAAAACTCACACAATTCTGCCCGACCCCGGACTTGAACCGGGGACCAAAAGCTTCATAAATACCCGAAAGTAATAGCTAAAACAGGAATATATTTTCGTGACCTTGATGTTTCCTAGGGCTCGACTCTGTCTTCGGTTACCTAAAACATTTTAAGTAAGCGTGACCAGAACGTTGATGAGGTCTACAGCTTTAAACCTCTAATCTGCATGTAATTTCAGGCGACCTCGATGTAAAACTTGAAAACTGAATCCAATTTATTTGAAAATATTGCATCACCATTTTTTTTTCCTTCAACATTGGTAAATCTTCATTGGCACTTGAGTAAAGGGTATATTAAATTAAAAAAAAATTTTTACTCATTGTAAGGTGAAAAATGTTCTACTAGAACTAGAAAGTTTTCAAAACATCCTTTGAAATTATGTTTATTTCCCTATAATGATTTTAACTCCTTATAAATATTTTTCTATACCATCCTACATCTATTTCACCCATATCTAAAGACGTGGGTAATTTTCATAAATTTCAATAAAAAGTTGACAATAGAAATGACCCCTATTTCTATTGTTGAATTGCAAAATGTAACAATATCCTTGTAAATAGAAATTCCCTAATCAAAATCCCCGGATTTATCTTTATTACATTTAACGGATGATGTCAACATTATGTCCAAATCTGCCCAAGATAAGATATTAGCAGTATGAAAATGATTGCCTTAACGCTAATAAAGTTGTTAATTTTGTGTGGAAATCCATTGTTAATTGGTATTTTTGGCGACAAATCCCTGTTGCAGAGGGAATAAAAGAAAAACCTCGCACAGAGAAAAGCAATAAAATAAGTGATATATATGAAGTGTATAACAAAAAATTAATGAGGGGAAGAAAAAGATAGATGTACGGGAAATAAAACAAAAACAATATTAAGACAGATGCGCTTTCCTCCTAGCTATAAAAAGTAATTAGGTTATTATTAAGGTCTCATTGTTACCACTCCACGTTAACTCTATCAGCTCTTGTCTTGCAGATGCCGAGCTTTAAAAGCATTAAAAACAATACATAAAAATATTATGTTTTAGTGTAATACTTACATAACATACATTATGTCTAGAGTCAACCAACACCACTTTAACGACGCGAGGTAGGCGTACAAAAGTAATATGCCCGCATCACATTATTTACATGTAATAGTGAAACACTGTTTCAGAGAGCAAATATGTGACTAAAGTTATCTAGCACACATAAAACGCCACGTCAAAGGGATGTACGTACAAGTAAAAGATAATATCTATAATGTATGTACAATTGTACATATTATTATGGTCATTATAGTATCCCTCTTTTGAAGGCGCTTTCTTATCGAAGAGAAACAATTTTGTCTTCAGAAGCGTGAACCTTGCTTTTAATTGCAAAGCTATTTAAAATTAATTGACTTACTTCTTTATTTGTAGCTTCTCTTAAATAAACGTTTGAAATTTGTCAGGAACAAAAAAAAACATCCTGTTACCAATTTATAAAAAAAAGGGGCGTGAAACGGCAATTAAGCAAGCCTTCAGGGCGAGTGTGACAAAATCGATAAGATCTATTTTGTGCCTGTCGACCTCATTTATGTTGATCTTACTACCGCTTACCATCCGGGTAAGTGAGGTCATCCTTTTAGCTCGTTATAAAAAAATGTAGCCATAACAATTTTCCACGGCGACTTGGTTTCTAATTTGCCTTTAGGTACATACTCGTACATTCGTGACTTTGTTACTGTCTGGAATTTAATACGTCTTGGGAATATAGTGGCGATTCACACCACATCCCCTCTTAGGCGCGATATTCAGCGTCTCTCTTGTACTGGATTGCGAGTGTGAGATTGATTGATTTAAAACATTAATTAAGGATTGAATATTCGCGTTCCATAATCTAAATGTTCACAAAGGACTTTACGAAACCCCTGGGCTGAGTAGGTCTGCTCCTGATTGGTGCAACCCTATCGTGTGCCGGGCACCAAGTAGCTATTGTTTTCAACTTGACCTAATTACGTATAGGGCCCTGTGTACATATTCATCAAAAACATTATTTCCTATGCGTACGCACTTCCGGATTGCTGACGAATGATGGTATGTTGTGATCTGTGATTAGAGGTGGCCAGTTTGGTTGCCTTTGGTTGCCATTGGTTGACGATTTTTGCTCATCTCCTGGCATCCATTCGACTAACGTGACCTGCACAGTTTCAGTTTTGCCGACTTTTCAACAAAATCAATTAAACCGGTTTTTGAGCGAATAATAGTGCTCAAAATGGTTAGCTCCATTCCATAGCTCGTTGGCAAACCTTGAGCTTGAACTTCATCTAATTAAACGTTTAATAAATACAATTCTCTTGAATTTCGTTTAATTAAACGCATAATTATTAAGAAATTATTAACCAATGTATATGGAGTTTAAAAAAGAAAAGACTCGTCGGAGACCATTTACAAAAACTTATTTAAGAAAATAATCTTAGCTGATGACAAAGTGAACATTTTACTGCTACATTAATATTAAGAGAAAATAGTATTTCCAAAGGCAAAAAACCTGCACATTAAATAGAAGTCACGAAGCGCAACCGAATGGTGAAATGGTAAGGAAATGTCCTTTTCCAAGCAAAATTATGCAAAGCAAAATCGCAAACGAAACGTTCCCAGTTTACCCACTAAGATAATGCCATAAAGTTCATATTCCAGTGTATTTGAATGCATCTGGGTCTTTATGATACAGAGTGGATACCGACCTGGATAGAATTCGTTTAGTTGTAGCTTTACGTCGTGAATTCTCACGACACTACGGGAATTTGTTTAGATCGCGTATTCAGCTGCGTTATCTTGGTATCGTTATCATGTCACGTTAAGGCTTTCAGGGAACTAAAATTGAATGAATCAAAATGTAGATGTAAATGTAAACAAATCTAATTGTTTGATAATTATTTGTATATCTTATGTTCTTTAAGGTTCGGTAATGGAGGGGGGAAGGGGGTTGGCTTATAAAAATAATAAAGCCATTTTGGCTCAAACTTAGATGTTGATAAGTCATAAACATAACTTTATTTTTTGAGTTATTACAAATGTTAATGTATCTAATCAACAGTAAGGTACTTTCGGTTAAAACATAGCGATAAAGAATGGGTAAGTAAATAAGGTTAAGTAATAAATAAAAACAGAAAAATTACAGATTTTTTATGTATTCCGCTGACATTGTAAAGTTAATATACCTATTAAAATGTATTATGAGTTCGAAGACAATTTTGTAGTTATCCCATATCTGACTGTTTGGACAGAGAAAAAAAAAATCATTTAAGTATTAAATGTTGATAAAATAAAGTGTGTTTTATTTGCTACCTGAAACTCAATGAATAAAATAATGTGATAAAGACATCAGTGATCACGAATCAAACATTTGGATTTTACACGACTACGGCAAAGCAAAAGGAAAGGGTTGTGATTATGGCTGTATGTTTTAATTATTTGTCTTTGTATATTTATCTATGTCTAATCTAGAACACAAGATCTGCAGTTTAAAGAACATACATACATACATAAAATCAATTTTTCCCAGAGGGGTAGGCAGAGATCGCTTCCAGCGATCCACTTTTCACCTCTGTGGGAAATGTGACGTGACGGGTTGTGGACCACGTCGCCGCCATTCTGCCTTGTGCATTGTTTTAACAAGGTTATTGCGTTCCCACGAGTAGCAAGGATATATGACGGGGAAAGGAAAAGGGGAGGAAGGATACTATCGCTTCGGATGATTTAAAGAAATGTTTAATATTTCATATGCCTTTACATTTAGTCTAAATTCTATTAAGATTTGATGTCAGCTGGCATTACATTTTAGTTAACTTTACAATTAAATAGATCAGTATTGCAAACCAGATTGAAAAGGTTTTGCAAGAGCGGTATCGAAACACAACTACTTACAACATATTGGAGTTTATTGCGCAAAAACAACGTTCTTAGGTAATAAAATATAATAGGTACTCAAAAGAAGCTATGTGTACGTACACAAAATACTTTAAAAATACGTGGAACTACAATCTAAGGTAATACATGTATTACCTACTTTGGTAAACACTGTATTAATCTATATATATAAAAGAAAGTCGTGTTAGTTACACCACTTATAACTCAAGAACCGCAGAACAGATTTGGCTGAAAATTGGTAGGGAGGTAGCTTAGAGCCAGGAGAAGGACATAGGATACTTTTTATCCCGTTCCAGAGCGTTCCCGTGGGACTTGACATGAAACGTCAGTCACTATTCACGTGTGCGTTCAGAAATTCGTTTTTTGTAAAATGTCTCAAAAGTTTCAGACATTAATTTGTGTAAATTATTTATTTGATTTTTAATATCCGAAAATAATACCTCAGATTATTGATGTTATAAAGGGTGTTGAATCGACAAAATTCATCTATATTATTCAGATTATTGTCTATTTCAGAGATTTTCATTTAGAGAAAATAGTGACATCTATATAATTGACATGTTCGTTTATTGACAAACATTTCGATATCTATAGTGACCAAAGAAGCTTGGTTGTCAAAAATTTTCAATCATCATGTGTTTAGTTCAGAAGAAAAGACGAGCTGATCGCACGACAATAAATACGGTTCATACCTGCATCAAACGGAGAAGATAGATATTAAATCTCTACACAAGAAATTTTTGCAAATATATTTTATGGGCAATTCAGCATAAGTGGCGGCCGATCTCAATTGAGATCAGCCAAGTGCGCAGGACATAATATTATAGTGCACAGGTGTGCGCGCAAACACAAGTGCACTCTCTATTCCCTTACTCTCATAATTCGGTGAGACGGCAATCCGACATGACCGATGAGAGATCGGGCGCAGGACCACCGGCTTAGCGTGCTTTCCGAGACACGGGCGTTCAACCACCAACTTCCTAACTCCGGGCTGAGTAATTTCATTACAGAAAAACTGACACAAATTTTGCCCGACCCCGGATTCGAACCGGGGACCTCTCGGTCCTAACGCAGCGCTTGATATTAATATACCGCCGAGGCAGTTCAAATTCAGCATAAGAATCAGTATTGATCAGCGTTGTGCACAACAATTTGGTGAAGATATACACATCCTGTCCTTATCTGTTCGTGTTAATTCTTTGTACTCCTTTTGTCTGTCATTATGTGTGTGTTTTTGCTTGAGTTTTGTGTTTTGTATTGATATAATTTGTTGTATACCTATTTGTTTATGTTATGTGGTCAATAAACCATTTCTATTCTATTCTATATATTATGGAACAACTTCACATTTTTCCATCGATACAATTGGGTAGTTTCCAAAGTCAAACTTTACATGAGATTTCACAATTCATAGTAAGATATAGGTAAATTAATAACATCAGTCAAATCGAAATTGAATTTCTGATGAAATGAGACAATAATAGACATTTGAAGTTTGGTGGGAAAGTCCATTTCAAAAGTGCGAAAATTCTTCAAAAATGCTATGCCATCGTATAAAATACAAAATTAGTAGTAACTTTCACTATGAAAATATATTCGTAAACGCAACATTTGATATAGCTACTGGACAAAGTTCTTACGATATGCATACAGTATTTATTTATACACGTTGTGACGTCATAGTGTGCTGCGACATTTGTATGAAGCGATTTGAGCTCGCCCAAATGATGTGCTATTGCAACATTACTATCTCGGAGAGCTTTCCAAATATCAAACCATTCTTTTAACAGTATACCTTCCTCATCCAGCTATATCAAAAAAAAGCCTATTGTAATATTGGGTAGAAAAGTTACCAAAAATCGATATCAAGCATTAATAAAATTATTGTTAGCGCGGTTGAATTGCCACAGATTACTAAATAAGCTATGCGAAGTATTTGCCATTATCCTTATTTACCTTGAAAGTAGGCAAAAAACTATCTCGAATAAATTTTGTTGGGCCAAATGATGTCATTTGGTATTTGAGGAGGCCTATGTCCAGCAGTGGATAGGAATGGGCTGATGATGATGATGATTAATATGAGATTAGTAAAGTTCTTCTCAGTTATGACGAGACCAGGGAAGTAAGGATTAAATTTAATATGAAGGATATTATAGATTCCAGTTCAAATTTAAAAGCTACTTACTCATACCTAAGATGGGACAACTTTCAGCTTTAAAGCATATATACGTATAATTGAGAGACTCCATCCTTATTTGAAATCGGTTAACAAAATAAAGTAGTGCATCAAAGCTACGTTAAGGCGGTACGAAGTTCGCCGGGTCAGCTATTACTTAATATAATGAACATATTCGAAGTAGATATAGTTTCCATTTTTTAATTTTAAATAGTACTAAGTATAGAATATTCTTATTTTAAGTTTCCTCATGAATGGACAATATGCCTTGAGGAAATTCACTTACAACGATGGTATATGCCTAATCATCACTACATAGTATAAAGCAAAGTCGCTTCCCGCGTCTGTCTGTCTATACACCTTGAAATTTTAGGGGTTGTTTTCTCGCAGTAAAATGATTCTATCTTAGTAGTACAAAAGATCAGTGCAGTTCTTTTTTGGTAAAATCAATAAATGCCGGTTTTACGAAAGGTTTAACCGAAACTCGAAAGCACGTTCGAACCGCTTTATGAATTAGGGTGTCGAGCTTCTTTAGCTTTAAACATCGATTTCATGCGGCAAACAGTACCTGAATACGTCACAACTTCAAAAATAGCTTCTCTCGTTTTCGAGTTGGAAAATTATTATTCTGAAAAATCGAAAAAAAAAAAGTTTTTTTCGATTAATTATTTGCATGATTCGATAGTATTACTAAAGGCAAATCGTTCTGCCACGGGAAAACAACCACTAAAAATTCACGGTGTATAATATTCTTATTTTAAGTTTCCGCATGAATGGACAATATGCCTTGAGGAAATTCACTTACAACGATGGTATATGCCTAATCATCACTACATAGTATAAAGCAAAGTCGCCTCCCGCGTCTGTCCGTCCCTATGTATGCTTAAATCTTAAAAACTACACAACGGATTTTGATTTGTTTTTTTTTAATAGATAGATTTAAGAACAAAGTTTTTATGTACAATATACTCGAAACGAAGCGAGGGCGGGTCACTAGTCTTAACTAGTTATAAACTAAACAGACAGTAGAAACAGCGGATGTTAATTAAATTCTAAATATTTCATTTGCTGAACTTAAAGCGACGAACTTACAAAATGCAGTTAATTTGCATACTCCAAAGTTCCGCAGTTATGATGCGACTATGATATTAAATTTAGGTCATAAGTAATTGTTTAACGCTTCAAAGCCTAGATTGTTCAGATAGTTTGATAGGACAAAGATCTAAATGATGTTTTCGACTGCATTTAATCACGCAGTCTTCTGAGATAAGATAAGCCATTAATTCACATACTGGGTTCTTTCATTTCATATAATGAAAAATATTTAGTTACATAAAAACAAATAAGATATACAAAATAAAACAAAATCACATAAATGTAATTGATAAGATGTCTGCTCAGCAAGTCTCGAGATGTGGGTTCCGCTTGTGGACTGCACGGGATGAGGGCTAGCTTAGGGATATGTATTTTCCCTGAGAAAAGCACTTACTTTTGAAGCTACTACGTGATGCTACTAAATACAGCAGACTTATTTAAGTACATTAAAATTATAGTACAGAAAAGATTAAATCTACAAACATGCCTTTGAATTATGTAGGTACAGGTAGGTATACAGGTAGCAGCGTTGAGTGTGTGTTAATGACATATAATGATATGACTAGTATACATCACAAATAACAACTTAGTCATTATTAAGATTTATTTGTGATGTATACTCGTACCTACTTGTATTTCATTACCACCTATATGTTCTGAGACTGTTATTAATTGTTAACTATTTCATGAAACAGTTCTCCGTGTGATAGCTAAATGATTACCTATACAAAAGTGCCTGCCATATCTCAAATAAGAGACACATTCGCTCATATTAAGTTATGAGAGATTCTCAAAGACATTCCTTATTATTAGTAGCGAAGCGAAGCCTGTTGTAGCGCCCTCAGTCTTAAATTACACACAATAGCAAATTTGTAAAATAAGAAGGTTAATATAGGAACACGATAATTCTTGCTTTACTGAATATTCAAGGTACTTCAAATAAGTAGGCCGCTGAAACTGTACCTTTTTACATATGAGAAGTCTAGACGCCTTTAAACACATAGTCGGATCTCTAAATAATGTTTAGAATAATTAATGTTTATTTCAAATCCGATTAGACATAGACATATCGTTAAAACCTTAAAACCAGTCTTACATGACACATCTGGCTTGAGACCAAATGAAAATGGTCAACTTGGATGTACATTATACTTTATAATAAAATACCAAACCTAGGTGTATTTATATCGTATTGTATTTCTACTTATTCATTTATAATTGTATTCATCTTTCTTTATTTCTTTTGTTGCCTCATTTAAAGGTTCTGCCAGAATATAAGCGCCGTCGCGTCCTTGCGGCGACTACGGCACATGCTGAAGCAGAACCTTATGATAATTTTGTATATTTGTGTGTGTTTGTTTTAATATTCTGTGAATTTTACATTTTTTCTTTCTTTTCTTTCTTTCTTACATTGGCTTTACTTCACATCAATAGGCTTGTACTCAAGAAGGAAAATGTATTTATAAAGACTTTCATAGCATATTTTTATAAGGAAGTGTCACATTTATTACTCAAGGGGCATTTTCCCCTAAAACAACAAACCATTTAAGGGTCGAACTATGTATGCAAATTAGGGAAACAAACAAACTTAAGCGATTTAGTTGCCATTCCGAACTAATACCGAAACATTAGTCGACCAATTACAGCAAACCGTTCCGTGTTCGTCGAGCTTAGAGTCATTACCTACGGTTTCGCAACGATACAATTTTTCATTTATTTGTTGTTTTAGTGCGACATAGCCGTAGCTCTTTCATTTACTTGGAACAAAGCCACTTTCCATTCCAAGTAGGCTGCCAGAGAACTTGAACCCATGTGTATTTTTTCGTGTTTACCTTTAGTTGTGAACGCGGTATCCCTACCTACGAGTATATGCCGGGAGTTTTGCTCAATGCGGGCATGGACGCCACGCATGGCTTACTTTTTTACTTGAGTACTCACAAGGCTTATGCTACGCCATTCATGGGATTCATGGAAGAGGAAGTCATCGCACGACATACTTATGAACAGGGACGTCTCTTCCGGGGACCCTGGGCTGAAATGAATAAGGGCCTGTCGAATTAATCACTTATTCAAGCTTTTATATCGTGCCATATATAATCTAATTATGACGGTAGGTGGACATCGGCACTTGGGCCACCATACCCTTTGGCCCAGAGCTGATATGGTCGTTCCGTCCCTACTTATGAGAAGCAGCTTTGTATTGTAGCTGAAGAACAAGAGAAACTAAGTACTTATTTATAACACTGACCACTGCTGGAAACTTGAAAGCTCGCTCACCTTTTTTTAAAAATAAAATGAGTGGTTTTAGCAAACCATAAATAGAGAAGAATTTCATTGTAATATGTCTAGTCATGAAGCTCAGTGCGGAAACGCCTAGCCAAACTAATTAGCTAAATGTGTTTAGTTGTAAATAGTAACACTGTACCGCGATAGTCATGGTGGTGTGTTCGGTCAAGTAAGTTGTAAAGGTGTTTTGACTTATTAAAAGTAGCTTTCTACTGTAGTTACTAACTCGTTAGGGTTCATGTTTCATTATTACAATCTGTTCAATTATAGCTACGAATAATCGGAAATATAGATTCTGCTCACCGCAACATCGGTCAATCATTTTGTAATCAACTTTTCGCCCGTGCCTTTTAACTTTGCTCCACTAATTAAACTGAGTAATTTAACGAATAGTTTAATTGTTCTACACGTTGTAAAACTATTCCTACTCGGGGATTTATGTGAAAAAAAGAAATCATTAATTCATAACAACGATAAAATTACTTATTACCTCTATGAAATTTGTTGCAGACGTTCCGAACGATAAATTGATTTGATTCTTGGGTTAAGTAACAAACTTTACAATTTATTTTCATTACAACGAAAATACAAAACTACAAATTTACATCAATCTAAAGTACAACGAAAGAAAAATGATGTGTCTGTCTGTAATATAAAAATATCAACTTTTTACTAAATGGGTAAAAATCTATATCGGGTACCTAAAATAAAAACACAATTCAAGAAATGTTTGTCTGTCTGTTTATTCCCGCTAATCTCTGAAACGGCTGGACCAATTTTGAATGACAGGACTTGCACTAATAAATAGCCAATTAAACAAGGTATATTATACGCTATGTGCGCTATGATAGCGCCCCTAGTGGCGACAACTATTCAGGACTTCAGATCTGTCATATCATAGCAACTAGATGTTTTGATATGTCATATCATAGCAACTAGATGTTTTGATAAAGATTTTCGACTAGTTTTTCAACACAAAATAAATAAAAATTGTATAAAGTGAGTGTGTATATTATACCGAGTGATTTTCTTACTTCACAAAAATATGAATATTATAACAAGTATTGAATTTGCATCGTTTACGTTACGTACGTAACGTTTTTACTTACAAATACAAGGGAATTTATAAAATTAAAGCAATTTGACACATGAAAGCTCAGAATTATATCACATTTCTGTCACATCGTGCGCTTCGATCGATTTGCCGTCCCCCACCACCCACTCCGCACATAGCGAATAGGCTATTTTAATAAATCGCTAGTAGATTATAAACATAGATTTGTATGTGTCATAGGGTAATCTTATATATAAAATTCTCATGTAAAAATATTCGTTCCCGTACTCTTCCCAAACGGCTTGACTGATTCTCATAAAATTTTGTGAGCACATTGAGTAGGTCTGAGAATCGGCCAACATCTATTTTTCATACCCCTGAGTGTCAAAGGGGTATGAAAAATAGATGATGGCCGACACCCTCCACCCTCAACAAGTCGCGGGCACAGCTAGTTACTTATAATAGGTAAGGAAAAGCAATTACTTGATAGAAATCGAATACATTTTAATGCGCAATACTTCACAAAGGTTCGTATTAGCGTAACGGATTACTGTTAGAACTAGCAATACCAATACTTCGGTTCAGTAGAAAAGGTCTCATGTTCAAAGTCGTTAACGATTATAACGTCCGGAGGGTCCAACCGATAAGGGTTTGCTTGGAATGGTCTAGAGTTCTGAATTAATTTATTTGACAGGGGTAACATTGATATCTCACAGCAGCCCGATATTTAATCTTCGGAATCGGTTATTAGCGATTACGCCATTAAATTGTTAAGGTTTGATCAATAGGTCTTTTGGAATTTAGAAATGTAAGTACCTTTTAAATGAGATGACGCATTTTCATTGTACGTAAGTAATTGATTATATTCCAATAAATGGAATTGAGAACTAGACCTTTGAAATAAACATTTAACAGTTTAGAATCAGATATTAAAGCCTGCGGTAAAATAAATGGATAAATAAAATGCCGCCTGCTGAAATATGTAGGACTTAATAAGTATTTTATGAGACCATTCGTCCCGACTCTTATTTTTGTTTTGACTTCAAATCAAATACTAGCAATCTATAACCTTAAGTTACATACCAACGAAATAGATTTAGAATGTTGGGGCAAAGGTATAATATTATTAAGTTACATAGAAATAGCATTTGTGTGTTTGACAGCAGTAAGCTCATTGCATTATTGAGAGGTTGTTGTTGTAAATACGTACCAATGTGATCTTTATTGGTGTCGCTTTCATTTTATTTTACACACGAATTTTCCACCAGATGTGGCTGGAAGCCCGTTATTTAGCCGAGCGATATCGACGGGAAACCGAATTGCGACATCTGGTAAAATGCAGGCCCGACATTGAGCAAAAAGTTGGTAAAAAGTTGGAGTTTTATTTTTTATTACACTTTATGGTGCGTTGGCATTGCCAAATGAAATGCAAACTTTTTCTGTGGCTTAAATATTGATATGTTTGATTTAAAGTTTTGCTGAATAAAGCATTAAAAGGGATAAAAACTGACGAAAAGGTGTATGTCCACATATCTCTGTCAATTAAAATCTATTTTTTTTAATTTTATATGTAGGTATAACACAACATGTCATGCATTGATTATGTGGTAAGTACTCTAAGTAGCGTAAGCTTTTGCTTCGGATATCAGAATCAACCGATACAAGAATCTTCTTCTTCTTATCGTATGGTTGATGAACAACCTGGTGTCAGAGTTTTTAAACCGGCCTCTGACATGGCTTCACACACCGTTTCACAGGTGTGCTGGTTTCCTCACGATGTTTTCCTACACCGTTAAAGCGTCGAATGATGGTACATACGAATTTCAAATTTGAAAAACACATTGGTACCTGGCGGGGTTTGAACTGGCGACCTCTCGCATGGCAAGCAACGACCTTAACCACTCGGCCATCGACGCTTTACACAAATAAACTTAAATATATAAATAACACTCCCAGACATGGAACAAACACAGATGTTCATCACGCAAACATTTGTCCCGAGAGGGAACCGAACCCACAACTCTTGGCGCATGACCAGGGGCATTATCCAATGCACCATCGAGCCATGAATTTATTTTTCATAAACGCTCAAAATATATATTACTATCTAAGGGAGATAAATAAAAGTAACGATACGTAAATATAGTAAAAAGACTAAAAAAGTTTATTTGTAAAAATATAACGCAATTTTAACAAGAATTATTAAGTTTATTACAAGACCGACTCTACAGTATTGTTAATCACAGACTTAGTTAATTATTAGACTTTTTTTGGTAACGATACAAGAACAGTCTTCACTTCCAGATAATGCTCCAGACAATCACGGCCACTGGAACACAAGAGAAATTAATATTAGTACATTCGAACATATTTATAACGTATAATGTAGGGGTCGAGATTCCGAAGTTGAAGTGGCAGCAAGGCATGTGTGGAGGATGAAAGACGACAGATGGGCCAAAATCGTTACACAATAGGTACCGGTTTTCGCCGAAGAGGAAGGCCCAAAAAGAGATGGTGCGACGATTAGGTCTAGCTGTCAAGGTTTCATTGGTAAGCCCAAACCTTGAATAGAGAGTTGACAAGTTTGGAGGAGACCTTTGTCCAGCAGTGGGATGACCAGGGCAAAAAAAAACTATGTATATCTCATGTCATTACAGGTTGGTATAACAGTCTTATCGAATGTTCAAGATTACCTATAGATAAACATTGGTACAAACAACCAACTCACATAGATAAATGACCTTGGAAAAACAAGAGCCGAATATAAAAATCTGATTTGAAGTTGCATAAAACATCAGATATTTCTTATAATTCCTGACTCCAAAATTATTTAAGGCTATCCATAGGGTCATTTAATGCCACCAAATAATTATTTAGAGTTAATATATTGACATAAAATCGGGAGCGATTATAATGAATAGCGGTGTCTTAATAATGTATGTACTTATAACTAATATGTATGTTAGTTCGCTCGCGACCATGATTGGTGTAACCCAGTCGAAACGTCGGGCAGTAAATAGCTATGTATTTGCTACTCCTAATAACGCGTGTAGACCTATAAAGACAAATATTCAATGTTTGTACTTACTTCTCGCGACCGATGCCAGATTCCTTGAATCCGCCAAACGGCGCCTGGCAGGCGAAAGCCAAGTAACTGTTCACGCTGAAACAATATAAACAAAATTTTATACAATCAATAAACTTCCCCTTCCTTAAAGCTTGGGAATTTATCATCGGGCAGGAAGATTCACGAATAATGAGACTGAAATTCTGATAATATTTTAAGATCGAATAGCACAGGATATTTTAGATTTTAAGAATATTTTAATAATTTTTGTTAAGAGCGTCTTCAAAGTATAAGACGACATATACTACACAACGAAAAAATTAGGAAATGGTTCCATTTTAAATAGGGGATTGATTTATATTTTTTTTATTGAGTACATTGCAAATCCATAAAAATAGATATATATTGAATTTCGCATATAATCTTTTCTAGTGAATTCTATAATTATAGATTTTCGTCTGAAATCTTTTTTGATACATTTATATATAGCGTAGGCACGTGTGTTCGGTCTTCTGACAAATTCTATAAGTGTCATTACCAATTTGAATAGAAGAGATTCACAATGGATTCATAGGAGAATAGGATGAAACTCACAAAGGATGATTGTGTCCATTTAAGCTACGCATCATATAAAAGAGTGTGTAGCAGGTACAGGAGTTACTATACAGAACGAAATCGAAGAAATATATTTGGATATTACATCCCACATCGTGACTGAATGACAATGATGAAGCAAGTAATGAGTGCATGGTGATTTTGTAAACAGGATGGACCCTTAAAAGTTGCGACAAGAAAAATTACACCTAGAGTACTCGCTCACGGGGACTTTTTATGGTGATGCTGCTTGCATCGTTAATCTTGGTTATTATGCTGGCTAACGTAATGGGGTACAGTGAAGATTGTTATTAGCCTCTCTGCAAGCAAAAATACTGGTCCACATGACGTAGACTGCTACGTCATGTGGACCAGTATTTTTGCTCGAATATTCGTCGTAGCCCGTAATGTAGCAGCATTGATGTATGTGAAGGCACATGTGTAGAAACGGCTTTAAAACTGTATCATCCGAACAACAAAATGCTACTGCGCAATTGAAAAATCACCATGAGCGAGTCTTTAGAGGTGGTCCAGATGACCCATTTTCACTCACATAACGAATGAGTCGACCCACAGACGAGCGGCTTGGGAGACAACTTCAACTTCATCATTCTTACGATCGCGCCATACAAAACATCATTATACATCATCATCCTCATATATGCGGCCCGTGAGCAGTATGGGTCTAACAAGATTTTGAGTTTGCCCCACATGGAGTTCAAAATCTATATGCTGTCTCCGAGTGACTACAGTGACCTAAATATGCGTGTAGTTCGTATGTCAAAAAGGTTGGGTAACTATGAACATCTGATAACTAGAGTCTGAACCTAGAGAATGAGCAATATCCTCAAATAGCTAAAGGTTTATACGTCCTCTCCGATTGCGACATCAAGACCAGATTCTAAAATGCACAGGATCGTCCGTTCTTACCTAACGCTTCCAGCCTCCACATGCTTGGTGAACTGCAGCGCGTTGTTGAGGTCGGCCGTGAAGATGCCCGCGGCCAGACCGAACGTCGTGTCGTTGGCGCGTTCGATCACCTCCTCCAGCGTCTCAAACTTGAGGATGCTCTGCACCGGCCCAAAGATCTGAACAAGATTTAAAAAGTAAAATAAAGGGTCCGACTGATTTGAGTAATAGCGGCCGATCTCAATGGGGATCAGCTAACTGATCAAGACATATCTAAGCATGCATGTAACCGCGCTCCCGCAAGTACTCTCTATCTATCTCTCTCGGCCCCACTCTTATAGTTCACTTAGACCGCAATTCGATCTTACCGAAGAAATATCAGGCGCAGGATCACCCTTACCGAAGAAATATCAGGCGCAGGATCCCCGGCCATTGCATACTATTAATCTGATACTGCTGTCAGTATCTGATGCACTTGTTTTACGAAAATCAGAATCAAAAATAGAATAAATAAACGTACTAAAATAAAAATAATAACACTGGACATGGTTCACCAGGGGCTTCAAATTAAAACCACCACATTACGCCATCAAGCCAATCATTGGGTTAAAAAAGTGCCAAATGAAGACGTCATTTGGCACTTTTTGAACCCTTTAAATGGTTGTGGTCACATTGTTTATTCTGTAAAATATTTTTTTCTTCAAGTTTGATATTATATGGTTTATAACGCGACGCGACGTGGCCTCTCCTAGCTAGGATCTAGTGTTAGTTAGTTTCTGTTCATTAAAACCAACTGCCGGCTACTATTACAATAGTGGAACATTTCCCCGCTGCAGAGTAAAATGGTTGTCTATGGTAATATTTACGAACAAACAGAAAGTTTTCACCCTAATTAAATCTGTGAAACGTACCTTGTTCTACGATTCACAGAAAATAATTTCATTTAAAATAGTCACAAAAGATAAAATGGATGGCGCAGAAAATTGATTGGCATCGGAATTAATTAATTTACCTTAAAATTGTGAAGTTTGATCCTGAAACCGGTTTATGGATGATATTCTGCGAAATTTTAGGAATTTCCAAGTTTGTTATTATGTTTTCCAGGTCTTTTATCTCGAATAATACAAAAGTATGTTATAGAGATTGATTTCATAAAAATATGTGAAATAGTATTTGGTTCCGATATTTCATTCAACGAGTTGTTTTACTCAAAAGCTGGCTCCAGTTTCGTGACGTGAAATGGAATGACTTTAATGTAATACTCTACAATATATTAGAAATATGTAATGTGTATCAGTTAATGTTCGGTTCAGAAAAAGTGGTATTTGCTGTACAGCAACCAAAGCAAACAGGAAATTCTTTCAGCAAATTTATACATATTATGACCCGAGTCCAAAAATCACCAATTTTTCGGACGATATGTAAATAAAAGCAGCACACATTGAAGAGTTTCTCGGAAAACTAATAGTTTACAGAAACTATGCACGTCTATCTACTTATCCGATTATATCAATTAACAGACAAGCACGCACCTGTTCCACTCTATTATTGCTGCATAGTTGATTAATTTCTCCGAACCCGAATGAAACAAGCACTAGAATTGGTTATAACAATAAAGTTTGTTACTGAAAATTTTTC
Source organism: Maruca vitrata (assembly GCA_039566165.1). Taxonomy (NCBI): domain Eukaryota; kingdom Metazoa; phylum Arthropoda; class Insecta; order Lepidoptera; family Crambidae; genus Maruca; species Maruca vitrata. The sequence goes on from CM076919.1 coordinate 6,262,041, forward strand.
GAAGCGAATTGAAAATACTATATTGCCGGAGTCGTGGCTACAGCTACGCTCATCATCGCAGGCTTTCCAGCTTGTGTAGTCCCAGCATAATTGCCGACTCAAGAGCGCGTGCACTTTCGAAAGTATTTTATAAAATCGAAAACCCGACTGCTTTAAAAACGAAAAGAAAAAACAAGTACTTCGATGTCCGTTTGTCTAGAATTCTCATATAAAACAAAACGACTGAACAGTTGGGATACATTGGATGAAACATTTTATTTTCTGAATCCCAACTCGAATAATAAATAAAAAATCGGCCCAGTCTTAAATCTGTCTTAAAAAGCTTCAAAGAAACATTCAGACGTACATAACTGATAAACTCATTACTGCTCCTTTGCGCCGCGCAGTCGGGTAAATATACAATAATGTGTCTTGGTAGTTATAACTTAAACTAATTTAGATGATAAAACTGATTATGTTTGGGATATTTACCATGTTTCCTTATTTTAATGTTGACCCGCGATCATGGTACTTGCAACAGTACAGGGTTAGGAAACATTGGTAAATAATAAATAAATAAATAACTAACTACGAAGTTTATTCTCGCATAAGATGTTATTACTTATTATAAACTAGTAACCCGACGTCGCTTCGCTCGGGTACATTATACAAAAAACCTTACTCTTGAATTCCTGTATCTATTTAAGAAAAAACATTAAAATCCGTTGTGTAGTTTTAAAGATTTAAGCATAATAAGGACAGACAGACGCGGGAAGCGACTTTGATTTTAAGGTAAGTTTAGAAAAAAAATCATAACTCGAAAACTATAAACAATCGCGGAACATACATGTGGGTGTTTCGGATGCCCCACGGGGTGTTCTATCTCAAGACTTTCGCTTGACACTATTTTTTGGGACACCCTGTATACTGATATTGTCTCAAACTAACCTCCTCCTTGGCGATGGTCATGTTGTCCTTGACGTCCGCAAAGACCGTGGGTTCGATGAAGAAGCCCTTGCTTCCAACCCGCTTCCCACCCGTCAGCAGTTTGGCGCCTTCCTGCTTACCCTTTTCTATGTAACCCAACACTTTCGTGAACATTTCCTTGTCGATCTGCCAACAAACGGTTTTTAATTATGTTTTTTATACGGACTTTTAACCAATTAACGTCTTTTTCCTGTTATTTGATCTTATTTGATCGTTAAGGAAACATTTCTGAAAATTCGGTACCCTTTTGGAGGAACGACAAGATCAGTTACCTTCATGTTTATGCTACCTATGTACCATTTTAAGGGTTCAAGTTTGAATGTTTAACTTAATCCTGCATTAACGAATCGCGTTTTGGTATCTCATCAAATCTAAATACAATATGATAGTACTGTACGTATCTTGATGCTATCAATGGTTATAAATTTATCATTTAAATTAATAATTATTTTATACTGTTACATTGATTATATTTTTGCCTTTGGTACCTACGTTTATAATTTTTTATGTCACTGATGAAAAACAAAACATAACATAGAACTGGGACAAGTAGTAAGAGGCTTGTAGGTAAATTATTGATTATTCTAAGCTATTAAATTTGTATCTTTTTGGTGAAAATAAAAATATTATAATTTTCTAGCCTTCTCTTACAAATTGTTATGTCACTCCGATAAAAAACAAAACCTTATATAGACTTGGGACAAGTAGAAAAAGCATATGGGTACAACGAATGTCGTAAACCAAAACCTTTATTATTTTGCATTACTTTGTTATCGTTACCTGAGGTCCGTTGTTAGAGGTCGGGTCGCTAGGGTGACCAACTTTGAGAGCTTGTGCTTGCTTGACGGCGGCCTCGACGAACCTGTCATAGATGCCAGACTGCACGAAGAGGCGGGAGGCAGCCACGCACATCTGGCCCTGGTGAGAGAACACGCCTCGGGCGGCAGTGGCCACAGCCAGCTCCACTGCGAACAAATAATGTGATAAAAAAAATTTACCACCTAACCCCAAACTAAGCAGAGCTTGTACTATGGGTGCAGGGTCGTAACTAGCCTTTTATGCGTCCGATGCGAGCTTTCAAAACTGAGCCCTTAGGAAATAAAAGTACTTAGATACTCTAAATTTAAAAAATTGAAAAAAAACGCATTTATGACTCCGCCTGAACCGGATCAAACACTATCGGTCCGCAAACATTTTTTTACAGGAATGTTTTACAGATTAGTTGCACTCGGAAATTATATTTTTATTTGTTGTTTTTAATGCTATTAAAGCTCTAAGTAAATTTAAACATTTGGAAAAATTCGCATTCATTACTCCGCCTGAACGGGGACTTGAACCACCGGACCTTCCGATATCGCGTCGGATGCTCTAACCGACTGAGCTATCCAGGCGTTATCACAATTTTTTACAAATTTTAAATTTACATTGAGCTTTTATAGCATTAAAAACAACAAAAATAACTTAGATACTGTTTTGGTCATTTCTGCAGCCCTCCAGGGTATAAGTTCCATGCCTGAGCACCGCCGGCACCGCCCTAGTTACGGCACTGTATAGGAGTTTAGGGGTGAGAGGCATCCGCTACCCCGCAAGGTTATAATAACAAGGCTACTCCAAGCCATCATCGTATGTCAGTTCGGAAAGAAATGGTAGGTACTTTCCCGAAAAAGCGATTTCGAATTGTAAAGCCATATCATGTTAAAGCCTTTTGAGTGCGAGTTTTTCATTGGTTATACGTTATTGAATATTCGTATTGTTCGGATTAAAATTAATTAATTAATATTTTAATTATAAAAAATGCAAGAAAAGCGGTATTCTCGATCAAATAAGGTAACGACGCCAAAGCATTTTCTTTAAGTACGTTTTCTAGAAAACTGCATGAGTAAAATAGATTACAAAAAGTAGATAATTATCGCTTCTTTTAAGTAGCTACCTACTTATATGTTAGACTACTGTTTGTATACAAAACGAACCGCTTCTTTAACATTTCTTATTTGTCCTTTACCTGCTTTCCCGTATCTTATTAAATTACAGAATTCTTCATTCTGAAAACCTTTAATCAGGAGTTAGCAAGTCTGCATAAAACAAAACAACCATTTCTCTGTCAACTTAAGGAAATGTAAATATCTTAAGTAAGGCGAGTACAGAGCTTTGCAATAAATTATTAATACTATCATCATCATCAGCCCATAAACGTCCCCACTGCTGGGGCACGGGCCTATCCTAAACTAGGGCGCTAAGGCCTTAGTCAACCACCCTGGCTAAGTGCAGGTTGGTCGACTACACAACCTTAGAATTTATTCGTAGGTATGCAGGTTTCCTCACGACGTTTTCCTTCACCGTTAAAGCGTCGAATAATCTTACATACATATGAATTTCAAATATGAAAACACACAGTGGTACGTGGTGGGGTATGAACTGGGGACCTCTCGGATGCGAGAGACCATGCCATGCCATTTGTCATGGTAAACAATGTCCTGAACCACTCGGTCATCGACGCTTTATACTTATGATTAAAAAATATCAAACAATCACATTTAAGGTTGACATTTCCCATTTGAAAAAGCCTCAGAAAAGTATAAGTGATTAAAATGTTTTACGTCTTTTGTGCATCCTCATCAGAGACCAAAAGAGACGCAGAACTAAGGATATTTACTATTTATTCGGTAAATGAGAATTTGAATATTTATTCAAACCGTAGAAGCGTTGCGAGTGCGGACTTAAAATCATTTCCCAGTTGGGTATGCTGCGGGCGACAGGATTACCGGAGCCACAGTAGTTTTTCTTTTCACCACTGAAAATCGGTAAAAGATTTTCCTTCCATTTGACACAAAATCCTTTCTATTTGTTCAGTAGTCGCCACATGAGGTCTAGGTCTACCAAACTATTAGGCATAGGTATCAATTAAGCATCCTTTTGTTCGCTACTCGCGTCCAGCCCACATTTACTCGAAGCGTAATGCGTATACATCGTATCGCTTTCACGAGAAATTAGCTGAAATTCAGATAGTTACGGCCGAATACTGAAACGATAATTAAATATTTGACTTCGGGATTTGAATGAGACCCATGCGATGTTTGGATACGTAGCCTGAGGCGTCGCGAAGCCGCCCTGTGAGAGGGAACTTATTGACCTAAGTCCGCAGCTGACGGACCATCAAATTAATTTCCTTTTCTGTCTGTTTCCCCCCAACCAACGTTGTAAATTAAACATGTTTAATAAAATTTTGAAAAAATACTTATCCATCGTGTGCGGTTCTAACTTTTGTTTTAAACATCCAGAGTTAGATTTTTTAAAAACTTTGGTCTGCATCATGATAATTTTGCTTTTCTGTTATTGCTTCATTTTCTTGATCAAACTTCTTTAATACTTTAAAACCGGCTTTTTTATAATATATTCTTACATAAAAAATTATATGTTATTAATCTAACTTACAGTTCACAAATTATATTGTACGGCACTGATTACATAGTTTATTCAATTTGTTATGAAAGGACGTAGTCTCAGTAATAATACAAGCGTAAAATACTTGCCTCTTTTCACAACAAAATTATTACGAGCAAGATTTTCTCGAAATGAAAACCTCCATAAATTGTTAAGCAATTTTTTTTTGAGTACTAAACTATTTCTGTCTATAATTACCTAATCCTATAATGTTTTGATAATATGAGAATAATTTTGAATTGAGAAAGGTCAGTAAATACGACATGAATGTAATCCATTCATTCCTTATCTGCCACCTACACATTTAATAGGATTTACTTAGTTCATATTACCTATTGTATATTTTTGGTCTATTGTAGAGATAAAATAGCTGGTTATTCGTCATCATCAGCCTATATACGTCCCCACTGCTGGGACACGGGCCTACCCTAAACTAGGGCGATAAGGCCTTAATCGACCACGCTGGCCAAGTGCAGGTTGGTCGACTACACAGCCTAAGAATTTCTTCTTAGGTGTGCAGGTTTCCTCACGATGTTTTCCTTCACCGTTAAAGCGTCGAATGATGGTTCATATGAATTTCTAATTTGAAAAACGCATTGGTACCTGGCGGGGTTTGAACTGGCGACCTCTAGCATGGCAAGCAACGACCTTAACCACTCGGCCATCGACGCTTTTTCTTTTTATTCGTCACACCTACTACTCGGATATCAGTAGACTAGGAGTCCCAAGAGCTTTTTTTCTGCTTTGAAACTAGACAAATTTAATGAGATATTATTTGTAGTTCATAACGCTATAAACCTCCCTGTGATGTTATGTTCAACGTGCACGTTTATCTCAGATAGTTAGGAATTGCAAGTAACATAACAAGCATTTTACTCGATTTATATTAAAAGAAATGCTGTGAAAGTCCTTATTTGACAAATCTCATACAGGTATCCTAAGTTTATAGTCATTATTAAGTCATCCAAATGCCACAAAAAAGCGTCGATGGCTGAGTGGTTAAGGTCGCCAGTTCAAACCCTCCCACGTACAACTGTGTTTTTTCGAATTTGAAATTCATATGTATGATTATTTGACGCTTTAACGGTGAAGGAAAACATGGATAGGAAACCTGCACAAATACGAAAAAAATCTATGGTTGTGTAGTCGACCAACCCGCACTTGGCCAGCATAGTTGACTAAGGTCCTATCGCTCTAGTTTAGAGCAGGCCCGGGCCCAGTAGTGGGGACGTATATGGGCTGATGATGATGATGACGAATAAATTTATACTCATTAGAGAAGAGAGAACTCTACAATGCAGGAAACTAAATCCAACAAGTCCTTGGTGGCAGCTGATCATGACGTCAATGTGTATCTACTGTCCATTATAGAACTTCCTCTTTTCGTCGCTTAATAAACTCAATTCAATCGGAATAAAGCCATTACGAGAATTTAAAAGGGACTCACTAGAAATTAACAGTTATTTCAAAATAATTATTTCGTTCGTGCAATATATGTACTATGAGAGCCGGTATGTGGTGAAGGCGCGTAGGGTCATAAGTGCAATCTCTAAGCAGTAGTAGCTTTAGTAGGCTATTTGCATTCTATCCTGAGCCTTAAGATAGAGTCTATCGTCTTATAGGATTATAAAATGTATATAATATATATACAATCAATATTGCATACAAAATGTATTACCCTTAGAAACACATGCCACATATATACATACTGAAGGAGCTTGCGACAATAATTTACATATTTTTATAATTACACATAGCATACATAATATGAGCTCTTAGACTGAGGGTAAGCTCTGTCCAAGTAGCATCATAATGAATCATTGTAAATGAAAAGATTTCAGATTCAGATTTTACAGGTGGGAGACGCTTTGTCGACCGGTTGCTGTTACCACCATACAGTTGCGTAAAACCCGCCAAGTGACTCTGGCCTCTCTCAGTCAGGTCGCGTTCCGGGATCAGCACTGTACCAACCGAAGCCAGGGGGGACCATTGTTGCGGCTAACGCCGGACTAGTGGAGTCTTAGCGGCAGTATTGTGCGGACGGAGCGGGTCAGCCCGCCGGCCACGGAAAGCCGTAGAAACGGGGGCCCTTCCGTCCGGCGGACTGGCCAACTCCGACCCGCACAGCTCAATACCAATGCGAGACTCCACGCCTTGTCTCGTTGTCGCCGCAGCAATGGTCTCCTCTTTAAGCGGGCTTTCAGGGTTAGTGCGACAGGCTCAAAATAGTCTTTTGTACCTGTCGACCTCATATTTGGATCTCACTACCGCTTACCATCAGATGGAGCGAGGTCATCTTGTTAGCTTAATATAGAACAAAAAAGATATAACGCTGCAAAAATCGGCGTCTAATACTATCACTCATCGAGAGGTTCAAATAACAAAGGTTAAAGTTTGATTTTGACAATAATCGGCCAGAAAATACAGAGGCATCTCAGTGTCTTAATTCAGCACATTATTCTCACGATTGGATTAAGCAAAACAAAGACGCGATAAAACACAGCAAAGTTAAGTGCAATGTAAAAAAACAAAAGAAAACCAATGTTTACTCACAATCAGCGTCGTTCATGATAACAAGAGGACTCTTGCCTCCTAGCTCCAAGGTGACTCGTTTGAGGTTATTCGCCCCGGCCGCTTGCTGGATCAATTTCCCCACCTGAGCAATCCAAAACAAATTCTGTATAATAGACCCTTTTAACCTTATATTATGTTTAGGGTTTGGGTAACGGAACGTCTCGTGTTTCGAAGTCCCGGGACTTTTGGGGAGTTTCGTTGACTCGTGTCCCGGGACATTCGAGTCGAGACTCGAGACGAGACACGATCATCGAATAATGTAATTCATTTTTACTTTCAAACCATTGAAAAAGCTTTATTTTGATGAATTTTACCATAAAAATATAGTGAAGCTTGTTGTTTAATATATCTTTTGTATATATTTTTTTGCACATTCTTAGTAGTAGGTAAATTAAAAGTTGTAGAAAGCAAAACCTGGCATCTCTCCGAAAGGAACCATATCCGTTTATGATTGAATGGTAATTTTATTATCAGTCTCTAGTATTTACCCAATAATTTAAAATCTAAATATTTTAAAATAGTTCATAAAAAAATATTTCTATAATTTATCACATAGTAGGACCTGCTATGAATGTATAAACTATCATAAGCTATTTTGTTTCAGGATAAAACTTTGAAATCTGTGAAAGTGAATCTGTGATAGCAAGAAATAAACATACCACTATTAGACTTAAATCAACGTTAAAATGTTTTATAAATAGATAAAAAAGTTGGCTTTTCCTTAAGTCTCGAAGTCCCGGGACTTATATCGTAGGCTGGCTCGTGTCCCGAGACTTTAAAATAGTTGAGACTTCCCAAACCCTAATTCCGTTCCACTGTCCCTAGTATTTATAAAAACTGCCATTCAACGTACTGCGCAAATTGTCGGATTGTTAATTGAACATTGCACCGAACCAGAGACTTCCATTCGATCACATATAATTAACGCTTCATTAGCCCATCGTAAAATTTACATATAATTAACGCATTATTGCTCCTATCCTATGGCAAAATAATTGCGCAAACATGTCTGAGTGGGTAAGCATATTCAAGGAAGGTGTGGGAATTAATCGGGAATGATTAATATCGGACATGATATTTACCAAAAAAAATTGTTTAACAAGACGAATCTGACACGCATTGCGTAATAAAAAATATTCATTTCAACATAATTCGCTTTTTAAAATGTTTACTGTGTATTTAAAAATAAATTTCAATAATTGACTGGAACCCACAGTCCCGTATAGCTAGCTCTACCAAAAGCACGAATTGTTCCATCGACCCTTCATAATTACGAAGTGATTTGAGCAATAAATCAAACATTTGATATTATCATTATCTCCAAATCCCTACGATAAAACTGGGCAATTCGGCAACCTACATAATAAATGAAAATTACAACAGCAATCTGTTTCACAAACTTCTTTCCTAATCTTAAAAACTTGTTTGGCTAATATTGAGTTTCGAAACAAAAAGTTCCCAAATTACGAACTGGATAATTTCAGAAACCTTTCCTTCCTTACTTTGATATGAGAACATAAGTAACCTACATAAAAGCGAGTTGAAATTAGTGCCCTATTTTATTTTTAGGGGTCCGGTGCTGAAATAATAGAATACATATGCTCGGATAATAAATTTGTCTATCTGTCAATTACTACCTAATTTAATTGTCAGAAACGCGAATTATGAATCATAAACGTGTTCCACGATACATATGAGATGCTTTACTAAATGGTTAATGTTTTCACTGTTAACTATTCTACGGAAGAGCGGTGTCCCCTGTCACACGAGACACGGTCGCTCATAGTTTAAGATAACTGTATGTTGAACATACAGTTAACTTAACTTTTAAATAAACAATAATCTCTCTCTTCTCTCTTCTCTTCCTGTCTCTTCCTATCTCTTGCTCTTTCTGGCTCTCACCCTTAGTTGCTCCAGAGTACGCCCCTGGTCTTACCTCAACGGATCCTGTGAAGGAGACCTTGGCGACGTCGGGGTGGTGGGTGAGCGCGACCCCGGCGGTCTCCCCGTACCCCGGGACCACGTTCACCACGCCCTTGGGGACCCCCGCCTCCTGCAGCAGGGCGGCCAGCACCAGCGCCGTGAGTGGGGTCTGCTCGGCCGGCTTTACTACCACGGTGCACCCTGGGAGATGATATTTGGTAAGTCAAGTCAAAGTCAAAGTTAAAGTCAAAGTTTTTATTGGGAACTAAGTATTGTTACAGGTGTTATTGTTAAACAGGATTTTTAATACTTAGCTACCCTTGTCGGGTTTTGCAATATGAGGGCTTAAAGTAAACATACATTTTGAATCTTATCCTATTATTATGTAGATACTACATATTCATTACATAAAATCTATTAACTTAGATATATAACTTAAACTATTTATTTTGCTAATCATCATATTAATTGATGTGTTTGGCACTTATATTAATATTATGAAAAAAATCGCATTTATGACCCCGCCTAAACGGGGACTGCGAATTTTTTCAATTTTTTAATTTACGTTAGAGCTTTAAATAAAAAAGATATATTCGGTCAAAAAGAGTATGATGTTCATGCCAGCATGAACTCCAACAATATTGATTCGGAAGACTCCAGAGTCTTCTGGATAGAATCGGCATTTCGAACCGGTAGTAGAATCATACTATTGTTTATAAGAGCAGTTTTATCATAACAATAACATCTATATTGAGTATTTGTTTTATTTTGTAACTTTAAATCGTTTATTTTTCATATAATATTAAATGTTATACTTAAAACCTGTATTTTGATTTATTAAGATATGTGGTTTTGTTATCAATACTTAAAAATTTTTTAGTGTTAACATATAACTACTTAACTGCCTACTTATTTACTAATTAATGTAGTTAAAAATAGTACAGTACTAGGTAATGAAAAATCATCGTCGTTACCCCAATTGTTCATTCAGTGTAATTACTAACTGACATCAGGATATACATCAAACACTTTGTTACATTTCGTCACGCATACGTTTTAAAAGATTGGGTCGACACAACTTGCCCATTAACCATAGAATTACATTAAATATCGTTAGAATAATGTATTAGTGTTGGTTTTGTTTGGTTTAAATATTTAATTATGTTCATGTTCAGTAATGATTAATGTTAAATGTATTACGAAATTTAGGTGTTTACCGCAAAACTGCACAATGTGGCATGGTTAGCTCATGTTAAAATTACCTACCGTTTAAACCGCACATTATGGCATGTTTTGTTATACAATGTTAGACAATGGCGATAGTAATGTTTATGTAGGTATTAGCTATAAAGCGAAATATTTCACTCATATTCACCAAAAAATTACGTAATTTCCTGTTATCTAATTAATATACGATAATCTAATTAAATTTTTATTGGTGAGATGAGACAACTATATGCTTTAGATTTTCAATTCTGGCCAATCAAAAACTTTAATACGTTACAACAAATATGTAAGTAAATACCGTCAAAATTCAGAAGAGGATCGTGTAACAAAACTGTAGAGCTACTTTTCGCGTGTACCATACTTATGACATACATATACGGGATATATATTAGGTTTGTATGTACTTACTATCGGGTTTACTAACACCCCCTAATAAACTTTGCCAATCAGCCAAACTAGCAAATGCCACGCCATTCGAATTGCATTAGAAGTACATCAGTTCGGCATTGCTAATGCTGAACTAATTTAAACTCAATTAGACTCATAGACTATTAGTGAACTAGCTAGCCGACTAACTAATCGTTTAACGCAAATAAACAAAGTTTACCAATTGAAATAAAAACTAATTTTACGGATTAAACTCGCGTGGATTGTTATTCAGTGTGGCTACCATGAGTTTAAAACTTACGCACTCGATATCGCCTACGTGAATATGTCTATGAAAAACTTGTACAGCGCCGCTGGTGGTTACGCGAAGAACTAAAATCGGCCGTATGAAAAAAAACAACTCGATAGGTTTTTAACGTACGTAAGTTTTCGATAGCCAACTCATGGTAGGCCCTCTGAACATAATTATTTAGAGACCAGACGTTTCGAGCTCTTCACAGCGCTCGTGGTCACTGGTAAGACTGAATAACAGTCAATACTAAAGTTTACCAAATCAAGTAACATCTAAAAATACGACTCGATATTCTGAAAATTAACGGAGCAAAGTGTAAATTATAATATCTACTTATAAAACCTAGGTCAGGTATTCTGGAATGAGTATTCAAAAAAGTCATATTTTCAACATGAAACTCCTTGCCGTAGTAAGTTACGGCACATTTTATCGCGAAAGTTTGTAACTTTATTAAAGTAATCGATCGAAAAAATTAGTTACCACAAACCTAGGTACGTAAGTTATAATTTTTTTTTATATCGTAACTTGGAATATGGAAAATCTTCGCAAGTCCGTAAAATTCACGTCTAGTTTTTTAAAGCTTTTATACGTTTGCAAAGATAAGAAGAAGAAGAAGTAGGTATTTGTCGACAAAAGACGTTACATAATACATAGAGCACTAAATAAATTATAATACACTTGTGTCTCTGCAAACGTTTTACTTACTTTCGCTTGAGGCATTCCCAATCAAGATCTACTCTCCACTGGAGCTCCGATTTAATGAGATTTGGAATCAAAGAAATGCATGGAATACTGATAGAGTCGGCGGGTCATATGGACGAGACATAATCGGACGCCTGTCCCCGAATTCTCTATGTATCGACATAAAATATTATCGTGTACATACTTTGGCATCTTTAGAGACACTCTAATATATGTTGTGTAAATTGCTATGTTACTTTGATCGACGTACCTAAATAGTCACACTATAAACGTTCATTCCTATTTAGCTGAACTACAATGATTTGCACATTGAAAACAATATTATCTACTTATAATCGTTATCTCAATACTTTTACAATATTTATGTATCTGTATAGTATTGAGGTAAATTTTATCGCAGTGATTTTGCCATGTCATTTTTAAATGTCGGATATCCTCTACACCGCGCCGGGCCGTATCCATGAATTAATAAAAATAATAAACTGAACTTTACTTACAACACCTTACCTCGCATAATCATACAAGGATACGCTACTTTCGGTAATTAAAATCATGTTATATAGGCAGGCTAAGGGCAACTGACTTGTTGCATAATTCACTAGGTAAAGTGGCAAATTCCTCTCCAAAGAGAAAAAATCGGCATAATAAAAACTTTATGTACGCACCACCCTCACTCAAATCGATTACCCGTGGCGTTTCGCTAGTCTTGTCAGTCTACAAGATAACGTGTATATTTATGTATGTACATACTCTACAAACGATTACACATAGCCGACTGACTACCATATCTCTGGTATGGTCTCATAGCCCCTCACAAAGGTGACGATAAATAAATGCACCAATTCAATTGAGCAAAGCCTATTTGTATATATTGTGCTAATATCATTCCAATACCTTTGTACAGCAATTGGTAACTGTATTAGTATTTTTTTATTTACGCGAAAGACAATTTTTTTTTAATATCTTTGATAAAACTCGTCTATAACAAGATTTTACATAATTATTTATAGACCCGACGTTTCAAGCTCTTCACTGGGGCCGAGGTCACGGGAGACTTATCGTTTTTAATTTAAAAACGCGAAGCGCTCTACGAATTCCACAAATTCCTGTGTTATCAGTGCGGTGACAGTATTTTTTTTTACTGAATCACGCAAAAGTATTCCTGAGTGAAGGACTTGGCGGTTTAACGCGCCCGTTAGCAGGAAAGCGTTGATCCTCTCCTAATCTCTGACCTCTGAGAGGTCGACTGGTAATCCTAGGCTGTGACCTCGATGTAACAATCCTGATAGACACTTGCATTGCTTACATAAGAAACGTTTTTTAAACAGTACGTAAAAGGTCAGAGATCAGCTATTGAATACATATATAACCTACTGCGGTGACTTTAGCTGAAAATGACAATAAGCAATGGTTATCTGTCGGCACCCGTACTATAATAGACAACTATTTTATTAGAGACGGCGGTTATCGTTATTAGATAGAACGTTATCTTTATTAGTAATAGATGCAAAACGATAATAATTGACTTTAATGTACTATCGGCAACCCTGGCGGTCGACCACTATAGGGTGAAAATCGCTTGGCGCTTACGCGTCTGTCAGAACAAGCCCCGCTCATATTGTGGTCAAGGAGCTGGCAATAATTTTTTGGCAGATATTTGAGGCATGCTGAAAACTTGTCCTGTACCCGCAGACCTGGCTGCGTACCGGGGCTAAACCAAACCCCCAATTTTTTTTATTTAAAAATATATTTTATTTTCCAAAAAAATATAATTTGTCAGTTTACCTGACAGGTAGAAGTTCCATCAAAATAATTTGTCTTAGTGAGTCTTATTTTTTAGTTATAAATAAAAAGATAAAAAATATTTTTAGGGGTTTGCTTTAGACCCGCTTTTCACCAGCAAGGTCTGCAGTTTCGTGCTGGGATATAATAGAGAGGTACAGGATAAGTTTTCAGCTTGCCTCAAATACCTACCAAAAATTCTTGCTAGCTCTCCTACTATTGGAACGTTTTTGCTTGGATTTTGACAAATATTCTTTAAGTGCTCTTCTATTGGCCAGTGGGCGGGGCTAATGGCGTTTAAAGAAATCTGTTTGAAAAGTGTACTACCGCCGAAATTCCCGGATGTACTTTATAAGCAGGAAAGATACTAGTAGTTCTTCACTTAGAAATGTTAAAATAAATTTTAAAAATCTCAGTCGACTTGAGGCTGCTTTTTTTTTGAAGTCGATTAATAATATTGTTACTAAATTACGTACTTATTTTAATAAGTATAAACAACTACAACATCACATAAGTAGAGGTATAATGCGAAGTTGCCATAGAATCTGTTGAGCAGATTTTAGACTTCAAATGATTACCAGTCAGATAAGAATATCGAAGGCTCTCTATCTACCTTTGACAATTTTATTCTCAGTGTACTTAATTGAAAAAAAAAAGATGTATGTTGTTGGAATAAAGCTTAGAATGTAGGTAACTCAAACATGCGTTTTTATGTAACTTGAAAAACATCTAAAACTAACCTGCAGCGAGTGCGGTGACTACTTTGTTGAGGAACATTAAGATGGGAGCATTCCAGGGCAGGATCAGGCCACACACACCAACGGGCTGTTTCAGAGTGTACGCAAAGAACTCTCCGTCTGTAAACAATAATAGAATGTTAAAAAACTATATACTTACTATATTCAATCAATAATCTCTAAAATGTATAATCACTGGATTCCATGCTGAAGATACATCAAAGCCATCTGCCCTATTGAAATTCTTGTGCTTCATAACATGTTATGTAATGCTACTCATTTTATCGCGTGTATCCCCATAGTAGGTACATATTTTTGGATTTAATGTAATGGACCACAAAAGTCTAAAATCGTATAAGTAGAACGTATTAGTACCCAGAAGATGAAAACAAATACAGGACGTAAATAAGTTACGTTTAACACATTTTGTAACAAAACACATTTATTTATCTTATTCTTCTTATTATTTATCAGAGAAATTTAATTACATAATTAAGAATTGAGGTGGTACTCGCAGTATTTACATACAGGAACCAACAGGTAGGTGCTTATATTATTTTATCATACTCCAGTAAACCCCCACGAGACAAAATTGCGTATATAGATTCATAAAATTTCTCCTAAAACGAATAAAATTCGTAAATCGGGTATTTGACTGGTACGCGTACAGAACGTTTTTTAAAATTATTTGAAACCAGTTATTTAGGAAACCATCAAAATCGGAGTGCCTACCTAAATAGTGATAAAGTACGGTTGGGGTAAAACATAAGGTCACAACACAGCTTTCCATACATTACATAAAAGATGCTGAATTGACTTGCCAGTCAAGTCCTCAATTTGTATTCAATCACGACCATCCCTTAACTTAGGTTTTTAGGGTTTTTGCGGTAGCTTGCATCCATTATTTGAGTAGGCACCTACACTTTCACAGTCTACTGGCCATCAACTTAATCGTTGACTATTTTTCTCCGAAAAGCTTTCAGACATGACTTTCAAAACCCGTTCAGTGAATTCATTTCTTTTTGTAAAGTGGTTGCATACTTTATCAATAGAAAGCATTTCATTTTAAAACTTCGTACCTCGTAAAATAACGTGCCTTCGAGCTACTACTACTTACTTTTCTATCCACTATCAGCGTCACCGTTTTCCAAGTAATTTAATCAAATATTCTCATGATGGAGTGCATCAAATTTTTCAAAAGATTTATGTGTCTCACGCACTATCTGAGTCTGAAATCTGTGCTGTGAACATGAGGTTTGTCGATTTTATCTTTACTGCAATATCATTGAGTAAACATTTATCTTACCTGCAGGTAAAGTGTCCCCTTGAGTCTTGTCCGCTAAACTGGCGATATATCTGATGCTCTTAGACGCGGCGCTGGTCAGCCACTTGGCCATCGTGAGCACCATGCCGTTGTCAGCCGACTCCAGCTCGGCCAGGTACTCCGCGTCCCGATCCACCAGACCAGCGAACCTGTTCAGGATGCGACCTCGCTCCGAAGCGTCCAGAAGTCTCCATTCCGAGTTGCGGTGGAACGCCCGCTTCGCCGCTGCTACGGCTAAGTCGATGTCGGCCTGAAAAAATAGGTCAAATGGAGAACCTCCTTCGTTTTTCTCATCGGTTGAAAGGACAATCATCATTTTTTCTCTGCCAATCTCCTTAATATACTTCCGGTGTTGGGGACCGGCGAGAATTTAAAATGCCTTTGAAGATTTTGTTAGGCACTTAGCATTTAAATTTATTATTCTAATGAAATCAGAATTATAATGGAGATGGTTTTATTTTATTTTTTATTTAATACCAATGTTTCGGTTTGCTACTTAGGTATACTTACAGTCACACTACATCGTAGGTACCTCAGTACAATAGCTATGATCATGATCATTAAAATACAACGGCTTATGTCTGACCACTACCCAACTAACAGGAAAACCAGACATATTTATTTTAGTAATCGCATACCAAAATCGTTTAAAGTTTTACAATACCTAATAACAGCGTAATATATTTTTTCGGGTTATACCAAATACATACATTCAATAAATACAAATAATAAATAAATGCAAAGTAGAGTTACTCCCACTTATTAAACACTTGTAATCTGAACGTGTTACCAGTTAATTGTTTGCATTTAAAGTTGTCTTAAGTATGATAAGAAATTAAATTCGAAATTTCTGGCAAGGTGCCTGAACTTGATAAAATATAAATAGCTCTTTGGAAGTTGTATAGTGTAAAATTTCATAATATTATGTTATCGCCAGTGGTGGCACCGCCCTTAAAGGTTTAAAGTCGTGGAATTTACTTCCAGAATAATTGCTATAAGAGGTTAATTTATGACGATCCGGATGGCATCTGGGGGCTTAGACAACTGACAAAGTAATAATATCAAATCAATAACGAAGTTCTAAAAGTATAAAATGTATGAGACTGACATTAGACGCGATAAAATCACGTGGTCAATCTAATCTCAATCCCATACATTTTATTATTTGCGAACTTCGTTATCGTTTTTATATAGTTACATTGCTGCACCAGGTTTGCTGAAGTAAAAAAAAAGCTAGTCAGTAAAAAAAGAGGCAGTGAGCCATCCCCCTGCCATGGGGGTTGAACAGGAAGATCCCGAGGGAGAGCTGATACGAGTCCGGCTTAACCACAACGCTACCCGGCGCGCGCTGCGATGTCCGTGAGGAACTCGTCCGGATACAAAAAATTTAATAAAACCGATCAAACGCGAATTAGACTGGGCGACCTGAGGGTTTCGTACAATCGCATGTGAATAAGATAACGTTCTATAACAATATTTCCATACAATGGCAAAAAATAAAACCAGCATCGTGCTACTGGAACTCGCGCATGAAGGCATTTTGTATGGGAGCCCCCCTTAAGTTTTATGTTGTAGCAGCAAAAGAAATACATAATCTATAACAATTTCAACTTTCTGGCTATCGATAGTATATAGTCGACAGTTCTTGAGATACAGCCTGACGACAGGCAGACGGACGGAAAGCGAAGTCTTAGTAGTAGGGTCCTGGTTTTTACTCTTTGGATACCTACAGTTTGCATTAGATGCTTCAGGTGCCCAACAACTTAAACATCAAATAAAAAAAATATTATCAGTGCGTATTGAATTTTTCTAACTTTTTGTGAAAATTTATCAATGCAAATAACGAATATGCGATTCGTGCAATAAAATCACATATAATTACAGTGAACAATATGATCTAACAAATTGAATCGACGTCATTTCCAACGCTAAGTACTTAGATACTTATTAAGATTAGGTTTGTTGTATGTAATTTGGCTCTTCTGTGGCGAACGAGGTACCTTTTAGACACGGTAGGTAGGTGATGATTAGATGACACAGCGATTTTCAAGGTCAAAACACAATAACATATAGTACAAAATTACCGCTAGATATTTTTTGTTTACTTTTTATATTTTAGAATATTTTATGCATATTCCGACAGTCGATCTCAAGGTAGACCGACTTTATGGATCCAGCAAGAAAGTACTTACTTATCCTACTCAGTGAAATGTTTGCGGAAAAACAGGTGCATTCTCTGTTCGTTCACTTTCACAGTTCAATGACCCAGCAAACGACCAATACGGGTATGGCTCAGGGCCAGCTTCTTAACATGTTTTACCACTACTGCGGTGTTATATCATCAATATATTTGCAGCCTACCGTTATTCTTATATTATACCCGACCCTGGTTTTCGGATTTTTACGTGACTTAGCATAAAAAAATTAAGAGTCATGTCGAGTCATGTGCACGGATCCCTACATTACCTACATACGAGTAATAGCTAGAGTTATATTGGGGAAGACATTTGCTTGCTCCATTTGCAATTGCATGCGAGTATTTAATTAATTCAACTAACTCGTACACCCACGACCACCAATGTTTTAATAAGTAGGTAATAATTTTGGCCACTTGCTTAGGCAACAAATAGTTAAGCCACAGATTATAAATATTAGTTCGTAGCTGGGAAGAAGCGCGAAGGGAAAGAAAATATAGGTTAATAAAAGGTGTTCCAAAATGTTACCTTGTCGCCCTCAGCTACTTTGGCTACGACGGTCTCATCTTGCGGGCTCACAGTTTCAAAGGTCTTCCCGCTCTTCGCGTCCACCCACTCGTTGTCGATGAAGATCTGCGCAGGAAATAAGCATTAACAGGATGAGCTAGTTTTAAAGCATCCGTCCAATAACATTATAAAGCATCCTTTACAAGGTGGTTTGTTAAAGAGTGGACACAGTGATTGGACCAAAAATAGTGCATGCAGTCATGCAAAGATATGATTATAGTGTGCTAAGTATTCGTAGATAGTAAATTACCTACATTTAGGTCGATCCTTTTATACGTTTTATAAATACGAAAATTATCACGTCTTTTAACTTTGAAGGGTTAATGGCTATCGAGCCCTTGTGCCACTTTTGGACAAAGCTGAAGTTAAATGGACCATTTACATACCAAATAACTGCACTCACAAGTATATATTTTTCAGTACCTAGGTATAATGTATATTTTAAATCACTGCACTCAAGAAAGACTTCAGTATATTGTTTATTTATTTTAAACACTACCTACTCAGTATTTATTATTCGAGTGAGACATAATATGGCAAACTCTACTATTAGTTGTATATTTTATTTCTTTGTATCAAACTTTTGAACTGGAAAACGTCATTAAAACACGAACACAAAACAATTAGGTATTTACCTTAGTATATTTAACTTGAGGAGCCATTTCAATAAACGATATTATACGAACCGGCTTCACGGGCAACTAAACATTAATAACACAGAGTCAGCTATATAACGTTAAATGGAGATAAGATTGCTAAGAGCATGTTTGTAGGCTTTGCTATCGCATGAGCATGACTCGATAAATATTTGGTATATTGAACTCATCATCATGTATGATTTTGAACAACATAAGCTGCTATCAATGGTAATACAGTAGGTACCGAAATAAAATAATCTTATATATAAAATTCTCGTGTCACAATGTTCGTTCCCGTACTCCTCCCAAACGGCTTGACCGATTCTCATGAAATTTTGTGAGCATATTGAGTAGGTCTAACAGGTAGGCGCAACATTTTTAGGTTTACGTACCGTACGTAAAGACTAAAACGGGACCCTATTAACATAGGTATTTATGATAAAAAAATATATTTCAGTTCGAAAAGAGTTTTGGTAATATTTTTTTCTCTATTAAAAGAATTATTTTAGGATGCCCTCACCACTCTACCTGATGGTAAGTGGAAGTGAGGTCATACACATTAGATTAGTCGCAGTCTTCATATTTTTCTATCGAGAAAATATTAAACAATGAGAATAATATAAAAAAATGGACGTTTGACCAAATCAAGAAAACTCTAGTATGTGCGTTATATGCGTTTATAGAAAAACATACAAGAATAGACTACACTCTTAATTAATTTATGCGCATTTGTGACACAATTAGATTTAGGAAAAAAATATCACGCATTTCCTAAATCAGATAAACGATCGTAGCGCTTAAGCGTTTTTTACGTTAGTTTAGTTGCGTCACGGGCAAACAACAGCAACAACAGCAGAAGAATTATTGGTGATTACTCACTTTAAATAGGCTGTATATCGCTTAATGCGTAAAACCAAATAAAAAAAACAACTGTCATTGTCATATTGACACTTGATATCAATCTGACTGATTGCGTGACAGACTGAAACTGTGACAGTGTGCGAATCAAAACAAAGTTGCAGTGGAAATAAACATAGATATTTTCTTTATATTACAGTTATTAATTTCTGTTAAAATGGAAAAAAGTCACGTGAACAACTTTGCGCTGAACTTTGAAAATGATCGAGTAAGTTATTTTAATAAAAATGCTAAAGATATCTTGGTGTTCTTGGTAATCAATTCTCGCCTCAGTAAACTAGTTCAAGAACTTGATAAACTTGATAGGTAGTGCTTATTATAGAACATGTACATACAATTACACAAGTAAAGTGAATGTTACCAATTATGTAAGCCGCATTTCTGTGTTGAAAACAGTCAAGAAAAAATACCTTTTTTAAACTCATATGGAATTCATATATTTTTTAAGATATTTTTAATTTATAATTACAACTATATTATGTGGAATTCCACAATCGCCTTGAAATCTACAGACATCATCAGATCATCAAAAATAATAAAAATTTCCAAAGAAAACAAACTAACCATTATAATGAAAATGTGTATTAAAGGTAGGGTTGCCAACCGTACTCTAAAATAGAGTATTGTACTCTATTTCATGTGGTCGTACTCTATAATCTATAACACTAATAGAGTACGCTAAAATACTCTTTTATACAAAATGTTTAGTGCACGCCTGTAATAAAAGATAAAAATAAATGATACTCTTTTTTAAAAGTGTATACTCTTTATTTACCTCCTTTAAAATCAGAAATACTTTATTTCTGCTAAAAATAGTTGGCAACCCTAATTAAAGGTGCTTATTTAAATTAAAGGGGTAAGGTCTAATTATTAATAATCTGAGGAATTATCAGTTTGCAGAATAAAATATGGGGTCTATATTGACTATTGATAATGATATTTTATATGCTGCAAACAATAATTGTTTTTAAGACAACTAACTCATAACTAGACCGTTTATCAAATTATATACACAAAAATAAATAGCTTAATGTACAGTATAATCCAGATTATCCAGACTCACTCTAGTGAGTTCACAAATGTCTGATTGGAATCCAGTTTTCCAAAAGTGACCAGAGAGTGAGGCCAGAGTAGCCATAAAACAATTTGTATTGTTATCATAGGAATTTCATTATCTTTATTGTCGTTTCATAGTTTTTTACATACATAGAATTAATTATTTCAAAACAACACTAGCCATTAAAAACCCTTTACATGGTAAAAAGTTTTATATGGATATTAGTCTTTATGGGTCTACACACAATATTAGCAGTTGCAAATACATAGCCACTTACTGCCCGATGTTTCGACTGGGTTACACCAATCATGGTTGCGAGCGACCAGAATTGTGTGTGAACCTATTTCAAGACACCAATCGTGTGTAGACCCATAAAGACTATTATTTAGTGTAACAGAATGTGAAAGCTTAAAATCATAAATCTACTGTGTTTATATTATTCATTGCACTCATGTTTTCATTCATTATCCAAAGTAATATGATATAATAGAATTTAATGATTATTTTATTCTTATGAAACATCATAATATCAACAATAAACTGTTTTAAAAGGAAGTTAAACATATAAAAATCTCTCCACTCTCACAACCTGTGTCGTCCAAGTGTTGTGTGACCTACTTAAGATTCTCTTATTAGATTATCACAAATAGGATCTAAATAATAGTTCTAAAGTCTAGACACTTGCCGAGGCAACTTTAGTACTCCTATTGGCCTAAATGAGTACATACATGAATTGGATTTTTGGAAATTATTTCTGTGTGTGTGCTTAAAAAATTCGAGAAAATCCCTTTAATTGATAAAACAACTATTTAAATAAAAAAAACAACTATTTGACATAAAAGATGTGTTTATCAGTGTGAAAATGTAAAATTACTCACATGAACTTGATTTAGTATTAAGTGTGTAAATAATGTCAGAATATTTTTTTAAACAATTTTGTATGTTATCCAAGTGAGAGACAAAAATACTACCATGCCACATTATTTAAGCAGATTATTCACCTGCAATATAAATAC
Source organism: Maruca vitrata (assembly GCA_039566165.1). Classification (NCBI taxonomy): domain Eukaryota; kingdom Metazoa; phylum Arthropoda; class Insecta; order Lepidoptera; family Crambidae; genus Maruca; species Maruca vitrata. The sequence continues at coordinate 6,283,787 of CM076919.1, forward strand.
TATGCTGAACATTGGGATTGTCGTTCTAACATTCTTTGAATCCTACATGTATCCATTGGCAATCATGAAGTGGATGTTTGTCATTACGAAATACGGGGGAGTCCCATTACTATTGGAGAGATGTGGTAATCTGAATGAGGAGAAGTCTCTGAGAAACCGGTACCATTACAGTTTACAACTGGTCACTTGTTCAAGTAAAGGAAAGCGCGAACTCGCAGACGGTGTTATGAGAAAACGTGTGTCGAATATTAGTGTGGTCGTGGAGGACAACGCTACCCCAGACGGCAATAAGTGGATGCAGGTAAAAGTGAAAACAACCGGCAAATTGGGCCACGAATGCTATTGGGGTGTGACTTGAAGGTTAGGTCTGAGCAAACACGGCGTTAGCTATGTTAGTTTAAGGCCGTTTGCACACAAGGGTGAGCTAATCTTCGACAACGATTTTAGTGTCCAACACTACCATACAACATGCAAATGTATAGTAATTTTCACCTGAAGTTTCGTCGTCTACGTCTATTTCAGCCATGATTCATATGACAGTAAGTCACTCGAGCGAGACTATAATCAGCGTTGTGTACGAAAGCTTTATAGGGCATTTAATTTGCTAATGACGTAGGTTTCAACCTGCTTCAATTACTTAGACAGTTTTGCCTGACTGTGTGCTATCGGTCATAAACTTTGCTCGTTATTTTACTTCTGCGAACTATAATGGTGTTTGTTAAAAGGTGCTATCCACGCATTTGTTAATTAGTGGAACTTAGTAGGTACTGTTTTCTTAGGGTCTTCCGTGGCATTTGCCTCCAAAATGTGGAACTCATTTATTAGACTCTATTATCTTAACATGCCAATTGTGATCAAATAAAATATATTATTATACACCGTGAAATTTTAGTGGTTGTTTTCCCGTGGCAGAACGATTTGCCTTTAGTAATACTATCGAATCATGCAAATAATTCCCCGAAAAAATAAACTTCCTGTACTGTGTCCAATTTTATCTCGCCAAAAAATAAAAGAGCGATTCAACTTCTCAACTTCGCTCGTCCTCATCTCCGTTATGGTGTATCTGGTAGCGTGATAAATACGCAATGACACCAATAAAATGACCGCCATAAAGGACGCGATAGCGGCTCTACATAAGTATGAGCCCCTAAAGATTCAAGTCGGTAAACCGGTAAACGATGTATATTTTTTTTAATGATATATGTTAGTGAGTTTGAAACCGTTTCGTAAAGTTAGTTTTGTGCAAATATGATAGAGCTCGTAGTGTCATTTTGAATGAATAATTATAATTGATTAATAGATTGATTTAGACAAAAAAAACGTCAATTTTTTAAATACATTTTATAATGTGGTTCTTCACGCGACACTCTTTATTAATGTACTAGTGACCCGCCCTCGCTTCGATTCAGGTATATTATACATACATAAAAACCTTACTCTAAGGTACATTCCCTCTTTCTATTTAAAAAATCGCATCGAAATCCGTGTGTAGTTTTAAAGATTTAAGCATACATAGGGACAGACAGAAGCGGGAAGCGACTTTGCTTCATACTTTGTAATGATTTTGTAATTACTTCCTTGATCTAATACGTTTAGAAAGTTTAATCATCAGTAAAATCATAGATACAGAAAGATGCAATATTTGTCCAAAAATGTTTAATCTAATATACCACACGATGTTCGTATTTAACAGCCGTTTAATCTTTTGTGTTTAATTGAATTTAAATTAATGAGTTAACTTAATAACTGCCGTAATGTGATAATTGTAAGTATGTAAATAATTTACAGGTATGTACAAACCCTACTCAATTCCGGTTTCATATATCATAATATTAATGTGATACATTCAAATACTCCAGCAAATATGCATTAGTCATTAATTACTCCAAATTTGTAGGAACGCCATTCTGTTTAGACACTTAATCGAATTTGCAACGTCGCTTTAATACTGTATTTACGTTAGGATAGAAAGCCTTCAAAGTCGACCTCATTACAAAACACCATTACAACTTATACCTTATTTAGTCTATACTACCCAAGATTTACATTTAAGATCCTCATAACAAAATTACGGCATATTGCCGCCTATAAACTGGAGTACATCTTTGATTCTCGCATATGCCAGATTGTATAAAAGAGAATTCCTTTTTCTTCTGAGGATGTACCGTGTCTTGTATTTTAACATGATATTCAATTTATTGACTGGCTCAGTGGAACAGTCGTTAGTGATCCAAGGTCATTACCTAATTACCTATGGTTCCAAAAGTCCTGAGATCTATTCCCACCCGGCAAAAAAAAATTATATGACGAACATATTTAGATATAACTATTTTATTTTGGATCAGAAAATATTCGTAGCTAAAAACTACTGGCTCATCACTAAATATATAGAATATCTAACTTTTGAATGTGTCCAGCCTTACTCTAGACATTTAACTACTTAAATCATACCTACGTTATTATAAAAATCTATGGAATGAGCTTATAAAAGTACCTCCAAGTGGATAAGTCGTTTAAAATTAAACTAATATAGCCAACGATTTTTGTCATGTTAAAATTGTCATCAAATGCCTTTTTTGTTTCAGCTAAGCTATTGCGGCCAAGATTGTATGAGGATACCACCGGCTTTGCAAAAGATGTACGGCACCAAAGCAAGATATTTAGATCTGAGGTAAGGCAATAGAAATATACCTACAATAAGTAATACCATAGAATCTTCAGGCGGGGCGTGAAACGGCATTTAAGCAGGCCTTCAGGGTGAATGCGACAGACTCAATACGATCTATTGTGCCTGTCGACCTCATATTTGGGTCTCACTACCGCTTACCATCAGGTGGACTGAATTCATCTTGTTAGCCTTTTTATAAAAAAAAAAGTAAGTATTGATCTAGCAGTAAGTATGATGTTATGTAAAAATGAATATCATGTTATTCCTGGTTTCCCAATGAACTGTCTTTAGCGATTTAAATGTAATATGTTTGATCATCGACAAATTAAACGTGTGGCACAATCTCACGTCATTTTATTCTAAAATCGGAACGAATAATAAAATTCGGCAACTGAGTATATGCTTTAAGTGGTTGTGTCAAAATTGGATCTAATTTCGCCGCAGACCAATTGGAAAATGAATATTATGTTCTGAGCTAAAACGTTCTTTACAACTTTAACTTCTTTTTGACAAAATGACATCCTAAAATTGAAAGTAGGTAACTATAGCTTTTATCATATTTGCACAATTTATTTCACCCAAACCCTGCCGCCGCCCAAACTTTGTAAAGGTTGTTTGTCCTTTATTTTCGTCACGCACTGAAAGTTGGACCATTCTCATTGTCCGTCCGTTATGAATATGATAATGGTAGCATATATCTAATTATGAGTTTACTAGCACCCCGGCATCGCACGGGTGCAATAAAATTATTAGTGTTTCTGTTCCATACATAAAAACCATCCCTTTAAATGGATCAAAAATCGCATGAAAATCAGTTACGTACTTTTAAAGATCTGCAATTTACATAGGAACAGAAAAGGGGGAAACTTTTTTTTGCACCTACTATGTTGTAATTTATGCACGAATTTAAATAGAAACCGATTGAGCTTTTTGTTGAGATGTATGTGGTGTGGTACCACAATTCTGTGACCTCCCAAAATGTAAAATATGCTGTCTGGTCAATAACGAATGGGGTATTCGCTAATGAGATGGTTCAAATAGCTTGCGTAACTGCTGCCTCATTAGTTTTGTATTTGATCTATCTCCGGTGCTATAATCAGGTAATATTATGGTGGATTCAACTCACAATACAAGTTGGGGTCTGAGACGGTCTGAGCCATAAAAATGACGGTGTCAAAGAAGCAATCCACTTATCCCGGTCAAAAGAAGCGCAAACTCCAAAGCCATTTGACTTGAGAATTCAAATATTCAAATTGTGTCGTTACAATATTGTTTCCGCGTAATTTACGCAGTCGTTACATTTCTTCGACTCAACTGCCTTTCAAACGTAGAGCAGAGAGGAAATAATATTTAGTTTGCGACTTCTTACTGGCCTTTAAAGAAAATAGACTTCTAAATAGATTTGTATTGGTATACGGGCTTAGCATCAGCCACCAATCAATTGAGTATCTTCAAGGTTTTGATCTTCACTCTTCAAGCCTGCGAGCTTAATCTGTGCCGCGAGCATTCATAGATATCGGCACTGTGTAAATTACGCTAGTGACCACGCTTAATTGAAAATTGAATCGTTAATATTTCCGATATTATCATAATTTTTATCATATAGCGGTTATCTGAATATTATAGGGCTGACTGGATCGATATTGTAATTGTCCTGTCTCTTCACCAATTGTCGATGCTCACCCGTGACAAATAAGGCGTCCGACCGATTTCAGCCATGGCGGCCGATCTCAATTGAGATCAGCTAAGTGCGCTGCGCAGGACATATTATAGTGCACAAGTGTGCGCGCAAACACAAGTGCACTCTCTATTCCCTAACTCTCATAATTCGGTGAGACGGCAATCCGACATGACCGATAAGAGATCGGGCGCAGGACCACCGGCTTAACGTGCTTTCCGAGGCACGGGCGTTCAACTTTCTAACTCCGGGCTGAGTAATTTCATTACAGAAAAACGCACACAAATTTGGCCGACCCCGGATTCGAACCGGGGTCCTCTCGGTCCTGGCGCAGCGCTTGCTACCAATAGACCAACGAGGCAGTTAAAACCGGTACAAATATTTATGTGATGAACATCGATGTTCATCCCGTGTCTGAGTGTGTGTTATGAACTCTTAAATATACTTGTATATAATCCTTCAAGCACTCTGTTTTCTTTGTTCTACGTTCTCAATTTAATTTGGTACAGATGTAAGTTGTAGCACTCAAAGGAGTTTTAAACTTCAGCTGAGCTAAATGAGAATATTTCCAACTTTAGCTGAACATTCTGGACATCCTATCTCTGTACCCAGAGCACAATAAAGTGAAATGTTTGAAACTTTTGTCTTTACAAGACATACCGAGTAAATACCACAACATTGGTATGACTGCTTTATAAGATGAGCTTTATGATGAACTTTTTAATAATAATAAAAAATAAATGAATAAATATCTGGGACATTTCTATACACGGTCATCTGACCCCAAACTAAGCAGAGCTAAATACATAAATACTACAAAGATATCAATGTTGATCACAAATATTTCTCCCGAGTGGGAATCGAACCCACGACTCTTGGTACCAGCCAGGGTCATTAGGTGACTGTTTTACCTAGCCAGTCAACTTTTTGACTTATTTTTAAATTGTACTTGTAATTTTATTCAACAAGCATTAAACCTTCATATGAATTGGTTCATTTACTTAATGTATGACGCTGCTATCTGGCGTAGGTTCTATTCCAAAAAGCATGAACGTTTTAATAATATTTCTCATCTTATGATCTGTTAGTTAATACTACCGTAACATTTTGTACATTGATATTATGCCGTCACTGCTACTAATGCACTGCACTATGTTCAAAATTAATGTTCCGCCTCATATAATTTTGAAAGAAAGTAAGAAAGAAAACATTTATTGATCACATACAATAAAATTATTTAACAAACAAACATGCCTTAATTTTGTCAATAATACATATTACGTGTTTCGATTATTCCGACCCCGGATTCGAACCGGGGTCCTCTCGGTCCTGGCGCAGCGCTTGCTACCAATAGACCAACGAGGCAGTTAAAACCGGTACAAATATTTATGTGATGAACATCGATGTTCATCCCGTGTCTGAGTGTGTGTTATGAACTCTTAAATATACTTGTATATAATCCTTCAAGCACTCTGTTTTCTTTGTTCTACGTTCTCAATTTAATTTGGTACAGATGTAAGTTGTAGCACTCAAAGGAGTTTTAAACTTCAGCTGAGCTAAATGAGAATATTTCCAACTTTAGCTGAACATTCTGGACATCCTATCTCTTGTACCCAGAGCACAATAAAGTGAAATGTTTGAAACTTTTGTCTTTACAAGACATACCGAGTAAATACCACAACAGTGGTATGACTGCTTTATAAGATGAGCTTTATGATGAACTTTTTAATAATAATAAACAAAGCCCGCGATAAAAGCTATGCAATAGCTTAAAAATAAATATATCTGGGACATTCCCATACACGGTCATCTGACCCCAAACTAAGCAGTGCTAATACATAAACACTACAAAGATATCAATGTTGATCACAAATATTTGTCCCGAGTGGGAATCGAACCTACGACTCTTGGTACCAGCCAGGGTCCCTAAGTAACCACTGTTTTACCTAGCCAGTCAACTTTTTGACTTATTTTTAAATTGTACTTGTAATGTTCGCGACTATGACCGCGGGAAAATTTTACTCAACAAGCATTAAACATTCATATGAATTGGTTCATTTAGGCATTTAATATATTACGCTATCTGGCGTAGGTTCTATTCCAAAAAGCATGAACGTTACTATACTACCGTAACATTTTGTATATTGATATTATGACGTCACTGCTACTAGGTACTGCACTGCACTATGTTCGAAATTAATGTTCCGCCTCATATAATTTTCATTTTTTGTCTAAAATTATTGCATATAATAAATAATACATATTGCGTGTTTCGATTATTCCATCATCATTACGTCTATGGAAACACGTTGCTCATGTCTTGTCCTGCCAATTCAGTTTCATGGTCAACGCGCCCCGTCGAGAAACAGGAAAGTGCTCTTACAAAAAGAAATTCCTCCTTCGTAGATTACTTAAACTTACCTCCTTTTTAACCGACTTCAAAAAAAGGAGGAGGTTCTCAATTCGTCTGTATGTATAATTTTTTTTTTTTTTTTTTTTTTATGTATGTTCACCGATATTTTCGTCAATTATAGACGGATTTCAAAAATTTTTTTTTGGTTGGATAGAGTTCACTTCCGAGGTGGTCCCATTTTCACCAGTCCCGGATCTGATGATGGGATCCAGGAGAAATCGAGGGCAACCTTCAAATTTTATAGGGACATGTACCGCGTTTCGCATATTATCTGAATTTATATTGGCATTTGCTTCTGGCTATCATAATCTTATGATGCTGAGCTGATGATGGAAGGTCAACTCCTTAATAGTTATGAGTAAAAGAATAATTATTTCAATACTGTATACATATTAAGACTACTAGTTATAATATCAGTAGCATTACAGGAGAGCTAAACTGTTAGGTTGACCAGTCTAGGATCTGATGATGGGATCCAGGAGAAATCGAAGGCAACCCTTAAATTTTATAGGCACATGTACCGCGTTTTACATATTTTCTGAAGTTATATTGGCATTTGCTTCTGGCAATCATAATGTTATGATGCTGAGCTGATGGAAGGTCAACTCCTTAATAGTTGGGAGTAAAGGGATAATTCTTTCAAATCTGTGTACATATTGATACTACTAGTTATAATATCAGTAGAATTATAGGTGAGCTGAAATAATAGGGTGTAAAAAAATGTAACACAAAAAAGGATGAAAAAAAATTGTAAACAAAAAAAAAACCGCCTTCAAAAACCCGACTCACTAAAAATTACAAAATAATATAATACGAACATTAATCTGGGTATGAATTTGATATGTTGTTGAAGGCGGTGCCAATAAAGTTTTTGAGGAAAACTGCATGAAATATAAACGGCACCGCCTTCAACAACATATCAAATTCATACCCAGATTAATGTTCGTATTATATTATTTTGTAATTTTTAGTGAGTCGGGTTTTTGAAGGCGGTTTTTTTTTTGTTTACAATTTTTTATTGGTTTTACTTCCCTCTTTTACAAACTTCAGAACAATACTGCGATATCCACAGATTTTTCCAAGTCACTTTACAAAATTCGTGAATTTAAAAATAAGAAACTAATTTCAATAGCTCTGCACAGAATTAACTTGACTCAGAATCCCTTGTGTCTGAGAGATTCCCTCGCGTATAAGAAAACGGGTAAGAGCTGACAAGCGAAATCTAATCTACTAATATTATAAAGCTGAAGAGCTTGTTTGTTGTTTGAATGCGCTAATCTCAAGAACTACTGGTTCGGAACAAAATATGTTTCAATTTGAACCAGTATAATTGAGGAAGACTTTAGATTATATAACATCACGCTACGGTCAACAGGAGTGAATAGACAGAAGAAAATGTGTAAAAAGGGAGACAGTAACGGTAAAAATAAGAATGGAGGTTTCGTTGGTTGGAATATTAATAATTATGCTGTGTTCTCATCTGCTTTACTATCTACAGTAAGCTATTTTGCCGCTATCCACAGTTACCAGCGGACGAACGATCTGCAGTAGCCAGTAGCGTATAACTGTCGCCTGTCGCCCGCATAGTTCCCTCCGATTTACGCCGTAAAATGCGTAAATTATACGCTTCTAAATGCGTAAAATCCGGTAAAACAATAGGGTAGTTTCATAAGTTTGGTTTTACACACCATTTCACAATACTAAGTACCTAACTAAGGTTCTAGTGAAATGAGACAATAATAGTCATTAAAGTCCATTTCAAAAGTGTGAAAATCAATAGAAACACTTTGCCATCTTATAAATATAGAATTAGTAGCAACCTTTATTATGAAAACATTTTCGTAAACGCAACATTTCATATAGGATAAAAAAATAGGCAACTACCCTATTTTTAGAGTTGACAGCAGCTATTCGCGCCTAGTGTCCTTTGCATCAGTGACATGTATTTAATTCCTTGAACCTCTTCTTCTTTGCCGGTACACTCTGGTCGGAGTGGTCGTAGCTATTTATGCAGATTTTTGAGTGACTCGCTTCACTACACGTCACCTCTCCCGCAGGTCAGCTTTGCGAGCGCACTCGTTTAACGTCATCGGCCGTATTTTTTTCCTAACTGACGTACGATGATGGCTCTCACACCTACGCGGGGGAGTGGATGGCTCTCACCCCTAGGTCGCCGGCCGACATGCTTTGATATGGTTGGTCCACCTCGTTGGAGATATTCCTCTAGCTCTGGTGCCTTCTACTGTCCCCTACACAACTATACGCTCTATGGACTTTCCATCTCAGCTAAAGAAATCGAGCATCCGAGCTTACGGTGGACTACGAATAAAATAAGAATAGATTGAAACTTGATTGTGGTGATGAGTGGCTAGCTCGTCGCCTAGCAATCACAAACCGCATACACCATTAACCTCGACATGCTAGCTATTTAACAAAGTAAATTATCTTAATTTCCGAAAACCAACCGGAACATAAGAGTTCACCAAGTTCGAATAGCCAAATAGTCTTAAATTAAGAGTTCAACTCATTTTTTTCACGAAACTATAAGCAACGGCTCAATATATTTTTGGCTATCTCTGTACTTTCAACTTATCAATCAATCAAATTGAAATTAAATAATTGAAAGTTAAGTCAGTTAGGTTTCCCTACTTAACATTATGTATTATACACTAGCATTTGATTTTTATAACAAATTATTATAACAATTTATTTGGATTACTCTCAAAATAAGCATTTATCATGAAAAGGTTTCATATAAAATTACCGTATTCCTCCGCTTAAACATCTCTACAAACGTCTTATATATTAGGATGGGTTGATATCGGAAATGAGATCTTTAGTAAAATAAACTGTGAAATGACTATTATTACGCCAAGTTGATTTCTTAATGCGACTTTCCTTTGAATTTCCTATTTATTATTATACCTGTTTATTATTTTTTAATATACATAGTTATAATTTTATTCCATGGATATATCCGCGATACGTATTTCAATAAGTCTCCTACAGAAATAGAAAAATATAATTTAGATATCCTATACTTTTTCTACATATGAAAATTGCAACCTCCGACCGTGACCCAGGATTTGCCAGACAAGTAATTACAACGAAATGGTTGTACTTCCCTACCCCAAGGGACTAACAAAATTATGTACCAACAATTCACCTAATACACAGGAAGTGAAATAAATAAGACGCGCGTAAGCCAAGTGAAATACTATTCGGGGTAAACCAGTAAATCTAGCGAACACCGCCCCTATTCCCGTCAGCCCGTGATTGCCTGGCTTATAAAAATCACTCGGCCATCAATAAATCCCGTCTAATCCCGCCTTATCTTTCAGCTACAACTCTATCGAAACACTAAAGGGCTTGGAACAGTTCGGCAGATTGGAGGAGCTGATATTGGACAACAATAAATTAGGTGACGCCGTAATCTTCCCTTATCTACCTTACCTGAGGACGCTTTCGCTCAACAATAATCTGGTAAGTCTTAAATTTTGTTTAAAGATGTAAAATAAAATTGACAGTGAATGACACTCCTAATGCCTCCCAGGGCGACCCCCTTAAACATTCAGTTTGTTTTTTTTTTATCATTTGTTATATTTTCAACTGTTTCTGTTTGTCACCGATGGACAATCAGCGAAGTCTTTGTCTTATAGCTTAAATTATTTTCGTTTTTAATTAAAAGAAAATGTACCGTATCGTTAATAAGTATTATAATTTCTAATCTAAATAATTTTTAAAATATTTCTATTATGTAAACTCCCATTCAATATTTAGGCTATGTACTTTTCATCGCCACGGCTCGTTTAGTCCGGCCTATATAAATAGAGCCTTAATTGAAACCTGACATTGTTTACCCTTTAAAATTGAAATAAAACGGAAATCCGAGGGTTTATTAATTACCGGAAAGCGGTTAATTAATAATTGTTATGCGGTTTTCGTCATTGTAAGGAAACACGAGAATTTATCACTCATATTTAAGGGTGGGAGCCATCCGCTACCCCGCAACTCTGGTGATGATGATGCGACTACTCCAAGACATTAACGTAATTAGTTAGAAAAAAAATTGCCTCTTGTATTGTGTGTTCTGTCTTCTGTCTGCCTAAAACTAAATGTTATCGTACCTAAAATAAATAGTGTTTTTTATAATAAGGCGGGATTATTTGTACCTATTGAAAATTTTCAATGATTCAATGATCATACTGAAGTAACTGAAGACCTTCAAGAGTTTCCAAAATCGTAGTCTAACTTTAAATTTTATTAATAGCATCGAGCACTTCGAAAAATTACTTATTTTTCGTTAGTTATGATAAAATGTAAAATGAAGAACACATTGCAATAATAACTGGGCATTGCAAGAGTTCAGGAATCCCGTTTCAGAAACAAACTGTGAAATGCATCGCGGGAATTTAATGCTGCGTCTAGATGAGGCAATAAACTCATTGCGTTAATAACAATAATAGCGAGAGCATGATATTATTGCGACTCCGTCTAAATCACCAGTGTTGTACGACTGGGCCGCTACGATAAACCTGCCATATGACGGGGACAAATACCTTGAATATTTCCAGTGCTATCTTTTCAGACAGCTTATCCAGAATATCTCCTGCCTGCGGCGCTCTTCACGCCATCTTTGATTAAAACGAATTAATAGATACCTAATACCTATCTTATCTATACCATCATTTTGTGTACTACCTTTGAAGTTCAAAAACCTTTGAGTAAGAATATTTTAAAAGTTTCTCGTTGTCTGAATGGTCTATCAAAGTTATAGTTTTGAAAATTTGTTTCACTTAAATTGATACAGTAAATTTCTGACTGAGACGCAATTTATATCTTAGTTGTGTTGTCTTAATAATATATACTTCGGTCTTCGGTGTACATTATATATTAGTCAATTGATACTGCACATTATTTAAAATTTGAAATTATTTGTGGTACAGTCGAGGAAGTGGAATAAAAATGGACCTCACATATTTATTTTCAGCCATGGTGCCAAATAAATTATCCATATCCCCGTAAGTCGTAACAAAAGCTTTATGGAAAAGAAAATGCCAAATGCCAACTTAATTTAGGGGAAGCGAACCAATGTAAATTGTTTATGGCAACACGTCATTTAGATAAGCATTATATACCTCAGTAATACCAACTAATAACGTAAATGTACCGTTAGATCGCTGAATGGCCATTTTATTCACCAAATGGTGCGGGAATGGAAATGTAATGGTTAGATACGTTTCCGATTTGAAAACTGTTTAAATTTAACTGGGGAAATAATATATCTATACTATAATAAAAACGTAGAGGTAAAAATTCTTGTACTTTTTTGAAAAACGCAAAAAAAACAAGTCAGGGATATGTTTTGAGAGTAGGAGAACACATCCCCATACTTAAAAAAAATTGTGTCTCTGTCTGTTTGTTTGTTTGTTTCGACTGACCTCCTAAACGGCTGAACCAATTTAAATGAAAATTTACACGAAGGTACTTTAAATTCCGGAAAAATGCATAGGATACTTTAAATCACTGAAAGTTAACTGGTTCCCGTGGAATATTCAAAAAACCTTAATAAATGACTGATCTCTGAAACTATTACACCGATTTAAATGAAATTTTGCATGGTGAAACCATACATCCCCGGTCAAGATCTTAAATACTTTTAGTCACAGAAATTCCTGTAGGATAGTTAAAAATCTAACTTTATTAGATCACGTACAAAAAATGGTAAAAGTATATCGACCAAAATGAACCTTCTGACTAGGACTATACGGACTACTTTATTTAGCAAAACGTCATAGTAGGGAGTGTAAATGGCTAGATTTGCAGTTACTCGAACAACATGGAATCGGAATAGGAAGATTACGAAAAGTATATTACACTTTCTTTATAAGTGGGGGGACAGCGATTAATACAGGAGGACTACCTGGTAACAAGCTGTCGAAAGAAAAAGTTATTTGACCGATTTGACCGTGTCGGTCATTCAAAGTGCATGTTAAATAATCCATAAAAAGTGAAAAACACTTAATCTTGAGATACTTTAGCGCGTTACATTTTGTACGCAGGAGGTTCAAGTTGATATCAAAGTCCTGCTGTGTAATAATCTGTAATTTTTTCGTTACCTGTTTCACCGTGGAGGATGTGTAACAATTCTGGTCCATCTATTGTTCTTTATCCTCGCACATTTTACATCACATTACAATACCAGTACGGGAGTGGATGGTAGTATATTTTATTTTTCTTTTAACTCAATACCTATGATACTCCGCTTCATAGCTTTTTGAAAAACCTTGAGTTTGGACTTCTGATTTTCGGTGGGGGACCAAGATTGTGCCCCATGTGTTAGGATAGGCAGTATGAAAACGTCGATGAATTTGCGGTTCAGTGATATAAAAAGATCACCCTACATATACCGATTCATGGACCAGAAGCTTTTCCAGGCGTTGCCTGCTCTACGGATCATTTCTTTGTCCTACCTGTTTTCGAAGGAGACTGCCTAGCCCAAGTATATACTCCTCTACATATTGCTTTACCTGCCTGTTGACTGCAATCAACCAAATCAGCGGTGCTAGCTGTTGGTCATGACCTTGGTTTTGGATCTATTCATCGTCAGTCTAACGTCAACGCTTTCTACGCTCAGTTGTTCGAGCATCGACTCAAGTTCTGTCGATGTATACGTATTTCGACTAGGAAAATGACATCTGCAAAGCAAATGTTTATCAGTCGCCTATCCTCGACACCAATTCCTTTTGTTGCCTTAGAATATCATAGTGACCTGAAGACTTCTTAGAGCGTGCTACTGAAAGCTTTGGTGATAGGGAGTCACCCTGTTTAACTCTTTTTGTATGTTGAATGTCAGGCCTTCAGTGTGCAGTTTGATATCGGCTGTGCTTTGTTGGTAAATGATTTGGGGAAGTTTTATATATGTGGGTTCGACGTTTTGCTGAAGAAGAGAAAGCTAAATGGGTTGATGAGGGTGATACCGTCGAAGACCTTTGAATAATCCACAAAGGCCAGGTTCAAAAGTTTATTAACTTCGCTACATTTTTCTATTACCTGGTTTTCGGTATGGAGGTGTTCAGTTGTCCAATATTTGCTTGCTGGCTTACATTGGTGGTTTGTTTGTTCCAATTGATAGACTGTTCGATATTATCCGAATGTTTATATAGAAGGACTAGCTGTGCCCGCAACTTCGTCTGCGTAGAATAGTAACTTTTGCCGGCATTTTTAATTTCAGGAAGATTTTTTTTAAGAAATTACAGGAAAAATAAATAAAGATACAAAAATTATAAAAACTATTACAAAATAAAACATAATTAAACTTTGTCATTGATTTGATAAATATCCATTAAAGAACCTGAAATTGTTTACAGATTAATAGGTGATAAACAACATACATATCACATTTTTCATTACAAATCGGCCAACTAAAAGATAAAATTCACTCGCACAATACATTTTTTTGTCTAAGCAATAATCTAGCCTGAGAGGAGAGTGGTAGCTAGGACTCACAAAATAATTTTACGCATTTTAGTACTAAAACCACGATAAAAACTTTAATTTATTTGACAGGAACAGGGTTCAATGGTTGCAAACAGCATACTGTACCTATGTAGTGATGTTTGATATCAGGATAACTTCAAAAGGTAAAAAATACAAAACTACCGATCCACTGTCTCAAAATATCTATAAAGAATGTGTGTCGCCATGTGACGAATTTATCAGTATTTGCTTTGCTACTTTGTTTTGTGCCACTTTTGCGCATTGTTTTAGTATATTTCTCGTAGATTGTATTGTATTCGTAATAAAACACTGAGATAATAACGTAAAGCGCAATAAAATATAACTTATGAATTACTTTTTGTATTTGAAACAATATTGCAAAATAATAGAGCATAGTGACATCTCTTTAACTAACCAAGAACTAAACACTCATCACGTCATATCAAATCTGACAGCATTTGACATGACTTGCCAGCTAAGAACTTGATAGTTGGGGAGCCCAACGGGAGTTTTTGGAGTATTGATCAGACTCAGACTCTGTCTTGTAAGATTTTTAAATGGGAGACTCCTTGCACCCTTTCATGTACCTCTGCCGTGTATGTACACTTCATACGGGAGGAAAGAGGTGCGTGATCGTAAATAGGATAACTGCTGATGCTAATTACAAAGACACTGTTAAAAGAATTGGGCAGAATTATGAAGAACTAATAATCTCTGATGGTTTCCATGGGGCGATGACCGTAGAATCGCGCCTATAACAACAATTACTAAAACCTTTGACACAACAAAGATCCAAGGGGCGCTTGACCAGTTTTCTAATGATCTATGTGATTTTATTTGTAACGATCTGTATATACGATATCTTTCTTTAATTTTATAATGTCCAACATTTTTACGTGAATGTTTATAAATTTCCCTTTATTTGCTTAGAATAGCGATATCCCTCTATGTATATAAACATTCAGATAATATCGAACAGTCTATCAATTGGAACAACACAACCCACCAATGTAAGCCAGCAAGCAAATATCGGACAACTGACCACCTCCATACCGAAAACCAGGTAATAGAGAAATGTAGCGAATTCAATAAACCTTTGAACCTGGTCTTTGTGGATTATTCAAAGGTTTCGACGGTATCACCCACATCAACCCATTTAGCTTTCTCTTCTACAGCAAAACATCGAACCCACATATAGAAAAACTTCTCCAAATCATTTAACAACAAAGCACAGCCGATATCAAACTGCACACTCAAGGCCTGACATTCAAAATACAAAAAAGAGTTAAACAGGCTGACTCCCTATCACCAAAGTTTTCAGTAGCACGCTCCAAGAAGTCTTCAGGTCACTATGATATTCTTAGGAAACAAAAGGAATTGGTGTAGAGGATAGGCGACTGATAAACTTTCGCTTTGCAGATGGCATTTTCCTAGACGAAATACGTATACATCGACAGAAATTGAATAAATGCTCGAACAACTGAGTGCAGAAAGCGTTGACGTTAGACTGACGATGAATAGATCCAAAACCAAGGTCATGACCAACAGCATCACTGATTTGGTGGATTGCAGTCAACAGGCAGGTGAAGCAATATGTAGAGGAGCATACTTGAGCTAGGCAGTCTCCTTCGAAGACAGGTAGGACAAAGAAATAATCCGTAGAGCAGACAACGCCTGGAAAAGCTTCTGGTCCATGAATGGGTATATGAAGGGTGATCTTCTTATATCACTGAACCGCAAACTCATCGACGTTTTCATACTGTCTATCCTAACATCATCTTTTCGGTGGGGGACACCGATAATCAGAAGTCCAAACTCAAGGTTTTACAAAAAGCTATGAAGCGGAGTATCGTAGGTATTAAGTTAAAATAAAATATACCACCATCCACTCCCGTACTGGTATTGTTGTTGGTTAAAACTGATGTATCAATGGGCGGGGAATGTGATATGAAATGTGCGAGGATGAAGAACAATAGATGGACCAGACTTGTTACACATCGCGTGCCTGAAGACGATTTTCGCCGAAGAAGACCTGAGAAAAGGTGGTATGACGATCTGGTCCATGTATCAAAGAACTGGCAAGTCCTAGCATTGGACAGAGAGCAGTAGAGGAGTTTGAAGGATCTTTGCCCAGCAGTGAGGTGATACAGGTTAAGAAAAAAAATTACAGATTATTATACAGCAGGACTTCGATATCAACTTGAACCTCTTGCATAAAAATGTAACGCACTGAAGTATCTCAAGATTATGGATTTTTCAACAGACACAAAGATTAATTATAAATTTGTGGTCCAAATCGTTACAATGTCACTTTTTAGGGATTATTTAACATGCACTTTGAATGACTGACACGGTCAAATAACTTTTTTTTTTTCAACAGCTTGTTACCAGGTAGCCCTCCTGCATTAATCGCTGCCCCCCCACTTATAAAGAAAGTGTAATATACTTTTCGTTATCTTTCTATTCCGATTCCATGTCGTTCGAGTAACTGCAAATCTAGCCATTTACCTCCCCTACTATGACATTTTGCTCAATAAAGTAGTCCGTATAGTCCTAGTCAGAAGGTTCATTTTGGTCGATATACTTTTACCATTTTTGTACGTGATCTAATAAAGTTAGATTTTAACTATCCTACAGGAATTTCTGTGACTAAAAGTATTTAAGATCTTGACCGGGGATGTATGGTACCACCATGCAAAATTTCATTTAAATCGGTGTAATAGTTTCAGAGATCAGTCATTTATTTCGGTTTTTCGAATATCCCACGGGAATCAGTTAACTGTCAGTGATTTAAAGTATCCTATGCATTTTTCCGGAATTTAAAATACCTTCGTGTAAACTTTCATTTAAATTGGTTCAGCCGTTTAGGAGGTCAGTCGAAACAAACAAACAAACAGACAGAGACACAATTTTTTTTAAGTATGGGGATGTGTTCTGCTACTCTCAAAACATATCCCTGACTGGTTTTTTTTGCGTTTTTCAAAAAAGTACAAGAATTTTTACCTCTACGTTTTTATTATAGTATAGATATCGCTATTCTAAGCAAATAAAGGGAAATTTATAAACATTCACGTAAAAATTTTGGACATTATAAAATTAAAAAAGCTATCGTATACAAAGATCGTTACAAATAAAATCCCATAGATCATTAGAAAACTGGTCAAGTGCCTCTTGGGTATTTGTTGTGTCAAAGGTTTTAGTAATTGTTGTTATAGGCGCGATTCTACGGTCATCGCCCCATGGAAACCGTCAGAGATTATTAGTTCTTCATAATCCTGCCCAATTCTTTTAACAGTGTCTTTGTAATTAGCATTAGCAACTATCCTATTTAAGATCACGCACCCCCTCCCTCCCGTATGAAGTGTACATACATACACGGCAGAGGTACATGAAAGGGTGCAAGGAGTCTCCCATTTAAAAATCTTACAAGACTGAGTCTGAGTTTGATCAAGACTCCAAAACTCCCGTTGGGCTCCCCAACTATCACGTTCTTAGCTGGCAAGTCATGTCAAATGCTGTCAGATTTGATATTATGACATGAGTGTTTAGTTCTTAGTTAGTTAAAGAGATGTCACTATGCTCTATTATTTCAAATACTAAAAGTAATTCATAAGTCATAAATTACTAGCTGTGCCAGCGACTTTAATTCATAATATATAAATTATTAAACTTGCGATTTACGTTATTATCTCATTGTTTCATTACGAATACAATACAATCTACGAGAAATATACAAAAAACAATGCGCAAAAGTGGCACATAACAAAGTAGCAAAGCAAATACTGACTAATTCGTCACATGAGGACAAACATCCTTTATAGATATTTTGAGACAGTGGATAGGTAGTTTGTATTTAACCTTTTGAAGTTATCCTGATTTCACCAAATGGTGCGGGAATGGAAATGTAATGGTTAGATACGTTTCCGATTTGAAAACTGTTTAAATTTAACTGGGGAAATAATATATCTATACTATAATAAAAACGTAGAGGTAAAAATTCTTGTACTTTTTTGAAAAACGCAAAAAAAACAAGTCAGGGATATGTTTTGAGAGTAGGAGAACACATCCCCATACTTAAAAAAAATTGTGTCTCTGTCTGTTTGTTTGTTTGTTTCGACTGACCTCCTAAACGGCTGAACCAATTTAAATGAAAATTTACACGAAGGTACTTTAAATTCCGGAAAAATGCATAGGATACTTTAAATCACTGAAAGTTAACTGGTTCCCGTGGAATATTCAAAAAACCTTAATAAATGACTGATCTCTGAAACTATTACACCGATTTAAATGAAATTTTGCATGGTGAAACCATACATCCCCGGTCAAGATCTTAAATACTTTTAGTCACAGAAATTCCTGTAGGATAGTTAAAAATCTAACTTTATTAGATCACGTACAAAAATGGTAAAAGTATATCGACCAAAATGAACCTTCTGACTAGGACTATACGGACTACTTTATTGAGCAAAACGTCATAGTAGGGGAGGTAAATGGCTAGATTTGCAGTTACTCGAACAACATGGAATCGGAATAGGAAGATTACGAAAAGTATATTACACTTTCTTTATAAGTGGGGGGACAGCGATTAATACAGGAGGACTACCTGGTAACAAGCTGTTGAAAGAAAAAAGTTATTTGACCGATTTGACCGTGTCGGTCATTCAAAGTGCATGTTAAATAATCCATAAAAAGTGAAAAACACTTAATCTTGAGATACTTCAGCGCGTTACATTTTGTACGCAGGAGGTTCAAGTTGATATCAAAGTCCTGCTGTATAATAATCTGTAATTTATTTCTTAACCTGTTTCACCGTGGAGGATGTGTAACAATTCTGGTCCATCTATTGTTCTTTATCCTCGCACATTTTACATCACATTACAATACCAGTACGGGAGTGGATGGTAGTATATTTTATTTTTTCTTTTAACTCAATACCTATGATACTCCGCTTCATAGCTTTTTGAAAAACCTTGAGTTTGGACTTCTGATTTTCGGTGGGGGACCAAGATTGTGCCCCATGTGTTAGGATAGGCAGTATGAAAACGTCGATGAATTTGCGGTTCAGTGATATAAAAAGATCACCCTACATATACCGATTCATGGACCAGAAGCTTTTCCAGGCGTTGCCTGCTCTACGGATCATTTCTTTGTCCTACCTGTTTTCGAAGGAGACTGCCTAGCCCAAGTATATACTCCTCTACACTATACTATAATAAAAACGTAGAGGTAAAAATTCTTGTACTTTTTTGAAAAACGCAAAAAAAACAAGTCAGGGATATGTTTTGAGAGTAGGAGAACACATCCCCATACTTAAAAAAAATTGTGTCTCTGTCTGTTTGTTTGTTTGTTTCGACTGACCTCCTAAACGGCTGAACCAATTTAAATAAAAATTTACACGAAGGTACTTTAAATTCCGGAAAAATGCATAGGATACTTTAAATCACTGAAAGTTAACTGGTTCCCGTGGAATATTCAAAAAACCTTAATAAATGACTGATCTCTGAAACTATTACACCGATTTAAATGAAATTTTGCATGGTGAAACCATACATCCCCGGTCAAGATCTTAAATACTTTTAGTCACAGAAATTCCTGTAGGATAGTTAAAAATCTAACTTTATTAGATCACGTACAAAAATGGTAAAAGTATATCGACCAAAATGAACCTTCTGACTAGGACTATACGGACTACTTTATTGAGCAAAACGTCATAGTAGGGGAGGTAAATGGCTAGATTTGCAGTTACTCGAACAACATGGAATCGGAATAGGAAGATTACGAAAAGTATATTACACTTTCTTTATAAGTGGGGGGACAGCGATTAATACAGGAGGACTACCTGGTAACAAGCTGTCGAAAGAAAAAGTTATTTGACCGATTTGACCGTGTCGGTCATTCAAAGTGCATGTTAAATAATCCATAAAAAGTGAAAAACACTTAATCTTGAGATACTTTAGCGCGTTACATTTTGTACGCAGGAGGTTCAAGTTGATATCAAAGTCCTGCTGTGTAATAATCTGTAATTTTTTTCGTAACCTGTTTCACCGTGGAGGATGTGTAACAATTCTGGTCCATCTATTGTTCTTTATCCTCGCACATTTTACATCACATTACAATACCAGTACGGGAGTGGATGGTAGTATATTTTATTTTTTCTTTTAACTTAATACCTATGATACTCCGCTTCATAGCTTTTTGAAAAACCTTGAGTTTGGACTTCTGATTTTCGGTGGGGGACCAAGATTGTGCCCCATGTGTTAGGATAGGCAGTATGAAAACGTCGATGAATTTGCGGTTCAGTGATATAAAAAGATCACCCTACATATACCGATTCATGGACCAGAAGCTTTTCCAGGCGTTGCCTGCTCTACGGATCATTTCTTTGTCCTACCTGTTTTCGAAGGAGACTGCCTAGCCCAAGTATATACTCCTCTACATATTGCTTTACCTGCCTGTTGACTGCAATCAACCAAATCAGCGGTGCTAGCTGTTGGTCATGACCTTGGTTTTGGATCTATTCATCGTCAGTCTAACGTCAACGCTTTCTACGCTCAGTTGTTCGAGCATCGACTCAAGTTCTGTCGATGTATACGTATTTCGACTAGGAAAATGACATCTGCAAAGCAAATGTTTATCAGTCGCCTATCCTCGACACCAATTCCTTTTGTTGCCTTAGAATATCATAGTGACCTGAAGACTTCTTAGAGCGTGCTACTGAAAGCTTTGGTGATAGGGAGTCACCCTGTTTAACTCTTTTTGTATGTTGAATGTCAGGCCTTCAGTGTGCAGTTTGATATCGGCTGTGCTTTGTTGGTAAATGATTTGGGGAAGTTTTATATATGTGGGTTCGACGTTTTGCTGAAGAAGAGAAAGCTAAATGGGTTGATGAGGGTGATACCGTCGAAGACCTTTGAATAATCCACAAAGGCCAGGTTCAAAAGTTTATTAACTTCGCTACATTTTTCTATTACCTGGTTTTCGGTATGGAGGTGTTCAGTTGTCCAATATTTGCTTGCTGGCTTACATTGGTGGTTTGTTTGTTCCAATTGATAGACTGTTCGATATTATCCGAATGTTTATATAGAAGGATATCGCTATTCTAAGCAAATAAAGGGAAATTTATAAACATTCACGTAAAAATTTTGGACATTATAAAATTAAAAAAGCTATCGTATACAAAGATCGTTACAAATAAAATCCCATAGATCATTAGAAAACTGGTCAAGTGCCTCTTGGGTATTTGTTGTGTCAAAGGTTTTAGTAATTGTTGTTATAGGCGCGATTCTACGGTCATCGCCCCATGGAAACCGTCAGAGATTATTAGTTCTTCATAATCCTGCCCAATTCTTTTAACAGTGTCTTTGTAATTAGCATTAGCAACTATCCTATTTAAGATCACGCACCCCCTCCCTCCCGTATGAAGTGTACATACATACACGGCAGAGGTACATGAAAGGGTGCAAGGAGTCTCCCATTTAAAAATCTTACAAGACTGAGTCTGAGTTTGATCAAGACTCCAAAAACTCCCGTTGGGCTCCCCAACTATCACGTTCTTAGCTGGCAAGTCATGTCAAATGCTGTCAGATTTGATATTATGACATGAGTGTTTAGTTCTTAGTTAGTTAAAGAGATGTCACTATGCTCTATTATTTCAAATACTAAAAGTAATTCATAAGTCATAAATTACTAGCTGTGCCAGCGACTTTAATTCATAATATATAAATTATTAAACTTGCGATTTACGTTATTATCTCATTGTTTCATTACGAATACAATACAATCTACGAGAAATATACAAAAAACAATGCGCAAAAGTGGCACATAACAAAGTAGCAAAGCAAATACTGACTAATTCGTCACATGAGGACAAACATCCTTTATAGATATTTTGAGACAGTGGATAGGTAGTTTGTATTTAACCTTTTGAAGTTATCCTGATATCAAACATCTATTTTGTGTACTAACTACATAGGTACAGTATGCTGTTTGCAACAATTCAAACCTGTATCTGACAAAAAATAAAGTTTTTATCGTGGTTTTAGTGCTAAAATGTGAAAAATAATTTTGCGAGTCCTAGCTACCACTCTCCTCTCAGGCTAGATCATTGCTTAGACAAAAACATATTGTGCGAGTGAATTATCTTTTAGTTGGCCGATTTGTAACGAAAATGTGATATGTTGTTTATCACCTAATATCTATACTATAATAAAAACGTAGAGGTAAAAATTCTTGTACTTTTTTGAAAAACGCAAAAAAAACAAGTCAGGGATATGTTTTGAGAGTAGGAGAACACATCCCCATACTTAAAAAAAATTGTGTCTCTGTCTGTTTGTTTGTTTGTTTCGACTGACCTCCTAAACGGCTGAACCAATTTAAATGAAAATTTACACGAAGGTACTTTAAATTCCGGAAAAATGCATAGGATACTTTAAATCACTGAAAGTTAACTGGTTCCCGTGGAATATTCAAAAAACCTTAATAAATGACTGATCTCTGAAACTATTACACCGATTTAAATGAAATTTTGCATGGTGAAACCATACATCCCCGGTCAAGATCTTAAATACTTTTAGTCACAGAAATTCCTGTAGGATAGTTAAAAATCTAACTTTATTAGATCACGTACAAAAATGGTAAAAGTATATCGACCAAAATGAACCTTCTGACTAGGACTATACGGACTACTTTATTGAGCAAAACGTCATAGTAGGGGAGGTAAATGGCTAGATTTGCAGTTACTCGAACAACATGGAATCGGAATAGGAAGATTACGAAAAGTATATTACACTTTCTTTATAAGTGGGGGGACAGCGATTAATACAGGAGGACTACCTGGTAACAAGCTGTCGAAAGAAAAAGTTATTTGACCGATTTGACCGTGTCGGTCATTCAAAGTGCATGTTAAATAATCCATAAAAAGTGAAAAACACTTAATCTTGAGATACTTTAGCGCGTTACATTTTGTACGCAGGAGGTTCAAGTTGATATCAAAGTCCTGCTGTGTAATAATCTGTAATTTTTTTCGTAACCTGTTTCACCGTGGAGGATGTGTAACAATTCTGGTCCATCTATTGTTCTTTATCCTCGCACATTTTACATCACATTACAATACCAGTACGGGAGTGGATGGTAGTATATTTTATTTTTTCTTTTAACTCAATACCTATGATACTCCGCTTCATAGCTTTTTGAAAAACCTTGAGTTTGGACTTCTGATTTTCGGTGGGGGACCAAGATTGTGCCCCATGTGTTAGGATAGGCAGTATGAAAACGTCGATGAATTTGCGGTTCAGTGATATAAAAAGATCACCCTACATATACCGATTCATGGACCAGAAGCTTTTCCAGGCGTTGCCTGCTCTACGGATCATTTCTTTGTCCTACCTGTTTTCGAAGGAGACTGCCTAGCCCAAGTATATACTCCTCTACATATTGCTTTACCTGCCTGTTGACTGCAATCAACCAAATCAGCGGTGCTAGCTGTTGGTCATGACCTTGGTTTTGGATCTATTCATCGTCAGTCTAACGTCAACGCTTTCTACGCTCAGTTGTTCGAGCATCGACTCAAGTTCTGTCGATGTATACGTATTTCGACTAGGAAAATGACATCTGCAAAGCAAATGTTTATCAGTCGCCTATCCTCGACACCAATTCCTTTTGTTGCCTTAGAATATCATAGTGACCTGAAGACTTCTTAGAGCGTGCTACTGAAAGCTTTGGTGATAGGGAGTCACCCTGTTTAACTCTTTTTGTATGTTGAATGTCAGGCCTTCAGTGTGCAGTTTGATATCGGCTGTGCTTTGTTGGTAAATGATTTGGGGAAGTTTTATATATGTGGGTTCGACGTTTTGCTGAAGAAGAGAAAGCTAAATGGGTTGATGAGGGTGATACCGTCGAAGACCTTTGAATAATCCACAAAGGCCAGGTTCAAAAGTTTATTAACTTCGCTACATTTTTCTATTACCTGGTTTTCGGTATGGAGGTGTTCAGTTGTCCAATATTTGCTTGCTGGCTTACATTGGTGGTTTGTTTGTTCCAATTGATAGACTGTTCGATATTATCCGAATGTTTATATAGAAGGATATCGCTATTCTAAGCAAATAAAGGGAAATTTATAAACATTCACGTAAAAATTTTGGACATTATAAAATTAAAAAAGCTATCGTATACAAAGATCGTTACAAATAAAATCCCATAGATCATTAGAAAACTGGTCAAGTGCCCCTTGGGTATTTGTTGTGTCAAAGGTTTTAGTAATTGTTGTTATAGGCGCGATTCTACGGTCATCGCCCCATGGAAACCGTCAGAGATTATTAGTTCTTCATAATCCTGCCCAATTCTTTTAACAGTGTCTTTGTAATTAGCATTAGCAACTATCCTATTTAAGATCACGCACCCCTCAAGTATGAAGTGTACATACATACACGGCAGAGGTACATGAAAGGGTGCAAGGAGTCTCCCATTTAAAAATCTTACAAGACTGAGTCTGAGTTTGATCAAGACTCCAAAAACTCCCGTTGGGCTCCCCAACTATCACGTTCTTAGCTGGCAAGTCATGTCAAATGCTGTCAGATTTGATATTATGACATGAGTGTTTAGTTCTTGGTTAGTTAAAGAGATGTCACTATGCTCTATTATTTCAAATACTAAAAGTAATTCATAAGTCATAAATTACTAGCTGTGCCAGCGACTTTAATTCATAATATATAAATTATTAAACTTGCGATTTACGTTATTATCTCATTGTTTCATTACGAATACAATACAATCTACGAGAAATATACAAAAACAATGCGCAAAAGTGGCACATAACAAAGTAGCAAAGCAAATACTGACTAATTCGTCACATGAGGACAAACATCCTTTATAGATATTTTGAGACAGTGGATAGGTAGTTTGTATTTAACCTTTTGAAGTTATCCTGATATCAAACATCTATTTTGTGTACTAACTACATAGGTACAGTATGCTGTTTGCAACAATTCAAACCTGTATCTGACAAAAAATAAAGTTTTTATCGTGGTTTTAGTGCTAAAATGTGAAAAATAATTTTGCGAGTCCTAGCTACCACTCTCCTCTCAGGCTAGATCATTGCTTAGACAAAAACATATTGTGCGAGTGAATTATCTTTTAGTTGGCCGATTTGTAACGAAAATGTGATATGTTGTTTATCACCTAATAATCTGTAAAAAATTTCAGGTTCTTTAATAGATATTAATCTAATCAATTACAAATTTATAATTTTTGTAGCTTTATTTATTTTTCCTGTAAGTTCTTAAAAAAATGCTTGCTGAAATTAAAATGCAGGCAAAAGTTACTATTTTACGCAGACGAAGTTGCGGGCACAGCTAGTAGATAAATAAAATCAAATGATAAATAATACTGATGGACAGTTAAACTATTATACTAGGCATTTAGTTTAATAGTATCTAAAGGAGGATACAATTATTCATATAATTATATACTACTATTAAATTTTTTTAGTTTATAAGTATGTAGCAAAGACATGCATTGTACTATACACGTTTATAATGCGGATTTTAAAAGTTGGTACTCTATTAAATGGCAAATAAATTTATAAGTAGATTTAAGTTGAATGGTGATAATATGAATCAAATAGAATTCATTGTATTGTGTATTATTAGCGCGAATTGTGTAATCTACGACTCTTATTTCTGTATTAAATTTATTGCAAAGCATTTCGTAGTAGTACATTTTAAATACTTCCACGAATTAAACTGTCGTGTAATATTATTTAAAACATTTGTAATTATATATTACTAGTAACCCTCCCTCGCAACGCTTCGAGTGAATTTTATATTAAAACCATCCTCTTGAATCCCTCCATCCATTAAAAAATCGCACCAATATCCGTTGCGTAATTTTAAAGATTTAAATTTAAGCATACTCTACAGCGCTTACAGCGGTGACTGGTTTAATCACTACTGCCATTATGTAAATCATTTGAACGTTCCGACTACGCGATTATACGGGAAATAAGTTTTATTTCGAATATAATTGCATTCCATTTAGCCTACCTCCATAGTGAATTACGATTGTCTATTGGATATGTCCTCTCCACAGATTACTGACCTGGAAAGTTTGATAGACAAGATCACGGAGAGGTTGCCGTCTCTCTCGTACCTAAGCATCCTCAGCAACAAAGCTTGCCCTAACGAGCTTTCCGATCTCGACAAAGATGACTCCGATTACCAGCGGTATAGGTAAGTTGGAACTGACAATGCGTGTCATTCAAGACAGGATGATATTCCTAGCCGTGAAGTAAACAACCTCGTTTTTTTTTGGGATGGATATGTGTAATAGGGTGGATCGGAACATTTTTTTTTCGGAATACCTGTAAAAATTTGCTGTTATTGCTCACAAATATACATACAAATTTTCATTTGGCGAATGATACATTTAGAGGTGCCCCCAACATCACGATCTTTTCAAAAATTTACAAAATTTTGCTAAAATTCATTAATGTCTAGATGGTTTCATAAGGGCGAGACAATTATGATGGTAGCAAATGCCTAATTTTGTAACAAAAAAACATTTTGATACTGAATAATCAATTTTTTTCATTCGTTGATAATATAATTTTTGAATTTTTCTGAATAAAAAATATTTAAACTAACAAGAATTGGAGCTCCTCAAAATATCATGACAAGTAAACAATTTTCCGTATGCACAATTTACTCATTTAAAGGCAACTTTGTATCTTAATTCCATTAAAAAAAAAAGAATTTTTTGTTCTCCATACATTTTCACTCCACCGTAATGTGTAACACAGTGGTTGCCCGTGAGTCACCACTTACCATCGTAAAATCACTGATGTTTCTGATATACGTAACATAGTGCTCAAGATAGTTAGTTCGTGATTATAACGATGTATGTGATATTTATTTAATGAATATTGATAACAGTGTAATCTATCCGTTCAATGACTCTACAAATAAAGTATCTTTTGTGGTTTTGGTGACCAATAAGTGCGCTTTCCTGTAGAAATGGTGTTAAATTTCTCTGATAGAATTCGTCAGTTATCTTCTTATTGTTGTTGTAAGTCTAGAACCCCGTCATTGCTTTTTTGGCATTAAAGTCGCCTCACACAAACCTGTTGCCAATTTTTTTTAATAATTCTCTATATAGTTCAATGTTCAATGAGTATCTTGGTAGACAGTGGATAGAGGATATCGTAATAGGACAACTTTTAGTTCTTATTCAAACTGCTACAGCCTGTAATACATCGTTCTACGCACTTATATTGTTCAAAATGGGAGATGTTATCTTTAATTATGACAGCGCTACCCCCTCTAGCTCTGTTATCAGGATGTCGTAGTGCATGGTAAGTTATATACCCATCAAAACTGAATGTGAGATTCTCCAATGATATGTATTTTAGAGATAATGCACGCGTCAATTTTTCCTGTATTTAGGACGTGTTCCAAGTCATAATTTAGCTATTCATTTTGTTTTTTTTTAGATGTAGCAATTTTTTTGCTATGTTCTTAATGTTCTCTTTGATGAAACAACGTCAGAAGACTAAAGATGGTGTCTATTACACTCTTAGAACTTTTAGTCGACTTTACACTCGTTTGTTTAGTTTCTTTAACTGGCATTGCAACATCTGTTTTATGAGACATTGACGTTGTCTGAGGCGGTTTAGACATTTGTGCATAAGATATATTCTCTGACTGACGCACGTTTATATGACACGTCTTTTTGTTGGAAGCTGAAGCAATTCATGGTGTTGCCTTTTTATTAGTTTAAACTCATTTATAAAAAGAAACTCTGAGCTGAATTTGGCACATTATGGAGGTAAAGCAGCCTTATGCACGCGTTTGCTGTGAACACAGCCTAACTTAGTAAGGAGCACCTGTTCTGTTATTCATTGAGCTGCGGACAAAGTTTGCGCCGGAGTGACCCCGCTCTGAATACTAACAGTCTTCAATGCCCTCAGGTGATAAGGATCCATAACAAACATTAACACGTATACGTTCTATCGTCTATTATCTTAAAAGCCTTGTATGGCACACTGATTAATGCCGTTGTGATCGTTCCGTACGCTAGGAGTTGTGGGCTCGATACCCATCCTAGACAAATATTAAGAGAACGTCGATGTTCATCCCGTGTCTGGATTGTATAATTTGTGTATACTGCTGTTGATTACGTTTGCTGTGATTTCCGTAAGTCATTTAACTACTCACCACGGGTCAGATCAATGTACCTTTGTGATTTTGCGTTGCGTTTAAAGATGAGTCCTACCTCCTAGTCCCCAACGTCTTTCTGACAAAATCAACTGGCATTATAAATCGATTAGGTAAAAATAGAGCAAAGTTTTTGAATAAATTATTTTTCAACACTATGTTAATAACGACCGCATACCGTTATAATGTTATTTGATTAATACAATATTACAAAATATTTTGTTCTGTACCGATCGATATCTTACTATTTTGGTACACTTCGAAACACCTAAGGATTATTCGAGATCCTATTTATTAAGTTCTTAGAAAAGTACTGACTTAAAGAGTGTTAAGTCAGTACTTTGCTAAGAACTTAATAAATAGGTCGAACTTATACATATTCCCAGAACGCCCGAAAAGTCCGTGTTAAGCTCTTATTCCTTCCTGAAGTTGTATTGATGGCAACTTATTAATATACCAAGATATGATTGAAGTCATCAGTTTTGGAATTCTGTCAGTTAAAGTTAGCAAAGTAGGTTTTGTGAAGTTAATTGAACTTTCATGTGGTGCCTTCCTATCTACCTTAAAATTTAAGTACAGTAGAAACTCGTTTATCCGGCCCTCAGTTATTCGGATTCGCGATTATCCGGACTACCAACCGCGACCAATATATATCCTTACTTCCTTACTAATATTATAAATGCGAAAGTAATTCTGTCTGTCTACACTGTGGTACATCCACGATAAGTGATATTAAGAGGAATACCGATTCCGTATACCTGCAAATTAAATAGTGAAGACGGGAGTAAAAATCGGAAAATTATGAAGAAACCGAAAAATGAACTTTTAGAAGAAGCTCTATATTGTTGGTTTTTACAAAAACGATCAACTGGGCAACCGATATCTGGACCTCTGCTCTGTGAAAGAGCATGACAATTCCTTAATAAACATTGATTTTCGTTGATATCTATTTGTTATTTTTAATAAACACATAACATTATTTTTCATACATTCGATTATCCGGATTTTCGATTATCCGAATGCCTATCGACAACAATTAGTCCGGTTAATAGAGTTTCTACTGTACCTATATATCGATTTTTTTCCAACCTACATAAAATATACAAATATACAAGAATTGACATCGAAATAACTCCTGAAAATGAAGGCAACATCAAAGATATCGTTCGATAAGGTTAACCGGTATCGAGAGAAAATGGAAAAGAGAAGTTTCTCAAGTCCCTAAAATAAGATTACGTAATTCTGTTGGCTAGAATGCTTCAGTAGAGAAAAAGTGTCTGCAAATTGCGAATATATTTACTTGCGTATAAATCGTAATAAAAACACACCGTTCCAAATACTTCTGTATTGAATAACTTTTTCGAAGGCTTTTCTCGATTCCCGATCGTATTTCTACGAATCGATTAGAATTTAGATTTTAGTTGTTTATTTATTTCAAAACTAGCTTTCCGCCCGCGACTTTGTCCGCGTAGAGACGTTTAACGGGTAAAACATTACTTCCTTATAGCGCAGTTGGTTAAGAAGTAGCCTATAACCTTTCCTAGGCTCTGGACTATGTATGTACCAAATTTCATTTAAATCGGTCCAATACTCTATGCGTTAAAGCGTAACAGACAGAGTTACTTTCGGATTTATAATTTAGTAAGGATTAGTAAGGATAATTGCGCTTTTAGGGCTTTTATAGATATGTGTATTATATTAGTAAAAATATATCATTTTGTGAAGCAACCACAGAAAATTTTGTTATTTCTAAGTAAGTTACGCTGTTATCTTCAATCCACAAAACAAGCTTCAGTAAATGGCCCGTGTCTGAGTGTGTTGACGTTTCTAAAGTACCCACAGTACAGTAGGTACACCCAGGCAAATGTCGTGTAATATTTGCTGCGGAAATATTCGGGATGGAAAAAGACTTCGTAAAAATATGACACTAAATTTTATTACCTCATCTATGTCACTTTTGACAGACGGGGAGAATTACGACTGCACCTCACGAATGTATTATACATTCAGGAAACAACACAACAACAACAACTGCCTCGTTGGTCTATTGGTAGCAAGTTCTGCGTTAGGACCGAGAGGTCCCCGGTTCGAGTCCGGGGTCGGGCAAAATTTGTGTGAGTTTTTCTGTAATGAAATTACTCAGCCCGGAGTTAGGAAGTTGGCGGTTGAACGCCCGTGCCTCGGAAAGCACGTTAAGCCGGTGGTCCTGCGCCCGATCTCTCATCGGTCATGTCGGATTGCCGTCTCACCGAATTATGTGAGTAAGGGAATAGAGAGTGCACTTGTGTTTGCGCGTACACTTGTGCACTATAATATGTCCTGCGCACTTGGCTGATCTCAATTGAGATCGGCCGCCATGGCTGAAATCGGTCGGACGCCTTACATTCAGGAAATGCGGGGTGAAGACGTCGATTTTTAATCCACTAATGACATGTTCCATGTTGTGTTTCACCTCTTATATTCCATGCACATTTCTCATCACACAATGGTCTTATTAAGTGTAGGTATCTTATTCAAAGATGAATTCATGAGAACTACTATGAAATTCAAAAACCTTATTACACAAATATTGATAATCTTGAAAAGTCATTTGTATAAATGTGACCGGAAATCGTATTTGTGTCCTTCATTATTGAATAGGGATGATGATTTTTAATTTTATAAAACAGTGTGGTCACACAAAACTTTTCCTAAAACTAATTTGATTTCTTAAAAACTCTACGAGATAATTACTATTATTACAATAACTCATCATTTGAGCATGATCAAGACGCCCCATAAAAAAAGTTACAAAATAAATGAAAATAATTCATTCAGCTGGTATACCAAATATTGCGACAGTTGTTAGTAATTCTATATTTTAAATCATGAGATTGTCTTTTTGAATTCATTTCGTTATTTTGAAATGGACTCGCCCACGCATCCTTGAATGTCCATTAAAAATATATGTTGACTTTACAAATCGTTTTAATTTAAATAACTCCCACTAGTTAACGTAAAATCACATCCGAAATCAAAGATCAAACACCTAGGTACCCTGTTAGGCTATCGTGCCTGAACTACCCATTCGTACGCATATGGACGAACATATTCATATTTATTCTACTGTTTATTATAATACTGCGGGCGTTTAAAGGCTACATAAGCGAATAAAACATTCGCTTTGTTTGAACAAACACCATTTGGAGCTGTTTATTTCAAAATAATCACGCTGCGTTACACAGCAGTGCTTTTATACCGACATTTATGAGCCGAGTCTAAAGCCAGAGTGGTATTCTCTGTAGCCGCGGAATCCTCAAATATATATTACGAGACTGATTTTTAAAATTAAATGAGCTTTGACACCACGAGTTTTGAGAAACGACTGTAATATGCTACGCTCATTCACTAACTCTCAGTGTAAATATTAAACTTGCGGGACTTGCGGCAGTTGCGGGATGCTAGTTTAAGCTACTATGAGAATATATTTTTGCTCCTTTGTTGTACTTACTCGACTAATACTAGGACTAAGAAATAAACACGACATGGAACTGCAAATCGTCGTTGCTACTTTAAAAATCTCCTACGTAGAAAAATGACTATTGCACAAGATAGCTTTTGTATGTGGTACATCTCTGGTAGTTAAAAGTCAGTTTTATTAAAAGTGACACAAAGGAGGTTTTGAAATAACAACGATGAAATGTGATTAGTTTTTAAATGCTTATATTTCACCCATTCAAATTTATCAAGTAACGTCTATTATAAGTATACATACATACCATACACGCAATAAGCTCGCAATGTGAAATGTAAGATCTAAAATTAATAATTCAAAGTTTACACACTTTTCAATGTATGTTCTAGACTCCATAATTAGCCCGCCACATTCATTAGCATATTAATAACCGTCTTACTATTTACAAAACTTTGAAGCAAGGATTATCGTGTCTTGATGTTTCAATTTGCATTTACATGTGCCCTAATTATCTTATCTAGTCCATACAGTTTAGGTTATATTTGCGGAAAAATTTATAGGAATTGATATCGTGCAGGCTAAAAAAAATATTAACGTCACAAGGTCAAGGTCGGGTCAAGGTAATTCAGTTTTTCGCATACATCTCGCGACCTTGCTCTTAAGTCTACCTACAGAAATGCTTTTTGCATTTCTCTGTAACTTTCTCGGCTTAGTTCCAATTTACTTATTAAACCATGACTTTTCTTATCTTTATAATAATAAATAAATATTACACAACATCACATACATACTTACATTGTTCTGATTACGAAATAAGTTGCTTAAGCCACTTTACGGATATCAGTGGTAGTGGTGATGGTGTTGGTACATACAAAATTAAATATATTGAAATGAGCCAAACACCGTTCGTTTGTCACACAAATAGGTATTTGTCCCGGGTGGGAATCGAACCCACGACTGTTGAGACCGTATCTATATCGAATCAAGGTCACTAACTAACCACTGAGTCTGTCGTAGTTGTACTTTGAAATTACCAGTATCTATATAATATGTGAGGAAACCTGCACACCTATGCGAAATTCTAAGGTTGTTAGTCGACCCGCACTAGGGCCTGATCACTTTAGGGTATGTCCGTGCCCCAGCAGTGGGGACGTGTATGGACTGATGATATAGGTATATCTTTCACTCAGATACTACGTCCTGTACAAGTTGCGGAACCTCCGCTTCCTGGACTCTCGTCGCGTGAGTGCGTATGAGCGTGCCGAGGCGGAAGCTCGCGGCGCGTTCACGCGCGTCCGGCGCCCGCCGCCCGACGCGCTGCCGCCCGCGCCGCGCGCGCCCCCGCCGCGCCCTCTGCCGGTCGACTTCCACGCGCTGGGCAAACACAAAGGTAGGACTAGCTGGTGCGCCGCTTTTTTTCCTAACTGACATACGATGACGGTTTAGAGTAGCCTCGTCATCATCACCGGACTGCGGAGCGGGGGGCTCTCACCCCTGAAAAATAAGTATGGGGTACTTTCCGCCCGCGCCGCGCGCGCCCCCGCCGCGCCCTCTGCCGGTCGACTTGCACGCGCTGGGCAAACACAAAGGTAGGACTAGCTGGTGCGCCTGGGTTCCTAACTGAGATACCATGGCTTGGAGTAGGCTTGACATCATCACCGGACTGCGGAGCGGGGGGCTCTCACCCCTGAAAAAGAAGTATGGGGTACTTACCGACGGCGCCGCGCGCGCCGCCGCCGCGCCCTCTGCCGGTCGAGTAGGACTAGTAGGGTAGCTGGTACGCCGCTTTTTCTTTTTTTTTCCTAACTGACATACGATGGCTTGAAGTAGCCTCGTCATCGTCACCGGACTGCGGAGCGGGGGGCTCTCACCCTTGAAAAATAAGTATGGGGTACTTTCCGCCCACGCCGCGCCCTCTGCCGGTCGTCTTGCACGCGCTGGGCAAACACAAAGGTAGGACTGGTAGGGTAGCTGGTACGCCGCTTTAACTTTTTTTTTCCTAACTGACATACGATGGCTTGGAGTGGCCTCGTCATCGTCACCGGACGGGGGAGCGGATGGCTCTCACCCCTCTAAAAGAAGTATGATATGGAGTACCTTCCACGCGCTGGGCAAAACAAAGGTAGGTCTAGTGGATAGTCGCAAAATAAGGACCATACAAATTTCTGATGAAACAAGGTCATTAGGGTAGGTAAAAGAACTGGGAGGTAGCTAGTCTGCCGCCGAATATAGGCCTATAAGAAAAAGGAGGACGAGGATACAGTTTCTCTCTTATAAGGGTGGTTGAAAGTATTTCAACGCTCGTATTTTACCCTCGCGGGGGCCAAGCTTTGAAAGGAATACCTATAACAAAATTTGAAGAGTAAATTTTTATAAAATACAAAAATACCTATTCAGATGAATTCACCTCCTAGGTTTTGTTGGGTTGCAGCGCCTCTAAAATTATAACTTAAAGGTAACCAATATAAAAATCTTATTATTTTCTTTCCAGGAGCCTACGGCAAGTGTCATTACAAGTACACCGGCAAGCACTCTGAGGGCAACAGGTTCATAGTCAACAGCGACCTTTGATCCGTCAGAATCGATCAATTCTACCGTATTGTGATATAAACCTTAGTATCTAATCTATGTATGCGTGTATACAAATACCTATTCGTGCCTTTATGTGGGAAATTCGTATGATACTGTTAGAAGATGAAGATACTTACGTCTAATGAAGTTTCTGCAATACATATGACATCCTTTGTTCCTGATTTCAAACATCAGATGCAAGTTTCAAGATATCTCGCGTTTTCGGAGTCGAGTTACTCGTAGCTCGTTAACTGGGAGATGAGTGGAATAAGAAAATTAGTACTGAATATTGTGACATCAGTACCTATGTATGATGGTAGTTCCTGTTTGCATTTAAGTCTAAGAACTCACGACGCGATTTTCACCCGCGCGGCGGTTTATTTTTATGTAAAATTAATGCTAAATATCTCACGACACAGTTTGTGCCCACGGTGTACGGGTCCCGCTGCACCGGCGGGCAACAGGTTTTTTTTTCTACCTGACTTACGATGCTTGGAGTAGCCTCGCCCGTCATCATCGCCGGACTTGCGGGGGAGCGGATGGCTCTCAACCCTTCGGACAACTAGTAATCGCGCGGGCCGCAGTTACTGTGGTTTGCCCGTACGCTCTGCGATCAATTTAGCCCTAATGGTCTCTCATCAGTAACTGTACCATGAGTTAGCTATCGAAAACTTACGTACGTTAAAAACCTATCGAATTGTTTATTTCATACTACCTATTTTAGTTCTTACTGTTACCGCTAGGGGCGCTGTACAAGTTTTTCATAGACATATTTACATAGGCGATATAGAGTCTGTCACTTTTAAACTCATGGTAGCGCTACTGATCGTCTCCATCGACGGCTGTGGAACCGCGCAAAAAACAGATCTTGTGAGTTTCGAAATAAAACCGCAACTCCGCAACTGACTCGGGCGCGCGGGTGAGAATCGAGCCGTAAGTTTTTAGCGATGTGAGTTTGAGTTTGGTAACAGCTAAGATTGTTATTGAAAATACGACATAGAACACGCTCCAGCTGAATTTCTAATTAAGTGTATTTTGAATATAACAAGATGGCTTGCTCATTACCGAGCGAATGTTTATTTAGTGTGTTCGTAAACAATTCTATTTTAATATTGGGATTAGACATTAAGTTTATTA
Organism: Maruca vitrata; assembly: GCA_039566165.1. Lineage (NCBI taxonomy): Eukaryota > Metazoa > Arthropoda > Insecta > Lepidoptera > Crambidae > Maruca > Maruca vitrata. The sequence continues at coordinate 6,319,415 of CM076919.1, forward strand.
TGAAGATATTTTAGAGTATGTTATAGCCAATCCTACGGTTGGACTGTATTGATAAATCAACATAATTATGTATGATGTATTTTTTTTATATAATTTTAAAAGGAGAGATACTTATTGAAATGTCATTAGTGTTTACTCACGGTTCAGTGTAATGCCTTCTATGAAAGTGATTGATGTTAGTCTTTGATAATGGGCATTAAATAGACCTATCTACTATCCAATGTAAAGATATATTAGATAAACATTCATACACTCAGACATTCATTTTGCAATTCATCATAAATATAACGAGTATCATTATGTACCTACTCTAGTAAAAGTACCTTACCTACCTACTTTGAAAGGATCTTATCATGCACGCTAAACAGCCATGATATATATTTTTGTAAATATTTAACGCCTTTACCTGATAAATAACAATTTTTGTTATAAATATTAAAAACTGCCGTATAGGGACTAGGTTTTTTATAGATCGTGTAATCAAATACTTGCATTTATCTTGGTTGTCTCGCGCGATTACTTATGTTTCTGTAGGCTATATTATAGAGAAGGGAATAAATTTATACGTTATACTTAATAAAGATATTTTAACACATGTTTTTTTTATTTTCATTGTTTACCTATTTAAGCCATTTAGTAGTTTAGTTACAGGCTATATTGTAAACATTGCTGTAAAAATACGACGAAATTAATATAAGAGGACAGGATTGATTTATCGTTTACGGGAAAACACTGTGTTCAGCGTGTTTTCCGCAAGCTGAATACATATTTTTCCAAGAACGATTAACTTCAGTTAGGTAGGTACTTGCCTACATATGACTTGTTAAGTAACTACAAAACAGATAAAGATATTTAGTTACTACCGCCCAACCTATCGACGTCCTCTTGATGAGCATATCGGTAAGCGAGCACTGTTTGTATTTGTAAACATTAGGTACTTACAATCATACCTTTACCACAGATAACTATACTTTACCAATGATACAGTTTATACTGGATATCCGCGCGTGAGTTCATCCGCGGTGATCCGCGTAAAACATTACTGCCTCGTGTCTCATAGCGAAGGTGGTTAAAAATAATCCAATATCCGTCTTTTCGTTCTAAGCTGCCTCTCTACTAATTTTCAGCCAGTTACTAGTAGTTAGATAAAACGAACAAATTTTAGTATTGATCAGAGGTGAAAAAGCTAACGCTACGCCAGTGTATTACATTATGCTATTGTTTTAGGCTAGGTTTTAACTGGCGACCGCATGGCAAGCAACGACCTTACCTCAACCATCGACGCTTTTTCGTAAAACTTGAAATTTCGCAAAAATTAATTCATTTATATTATCTTCATATCAGTTTTACATGGCTTGAAAAAAACTTCCACCGAAAATTGGTTTAAACGTGATCTATTTTTTTATACTATAAATCGTAAACCTTTTGCGGAATACGAAATCCTCGCTGTGCATGTCAAACTCTCACTTGGCCGGTTTATTTTTCTAATGCGGGTAACCGTTATACTAGGCATAGGTATTGGTTTAAGCCACTCTCTGCCTTCTACGATGTAAGTATAAATCAAACAAAGGAAAATATATGTAAAGCATTTTTTATTTTTACAACAGAATGTCAACACTTTCACGTCTCCAAATATGGCATTTATACAATAATTAACATCACCAAATCAATTAAAATGAGATACGAAGCTGAAAGACTGTTCGGGTCGTCGGGTACGACGATGTACGTTGATACAGAGCGATAGTTTTACAGCTATTGAAATAAATATAATTTTGTACACTGATAGGGGACAGCTATTTGATAAAAGAGTATATGGACCTTTACGATCTTATGCCAATGTTGTTTTTTTTAATTAGAAATGTCTTTAAAACCAAATCTTCTTCCATGAAATTATATGAAAATGGTTTTAAGAAAAGAATATCATGACCTGCTGAGAGCTGCCTGATCTACGGTACCAATAACTAGTAGACTAAGCTGCAATGTAGAATCCGGTGGACCATCACCCAGTTGTTAACTTTTTTTAAAAATGAGGGCCGTCCACAGCTGCACCCCAATAGACTTTCGGCTTCAATGTCTATCAATCATAGCAAGTGATCATATCGATAGCGTAATGCAATAATTATACAACTGTATTAGTTTTATATAAAAGGCAACAACATCTCTATCAAGTTTGTCTATAATAAGATTTAAGTACCACGTAAAATAATAATATTTGCATGTATGATTAGGAGATATTATGAACTATACAATATTCAATGCGTCAACGCTCTTCCTTACAGAAAATTTGACATATCAACTAAGAGGAATGATTATTTACTGTGACCTAATTTGTGCATAATTAAAGCCATTTAAATAATTCACGAATAAAGTTATAATGTATAAGTTAGGCAACGTCTATCACATCATAACCTAGAGCTACAACTACTAAGAATTTACTTATTCTCTTAAGGACTTATAATTTTTAGTTGCCATAATAAATTAGTATGTGTTTATATCAAACGTAATTTGGAATAACCCGTCGAAATGATGGAGGGTAGAACACAACCTGATTCACATAGTCACCAAATTATACATTTAATGTTTACATCTGGATAATATTTTAGTCTTATATTTTAAGGTGGTTTCCGAACTGACGGCATTATAAAATTAATTAATTATAATAGAGATATGACCGAGTTACAAAAAGGTACGTCATCTAAATAACATTTAAACAATCTCTGTACAAATACAAAAATATATTAACTGTACCTAAAATATGGCTTTTGCATCGTAAATATACATTATGTGGGTACATCAACAGGAGCGTACCGATCAAATGAAACTTTGGTTATATATCTAAGTTCAGAAAACGATGATAAATACATACATACATAATCATATTACATACATCATTTAGAATGTTAGGACATGGAATGTGTACATCACAATCATTAATTTACTTGACTACGCTGAGTAGCGCATGTTTGAGAAACATGTCTGCAATATACAAATGTGCAACAAATAATATAAATGGCACTAATGTTGTAATTGCCCGCTACAAACGCTTTTAGCAGATACCTTACACAAATTAAGTGTGGGCTCAATTAATATCATATTATGTCTATCTTGAATTGAATAATCAAAGTATTTATACTATACATGCAGTCATCATAATAAACAGTTAAATTGTAAAGTTGCATGTATGTATACGAGTAGGTCAGCAACTATACACTGTACATAAGACGATATTTTCAGAAAATAGAAGTCGAAAAAGTATTTAAGTCAGCACGTCTTTTAATACAATCGAATTATGATAATATGAGCAATTAACAAATTAAAATAATAATGTAATATTTATACCCAATTATGCTCCAAAAACGTGTACGGAATAACAATTTGCGAAACAATATTTAAAACTAATATTTAATTTATATGGACAAACAAACATAATAGCACACAAATCATGCAATCCATACCACAATTTCTGGTTATGACACACACAATACTATTCGTTCAAATTACTTGAACTGAGCTACGATTATGAATATTTGCCATTAGTATTTTCTTTTTATTTCATTTATTAATCAAGAGTAATTTTCTTTTTATTTCATTTATTAATCAAGAGTAGTAAGCCCATCAAGGGCTTTTGTCAGAACGCAAATTATTATGCGCATATAAAGATAAACGCAATCTGTAAAAGTTTATGATTTAAAACCTTTCACAAGACTGCTCGTGGAAGTTTAACAAGTATAAAAGTGTAAAAGCAAATATGACAATTGACAATGAGGTTATTAAACCCCATTGTTGTCAGCCGACAAGAATAATTGGTATTTTTTATAAACCCTGGCATTAAATGCATTCGAATGCTAATACAAAACAAGTTATGAATCATATTATCGTCGTTGAATATTTGTCGTTCAATCCGGTAGCTCAGTTCTCGTACTATGGCATCAATTTAATTTTGAACATAATAAAGTTTATCAAGCAGCACTTACTCCTAACGCTGCCTCGTAAGACTATTTTTACAGAGAATATAAATATCAATACCGGCTCTATAGGCCGTCTAAGTACTTCAATAGTGTGGCAATATCGCCTAGACTCTGGCTTTTAGAACACTGTTTCTCAAAATTATGGTTAAGGGTTTTTGATATACATGTCTCCTGCAAATAAATTAGCGCCGTTTTACTTTTCCGCGACTACAGAACATTCCAAAGATTAATATTATAATATTTATTAAATATAATTTTCTAATTTAAATATTTCATTTATAAAATTGACTTAATTCACAATTCATTTACATTTCAATTCCGCAAAAGATGGCGATCATGTCAGATTCATTCAAAGTTAAATTACATTAATAGGTAATCCCTATACAAGTCCTAGCTAAAGTATACGTCAATATTTAACAAAATTAACTGCACCATTAACACTTTTAAATTACCCAGTTTGAGAAACAGTGCTCTAAAGTCACGCAAATAATAGCGCATCGAAAAACTCGAGCGTAAATCACAAAGCTTACAAAATCGTATTACAAAATAAAATATTACAACTGACGGGCTTCACTAGGCCCATGGCGACTGACTATCGCCACTATATACACGAATAAAGAACTCACTGGACAATACAAACTAGAGGGGTATTCTTAGTATAGCTGACTTGGGCACATTCGATGTTAAACTTCTTTTTTCTGACTTACGATGATGGCTTGGAGTAGCCTCGTCATCGTCACCGGACTTGAAGTTAAGCTTATTCACAACTTAATGCGACTCGGTCGAATACGAATTAATATGTGTGTACTAGATTCGTACGTAGCAAGTTCAAGTACATTGATTCAATTAAAGTAATATATCTGACCGGCTTGATGTTGGCACTAGTGACTTCTTGTTAACCTAATCGGATAGTATGTTGAAAGTGGGATTACATGTCAGTCATTACTGCACAACTTCTGCGAGGCCAACTTTTGCTCAATGGAAATCCGAGAATCAGAACTGATACGTACGCATAAAGGAAATATTATTAACTTTCTAATATCAGTCTACTCTAGTTTGTATTGTCTTGTGATATAATATTCTTGTAAATGCTAAATAGCTGAACGATGCTAGGACTTACGCCGTGAAACCGGTTCGAATATGGAGTAACTTCACCGATGCCAGAATATTCACACCTCGAATACCGAACTCGGTTAATTCTTCTGCAAGTTTGTGCTTTAATGATAAAACATAAATTGACTATATTACAGCTGCGTTCACGCGTCATCTATGACGTCATCTTACGATCTACTAAGATATCATAGTTATTTAGCGGGTTTCCAACATCATATGCTTCGAAACTTGTTTACTTCCAATTCAAAAGGCTCACGGCGACCGTAGCAAAAATGTCTAGTAAATTTAGTCTAACTAAGGCTAACGCACCTTCTCGATTTAGCGCGAATATTCACAAAGAGAGTTTTCACGATTTAAGAATCCTATAGATGGCGTGACATAGGCATTAAAATCAACTATTCCTCATTGGTTCATTTCAATTTGATATATCAGTAAGCGATCACGAAATGCAAAATGAACCAATGACCCGTCAATCCCCCATTTAGAGCGTTTGGGAAACCATTTTAGGCTCGTATGATCCTAACACCCGCAAGATACTTGTGTACTTGTGTTGTATGGTAGCTTTTCGCGAATACAAAGTCACTTTCGACGTGTCTGTGCAGAGGTCTCGCTGACGTTGACGGATCAGTTAGAAGTGCTAGCTCACAGTTCTAGCTGACCAGTCGGCTGTACTCGTCAGTTTAGACCGGTGACGTCAGCTCAGCTACCCAATTGGCGTCAGCTTGATAACGCACATCTAGCGTGACGCGCTCACCGCACACTACGTCTTTGAGTGAGCTGGTTTAACTCAACTTTCTGCTCAGCGTCAGCAGCGGGTGCGAATTAGTTTTCCGGGCGCCTTACACGTAACAGTCTATAGACAAACAGGCTCACCACTCCAGCCACACTTGTCAGTACAGCAGGTGCCTCGTGTCAGCTAAGCGTCCGGTCAGCTAGACGTGAAGGCACACGCATCAGTACGGCAGGTGCCACACGTCAGCTAGACGTGTAGCCGCTCGCGTCGGTAGGGCAGGTGCCTCGTATCAGATGAGCCGTCGGTCAGCGAAACGTGAAGGCATACGCATCAGTACAGCAGGTGCCTCGTGTCAGCTGCGCCGTCGGTCAGCTAGACGTGCGTGAGCGTGAGCGCGAGCTTGTCGAGGTCCCGGCGCAGCGCGGCGCGCGCGTCCGCCTCGGCGCGCAGCTGCGCCGTCAGCTCCGACACGGCCGTTGTGAACATCGTGTTTTGTACTTCGATTATCTTCTCCAGATTTTGTATCTGCAATAACGTAAAGTTTCATTAGGTATACCTTGCAAAATAATCTATAACTAAGTACCTACTTTTTTGATACGCGAGAAAATTAAACTCTTTTTAGCATAATACACAAAATAAGTAACAAAAATAACTACATTACGCTTTGTTGTTTAGTTTATAATTTGTATAGCTCGATTGAGCTGTTCAAATACTACATATTATTAACTTATTTCTAATTCCATTTCACAACAGTCACATTAGGTGTGCATGCTATTATAAAGCAGAAGAGTTTGATTGTTTGGACGCGCTAATCTCACGAAGTACTGGTTCGAATCGAAAAATTGTTGTTTTGTGCTGGATAAACCACTTATCGAGGAAGGCTTTATATAAGATTACACTTTAAGTTCTCAGTTTAATATAAAACAAAATATTTTTCCACTCACCCTACTATTGAGCTGCGCGATCAACGCCTCCGTGCCCTCGCCCTTGTCGCTCTTCTCCGTCACCTCCACCTTCTCCGTCTTCTCCGCCTTGAACGAGTGCTTTAGCCTCTCCAGGGTGGACGCCCCCTTGTCGCCCAGGGACGCGCTTAGCGCTTGCGGCGGCTGGGGCGCTGGCGGCTTCTCGATTTTCTCTTCGATATGCGATACCTGATGATAGAGGTGGTTAAAAATTAGAAGTGGACTTTAAATGTTGTATGAATACTAAAAATATTTATTGGTAACAATTTTAAAGACTTAAAAAAAATATAAAGACAAAGACAATCACTACGGACATTCCACGGATTTCCACTCATTGCAGACAGGCCACGTCATATTTTGTTATTGCTTTTTTGTGATGTTTACATACATTTGGAAATCGTCTTCCAAATCTTCGTAAACATTCGGCCTTAGTCTTTTCTTCAGTCTTCAGTAAAGGATTCTCTTTATTCGAACGTTACAAAGACGTCGCAATTACATGTTAGCTCCTAGTCGGAACCGACCCGAACTGTGCCGAGCAAGTTCAAAAAACCTAGAATTTTTACGACTACTGAGTCTGAAATGTTATTTACCCTATTTTGACCTATTACACATTTCAAAGGTATAAAATTTACTTTCTCGACCCTCTCCAGTGTGGACTAGTCCTAGTCACAACACTCTCGGTCGTCTTCTCGGCTGGGGCAGGCTTCTCGTGCCTAACAGCAGGGGCAGCAGGGGGCGGGGGCAGGCGGGTGCGGGTGTGGAGTTGTGTTCGGCAAACTCACCTTCTCGATCCTCTCCAGTGTGGAAGTCTTATCGAACATGCCCGACGTCCTAGTCACGACGCTTTCAGTCGTTTTCTCAGCTGGGGCAGGCTTCTCGTGCCTAACAGCAGGGGCAGCAGGGGCGGGGGCAGGCGAGGCGGGTGCGGGCGCGGCGTTGTGTTCGGCGGAGGGCCGCGCGGGCGCGAGCGGGGGCGGGGGCGCGGCCGGCTTCTTGATCTCGTCCAACATGTTGAGGAGCGTTCGCCCTGTCGAGGTAAAAAAAATCGATAAACATTAAGCTTTATACTCGTATCAGGGTCGCGCGGTTGAAACGCAGCGACGAACTGAGTGCTCGATTGCGATAGACACGACAATAGTTTTATTCGTGATATAAACAAATGATACATGTTTACCTATCATTTGTTGATGGGCTATGCTACATGCATAGCCCATTATGCTACATGCATAGACTGAATTAGGCAATAATTCGATAGACCATTACAATTGTAGCAATATAAATTAGAAAATACTCTACGCAAACTGAATTCATGAATGATTGAATAAACAGAAAAGAATTAGAACAAATGTATTATTTGCGTGAACACTACACATTTGAAATAAAAGTAATTTTATGGTTTAGTCTCGCGTTTATTGTTATATTTGAACATATAGTGACATCCGATTTTTTAAGCACTTTACAGCGCTTCACAGAAAAGACAAGTTTCTATGTTTTTAAGAGTATTATTTTCAACACATCTAAATATTACATCTATGTATTATTTAGTATAATGGAATAAGACTTGGCCAGAGTACCCTGACAGCCTAAGTTAAAATCCAACCCTCAATGCAGTATATGAGCGACTACTGACCTGCAGCGGTGGGCGAATGTAACGTGGGTTTCGACGAAGGAATGTCCTCTCGATGCGCCGGCGTCACATCCTTTTTGGAGTCCAGCGAATGGCGTACTTTTGTCTGCAATTACAATACACAATTAATAAACACATGACGATGACAAATTTAATAAAAACATTACCCACTTTTCAAAATGTTTATATACTTTAGCGGATGCTCAAATTCAAATTCAAATTCAAAATATTTATTGCGTGTCACACGTTATTACAACTCAAGCTCAACTCATGCTTATAAAACTTGCTTACCTCTTCATAGCTCTCTAGAACAGACATCCGGCTACTGATTGACGATGTGCTTTTAGACATCTCCATTGAGTGTGACGACCTTTTTTCTTCAAGACCGCATTCTAATATTCTGAAATGAAAATATAAATATTAAATAACTACCTTCTATATACATAGTTTCAATTCGAACGAAATGAAATTTTGTGCGAGTGGTAAAACCGTCGCTGTAGCCAGTTCAAACCATGACACGTACAAATGTATTTCCAATTTAAAATTCATTGTTTAATTTTATTTGACGCTCCAGAGATGAAGGAAAACATCATAAGGAAACCTGGGAAGTCGACCAACCAGTATCCTGACGCCTGATCGCCCTAGTTTAGCTAATTTAGGCTCGTTGGCATATACGTCCATATGACGGACGCCTTATTAATATTTTATTTGGACAATTCCAGTCAAGTATAGCAAATAGGCGACACGCTCAATTATGGTCTACTAGCTTTCCGCCCGCGACTCCGTCCGCTTAGAGACGTTTAACGGGTAAAACATTACTTCTTTATAGCTTAGTCGGGTAAAAAGTAGCCTATATCCTTTCTCAGGCTCTGGACTATATCTGTACCCAATTTAATTAAAATCGGTTCAGTATTCTATGCGTGAAAGCGTAACAGACAGACAGACAGAGTTACTTTCGCATTTGTAATATTAGTACGGATTGTGCTTGTCAACCTCATATGTGGAGCCACATCTTGTTCGCCTTTTAAAAAAAATCTCATATGTTATTGACGTCACCTGTCAGTGCTGCCGCCGCCGGCCTTGCTGAGCGAGACGGTCTTCTTGGCCTGGTTCAGCTTGAGCTCCTCCATCCACGGCGCCTTGTGCTTCTCCCACTCGCGCGTCCGCGGCTTTATCTCGTCGCCCTTCTCTGGCTTGTCTTCCGGCTTCGGTGGTTTCTCTGTTCTTTCTGATGCTGTGACTGTAACTGAAAATGGATGGAACAGGTTAATAATGTTGACAACTTTAGTGTCCCACTACAATACAATTTATAGCTCCAATATTTTTTTCATTACTTTAATGGTTGAGTTTTTATACACGTTGACGTAGTTTTTATTAAAATATAGTATATCAAAAATACATCCCAAAACTATTTACATTAAATCACCCTAAAAAATAACTAAAAAATTTGTCAATTTGTGACTCCTGAACTTATTCCTAAACTTCATCGTGAGTCACATGTGACTCGTGGGACAGTTAAGTTGTTAATATGTACCACAATAATTAACTTAATATAGGATATCCGTGATTTCCAATTGTGCAATCGATGAAAGCCAAAACATGTTTATTTATAACAAAGATAGATTTAGAAATATCTAACTTAAGCACTTTCCCACAGAGTCTAGTTTCCCTTGAAGCATTATCGTCAGCTTACCGGTCTCTGTTTCGTGCCCATTGCTGAGCCCTATGTGCTGCAGAGAGTCGTCGCGGATAACCTGACTGGGAGGCCTGCGTCGCGGCGCCTTCACTCTGGAATAACACACACCAATATAAGTCAGTATAAAAATTGGTAGACAAAGTGTAGATCTACGCCTTGTGCGTTGCTGCAGCTGAAAAGTTTTTTTTAAAGAAAAGAATTAAAAAAAGCGTCGATGGCCGAGTGGTTAAGGTCGTTGCTTGCCATGCGAGAGGTCGCCGGTTCAAACCCCGCCAGGTACCAATGTGTTTTTCAAATTTGAAATTCATATGTACCATCATTCGACGCTTTAACGGTGAAGGAAAACATCGTGAGGAAACCTGCACTCCTAAGAAGAAATTCTTAGGTTGTGTAGTCGACCAACCCGCACTTGGCCAGCGTGGTCGACTAAGGCCTTATCGCCCTAGTTTAGGGTAGGCTCGTGCCCCAGCATTGGGGACGTATATGGGCTGATGATGATGATGATGATGATAATGTAGGTACCGGCCGGCGCGCGGGTCGTTGAGCATGGCGGCGCGCTCGACGCGGTCGAAGGTGGCGGAGGGCTTGGCGACGGCCGCGCCGTCCGGCCGGTCCCACTCGCCGCCGCTGCTGCTGCCGCTGCCGCTGCTCACCGTCGACGACTTCTCCCTGGAATACACAAGCAAACGTTTTATAACTTTCTTACATAAACATTATACATAGAATAAATAAACATTCGGAACCTCTCCACACATCCACCATCCAACCCCAAACTAAACAGAGTGTGTACTATGGGTAACGTGACAAGAGGGCCTACTTAGTTAGTTAGTTAGTTGGCTATCGTAAACTTACGCACGTTAAAAACCTATCGAGTTGTTTTTTTATATGGCCGATTGTAGTTCTTCGCGTAACCACCAGGCGGCGCTGTACAAGTTTTTCATAGACATATTTACGTAGGCGATATCGAGCGCGTAAGTTTTTAACTCATGGTAGCCCCACAGAAGTCCCTTTTTGAAAGGGATTCTCCCAACGGGTTTTCCCGTGGAACCCAAAAAATAGCAAAATTATCCCGTTTTGAGCAAAAACCCGCTATGATAGACGAAAATGGGCGGTGCCAGTTCGCCTGCGACCCAGATTGGTGTCCCAGTCTAAACTTCAGGCAGTCGGTAGTTATGTATTTGCTACTCCTTCTATCGTGTGAAGATCCGTAACCACCAATTTTAAATGCGTATTAAACATCAAACAAAGACAAAAATAAGTATACATATTGTTTTGTAAGGCTACAAACAGTAGTTACAATAACATACATTGATCTGATTTCACGATTAATAACTTAAGCACTTTAATTAAGATATCAGAAATAACAATGGTATACTTAAATAGATAAGTGTTTACTTATCCAGAAACGAGGTCAACTTCAATGTTAATAACATTGAACATGCTTTGAATTAACACTTTAACATTAGGGATGAGAGCCATCCGCTCTCCGCAATTCCGGTGATTATAACGAGGCTACTCCAAGCCATCGTAGTCAGTTAGGAACAAAAACAGCCAATACCGTAGTGAGTACGAGCTAATAGTACGGGCTTTAAATTGTCGGCAGTTGAAGTGTTTCTTTTCAAATAACTTAAACTCTTCTACTACTAACTTGTCATTGGACGACAGCATTTTGCTCTTCAGTCCACTGAACAGGCCGCCGACTCCGGCACTGGGCGTCGGACTCTTCTTCAACGGGACTGGTGGTTTCTTCACCTGATAAAAGAATGAAACGTTTTAGGAACTCCTCTAATACATATTGCAGTCAGAAAAAGCTATGCCTCTTTATTATGGTTAAAAATCTAAAAAAGATAGAAGGTCAGTAATGTTGAAGAGAAATGACATGCTTTGGACATACACTACTTTAAAAGTACTATCAAAATATCAAAATACAGATTTTGAGTTGTGAGTAGTATTTACATAAAGTATAATAAGATCTCCTTCCAAGTGACACAATGTTTATTACTTCTTTTAGACTATGAGATTTTACCTTAATAATGAACAAAAAACATATCGCTGTGTCATCGACCATTCTTTTAAATATGCTCATAATATAAATAAATAAATAAATATGAATGCAACTATATTATTAAAAAGTAATGAAAGTTTTGTTTGTCTTTAAGTATGACGAATACTCGATAGTTCGGTATCTTGAATACAAAATATTGTATTTAGATGCAACAGTCAAAGCTGGGAGATTAGAAATTGATTATATTTGCATAGATCACCGTTGAACAATGCAAATGCATTGGTCATGTCATACACACGACACTTTCCTCTGAAAGGTTTTAGCAATAACCACGAAGACGCATTTTATATTTTCCATAAAACCTGGACAAGTATGTATGTAGTTGCAATGTTATTTATTGCAAGTTATCTGTCAATAAGTATTTGTTTTTGATAACCATGTTATACTCTATTAAGAGTTTGATAAGGTTCTAAATATGTTTGCGTTTTCTGAACAACCCATCTAGTATTATTGCATTTTGCAATAAATGCATTTTAATATCTGTATGCATGCATTTAAGATTGTCAATTTTGTTGTAGTGACCAAAAAAAGCCTATGTGAACTATTTTTAATTTATAAAATTGTGTCCTCACCTGTCCGTCTAGCGTCCCGTCGCTGACGGTCTCATTGTGTATGATTTTCTCCGATTCCGTCTTGTTTGTGTGTGTGATTGTACTTTGTGTGCTGCTCTCTTTGCTGATTGAATTCTCTTTGTGCATACTGAAACGAAATGTATATATTTAATCACTTATACCTGAAATTTGGAGAGATTAATCTCAATAATGTAATAAAATTGTTCCACATTCTTTGCAATTGTAATAATAATTCATTTACAATATATTAACTACAAGTTATAGTAGGTCGGTATCCTAGGCCAAAATAACAAAACTATTGCCATCCAGCTTCAGTTTTTAAGGTTTCAGTTACTCAATCTAAACTATGTATCTTGTAGGAGTCGGTAGACGATCACAAATGTAACGCACAATCGCCAGATAGGGACACTATGTCATCGACCAGCCACTAAGAGGAAATTCTGAGTAAACCTGTACAAAGGTGACCACTACTCACCTAATTTTCGACGTGGTCAGTTCTTTCACCGATGCAGTCTTCTCTGAGTACTTGTTCAGTACAGGGTAAATGCCACTTGTGGGGGTTTTAGAGGGAGGCCGGTCTGGTTTCTTCTCCTCTACTTCTGTCGCCGCAACTGTAAAATAACAAATGTACAATTAGCTGCTAATTACAAAATAAAACAGAAATCGAGGCACAATACTTAAGGCATCAAGACAGACAGACATAAAATTTCATTCTTATTTCGTAGAATTTATTAAACCCAATCAGGTTCCCCGATAAGTGATGTCATAAGCTGCAATGATGAAAGAATATAAACATCCGTGTACTGATGAATAATCAATTAAATATTATACTTCTACTTCATCGACTAAAAAAGTTAAGATCTTTTCTATTTTTCATAGCTCTCAATAAATTTTGATCAATTCGATATGTAAAATGTTTAATATGTGCACAAGACCGACTAGGGTCCAATCTCACATCTATAGAACCTAGTGGTTGGTAGATTGGACCCTAGTCGGGATTGAGATTGTTGGATTGGTTTAGTTAGTACTAACTATATTCGTTGACAAAATGCACAATCTAATAAATCATCCCTGATAACAATTGTAATTTGTAATACGTAGACATACTGTCGTCTAGTAATAACAATGAAGCTAATGCTGCTCCCCGACCTCGCAAGGGGACACAAACAAACATAAATACGGTTGTTTACATAAAAGATTATCTATACAACATGCTGGCAGGCGAGAACCTTTCTAAATACTTTTTATGTGAATCCGCAGCCAACGTATGTCAAGGTTTAGATTGAAAAGAGTTCGATAAAGGGTTTAAGGTGGTACTCTACTTCTATACCATACTTATAACTTTTGTTTTATATAGCATATAATAATATATTGTTGTTGGTTTACCTTCTGTAATAAATAAATAAATAAGTACCGTACCTACCACTCGTAATAGACAGGCGAACGCTTTTCTCTTGCATTCAGATAAACAGTGTATACGACATATGCGTTTGAGGCGATAATTTAAATTGCAAATAGTGCCGACAGGGAAATGTTTCGAAACGGAACTGTAAAAAAGGAAAACTCTTTCAAAAGTATGCGTTCTACTGATGCAACAAACATTTTTACATCGAAATGTTGTACACAAGTAAAAACATCATACAAACATCTACAATTGTAAACTGTACATTAATTCTTCTTATGTTATTGTAAATCTAGGTACCTACAATCGATCAGTAAAGCTGGGTCTGTATATAACAAATACATCACCCGATTTTTCGTTTACTGCCCATATGCCTATTATTTTAACAACTTATCGGCCAAGATGTTTAGGCCTGAAAAAATAACTATAAAGGTCATCTTCAGACATAACCCTATAGGTCAAATGAATATGTAGGTAGAGTAGTATCAATAAGAGGAAAAATCCCGCCGAGTGAGTATTTACACGCGTTTAGTTTATCACGAATAATCTCATTCAAAGATCATTGAGACGGCGCCTACACGTGCATTCTAATGATCCGCCTCGATGCAACCAATTATGTGCAAAGAAAGGAATCGAAATCACAGCAAATGGCAAGGTTATCCTTTAATAGCATCTTTACAATCTAAAACTATATTTCTATAGTTTTTTGTCATTGTTTGTTTACCTAATAGAATCAGGTTAACTGGCATTTATATTGACACATCACTATTCTTCAAGTAAAACTCGTTAAGTTTATAAAGTTACAGATTGATTTAGCTACCTACTAACTATATTGAATTAACACTTCACTTCATAAACAAGTTACTTAACATTTTATTAAAACCGGCTTTACTTTTAAACGAAATACAATTGTAAAACGTGTTACATGGTGTGAAACACAATACAAAATAGTTGTTCATTAATTGTTTACAAATCGCTTAATACTATTAATAAAATCAATACGTTCCGATAATAAGACTGCAATACTCACAAATAAACCTATTAACACAGTTTAATTGATAACCGATAAGTATAGAAACGCTACTGACTGGTTATTTAACTAATTTAAAACTAACATGATGTCTTACTTATAAATACATAATTATAATACTAGTAAAATTATACTTTAATAAACAACCAAAACACAACAATAGTTTGTTAAAGTTATCGATCGTTTTGGCGGTAAAACTTTTTCAGACATCAAACAATTTTAACGAATAATAATCAATTTTAGTTTCTAGACTTAAAACCTGTATTAGCATACCTGCATTGTTTATCTAAATATAACTAATGAACCAATGACATCAATTTTGAATACCAATCATGATCTCATAGGTACTTCAAGTTTATATTATTAGATCCTTTAAATCACTCCAGACTGAGAAACATTCACAATAACTTGCATAGCACAAACTTACTTTCAACACCCATTTTGAGCACTGTACCACTGTTGTCACTGAACAAAAATCAAGGAAACACTCCAAAGAGACCGTCACGACATAGCATCGGCTTAGGCGACTGTGAGGCAACTAGTTATAAAAAGATACAAGACAAGGCGCGCGCGGTGAGCTGAGTTACGCAAAATCACGACTCCGCGCAACCTTCATGTGAAATGTCAATAGCGAAGCGTATACTAAACCAGAGTGGGCGGACTGTTTACTAACATAATAACTTGTGCGTATGACTGGCGTGGTACTGGCGAGGACAGAAGCGTTGCGGAGATGACCAGCAGTGGACAAGTGACAAGCAGCTTGATGTAAAAGAATAAAGTACTGAGCACTTAAGTTGTAGCGACGAGAATGCTTCATCATATAACACTTTCAATTACTTGATGGTAACATTTGACAATGTTAGCCCTAAGACTATGCTACCACTATTATAGTATAGCGGAGAATTGCAAGAATAAATTAGTATTTATCGCATGGAACCAAAATATAATAACTATAACTTGGTTTTTGTTGTTATCAAATGCCTGTTCTTGTCCAATACTTCTAGATCTCGCTAACTTATCACCGGGTACAAAACAAATGCAAATCCTAACAGAAACCTTGAACGTACTGAAGCTAAATTTACATATACGTACACACTGTATAATGTATATTTAGGTATGTACTGCAGCTAGAAACGTGATGTCAAAGCATTCTTTTAGCGCAGTAAAGGTGAACATGTTTTAGATCCGTGTTTCTTTAATTTACGAAATTACTTATAACCAAATATGATAGACTAGCGGCCGCCCGCGACTTTGTCCGCGTATTAATGGGTTTTAGTAGCAATGATGTATCAAAGCCAGCTACCTCTATACCACACGTTTTATAAAAATCTATAAACACGTAAAAGTTCTCCCATACTAATTTTCACTCCCCCAATGAACCACATGGGGGTTGAATTTAAAAAAAAAAGGAGCCTATATGTTATTCCAGAGTTCCAGCTACCATCATTCCAAATTTCATGAAAATCGGTTCAGTCGTTTGAGCGTGAAAGAGTAACAAACATCCATACATACATACATCCATACATCCATACTTACAAACTTTCACGTTTATAATATTAGTAAGGATTTGTATTCCGTCTACTTGCAAAAACTTGCCTGATTAACAGATCATAAAATAAAGAAAAAAACATACTATCCACGGTACAATATCAAGATCTCATAAACAGCAATAAATTACATTTTAAATATGAACCGTTTGAAAGACTTTTCAACAGAACTGTACCAGTACACTACAAACCACTTCTCGCCATAAAATAAATAGCCGATTGTTATTGTTGTGACTGAAAACACAAGCATGCCGGTGTTAAGTAAAATCGACGACGAATAACGACGCGTCGCCGCTTCAAACACTCAAGGTCCTGGTTCTTTATTGTTTTACACTTGTAAGCTGTAATTGGAGCTAATTTCCTATACGACTTTATTTGTGGACGTGGTTTATGTAACCAATTAGAGAATTCGGGCAATCTCTTCGGAAATCGGCGATAAAGTAGGTCGCAATTACAGTCTGTCCAGTTGAAAATACTAGTGCATTCCTTACTTTTAAAAGTGCATTGTGTTAACAATTTGACATTACTGCGGGGAAATGAAGATAAACTGTTATAAAGTGTATCAATTGATTATGCCAGTTACGTAAAATCGATGACTCAATAGTCAAATCAGACATCAAACACATTGATCTGATTCCATATTGAGTTCTGTGTTGTCGATATCGCTATCAAAGGAACAAATCGGAAGGATCATTATTAAAGTCACGATTTCTTGCCAGAAGCCGATAAAGAGCGTTTTGCGCTACATACTAAATATCGCTTAAGGACGCAATATAATAAATAAACTAGCAATAACTAATCTGCTATCGGGGCATGCATTATCAAGTATCATAATATCACACTAGAGTGACTCCAATTAACTTTATGGCTATAAATAATACGTTTGTGCATAGATAGAATCGTTCATACGGTTTTTGCATGCGTAAATTCCATTCATTGTTCGTTGGCAGTGGAACGGGAGAGCAAAAAGCGCAACCGCCTACTACAACGCACAGCGCAACGTTACACTGGTACAAGTAGAAATGGGAAACAGAGTGATTTCGCATGTTAACTCAATAAAATAAGTGACAGATTCTAGCTTCGTGAGCAGTGGACAAGTTTGGAGGAGACCTTAACCTAGTAAAGGGATTACAAGTTAAAAAGCTAAGTAACTCGATCATACTGGCATTGCACCATCGAATTTACTTAACACAAAGTTAACGACAGATTTTCTGAGCTCCTGATAGTTGACGTTATAAATTGCTAGAGATCAAACTTATTTAAATTCAATCTATACTCAATGTTTGAAGAAAGTGGGAAGATATGATTGTTTGCAGCTTTAAGTTTATTGAACCGAGAACAAATACTGCAGGCTTTATAGCCGACTCCGGTTATAATACTGCAAGTTTGTATGCAGTTCGATCACGAACATCGGATATTATCAAAGCAAAATACACTCAATTACATTAATTATTGTTTTCAGCCCAGGTACCAGATACGTATCTAACATGCGCTATGATTCAAATCTTTCTAAAATAGTGCGTCAGTTACGACGGGATGGGTGTTAAAGAAGTTAACTCACTGATTTGCAACGCAGCATTACCCATCTCTACAATCGAGTTCCTTATCGAGTCGCACAATACTTATCTGTGCGCGGCCTGGGAGAACTTGGTTGCTTTTTCGAGCCCATTTCACACAATGCAGCCTTCCCGTTAACGCCGGAATTTTCCCGCGGCATTTGAACGCATGTTCACCCGTTATGTACTACATTTGGATCGCTGTGAGCTATTGTACTTGAAACCTGCGTTGAGGTGCCTTACTTACTTGCAAGTGCTGTCACGGACGTTTTAACTGAGTTTCTTCGTAATTAGTAGATTTAATTATATTAAGATAATTTTCTGCTGCATATCAAATATGAGTAATCACTTCATTATAAACAGTTTAAATTTTAAAGCACATACCGATGTTAAGCGCTCATTTCTTACAAGCCTAGTCAAATTAATATATATAGTCAGGGAGTGTAGACACATTATATTTTTGTACAAACATACGCACGGCTTGCGAAATTGGCAAAGCTCTATTGAGATTGTAATTGATAGAATTGTTTTTAATGAGTCAGAATATGCATAATTGCGCAAAGGAAACATTTACAATCAGATATATCAACGTTTATCACCGCCGATAAACACTAGTATCATTTTAATAAGCTATTGAAATATACCCAGTTTGTCAACTGTCTTAGATGGGTCAGTTTCTCGGAATGTATTTCTATTATCCAGAATAAACAATACGAATGATACCGTACAATTACAAATGTATTATGAGGTCATATAGACGGTGTGTGCGTTTCTAATCAGCGATGATCTCAACGATGACTAGAATATTATTATAACTAGGGGATACCGTAATTTATACATACATATAACTAAACAGATATACATGTATGAATAAGAACCGGGACGTTTTTAGTCATTTATTATTTTTAATTCACAGCCAATGCGGAATTTGCCACTTGCTTTACTGGGCTGGACTCAATTCAGACTGTCAAACAGCATGAGTTAACAAACTAATACATATATGCCAGCCACGACTGTTGCCATTCATGTCAATAAAAGCTAAATCGAAACTCAAAAATTACGATTCTGGTCAAGTTCAGGAAATATACTCCGGAGGCATAGACTTGGTCACCAGATCACCACATTACACACAATCGTTCGGGGTAATCAAAAACAAACCTCATGTCTCGTCTATTTCGGTTGCCCACGCAGTCCGAAGTGTCTTTGGACGATAGCGACAGCGTTAAAGGACACGTCGGGCCTTCTTTCTGACCTTTTGATTCGGAAAATCTATGCTGCCGCTTTCCATCGATTAGGTTCGAAATGACACTGAGCATTGTTCGTCGCCACGCACCACTGCGTTTTCAAATTTGAAATTTATATGTACGATTATTCTACGCTTTAACGGTGAAACCCGGAAAAATATCGTGAGGAAACCTGCACACCTACGAAGAAATTCTTAGGTTGTGTAGTCAACGAACCCGCACTTGGCCAGCGTGGTCGACTAAGGCCTTATCGCCCTAGTTTAGGGTAGACCCGTGCCCCAGTAGTGGGGTCGTATATGGGCTGATGGTGATGATGATGATGATGCCTGTTCGTCGAATTCGAGTCCGATTTCGAGGTATTATGAATAGGGAGGGATATGAATGCTGGTCCCCCCCGCCAGGGCCGGCTTGCGTTGCTAGCTCACTCCGGGGCGCACTCACCGGCCGGCAGCAGCTGCACGAAGTTGTCCGGGAACAGGCCGACGCGGCCGCGCAGCTCGCCGCGCCACCAGCCGCGGTCCGGCGCGTCCTTTGACACTATCGTCACCAGGTCCCCCTCCGCCAGCGTCAGCTCGTCGTCGTTCACCGCCGTGTACGGGAACAACACCCGACATTGTTCCTTCACTGGAACGGAATAGGACGTACAATTGTCTGCAACGTCACAACACAGTCTACTTTTAGTCCTCAAAATCCACTTTATGTAGACTTCTAAAATTCAAGGTAGCAGTGTATTTCTTTTGGTATTAAATAAAAGTACTCAACTAAGCATTTTATAGTGACAGGTCCCAGAATAATGATAAAAAGGTTTTAATGTTGTAAGATTAATCTTTAATCTTTTGATAAGGAATTGCAGAAAGTTAAATAAACATTTAAAAACTAAATCCAAACTGTTTATTTACTCCAATTTCCACACAATGTTGATCTATCCTACATCTACAATATCTAATACACCAGAATCCACGTATTGCAAAAACAAATCGCGCATATTTACCAGGTTTAGGGGGCAGCGCAGGCGCAGGCTCGACGGGCGGCACCGGCTGCGGGGGGTCCAGCATCACGACGAAGTTGGAGGGGAACACCCCCACGCGCCCCTGCCGCCGGCCCTGCCACCAGCCCTCTTCCACCTGACACACATTACATATTAAACACTTATCAGGTTCTCTTTATTCCTTTGCGTATACTAAAATTATTAAAAAAAAATAGATAAATTACAAGGTAACAATAAAATCAATCAAGCGCAATAAAGAATATTGGTGCGATCATAAACATTATTTATAGGTAATAAATATAATGATTAAATAGGTAAACAAATACTGCATAATAGAGTTAAACAACTACATAATATCAACACTGCCCGTGAGTTACTACTCATGATACCTATGTAACAACCAACGTGCATCAACTTTCAAAACAATATAAATATCGTAATTTCCAAAAACCCATATATTGAAGAATTATCTTCAAACTCTATCTGACTATAAATTATTGTTTTAAGCGTTCAACAAACAAAAGTAGTCCTACTCGTCTCAGATTGAAATATAAATAGACGGTATGTTAATACACGATGAATCATAGAGGCGATCCCTATATCGCTAGCGAAGACCTACGTATCGATTGTTTATTGTTAACGTTATTTAAATATGTATGTACAATGTACATGTACACAGACCTGTATGCTTGTGTGTGTTGTTACAATTTTGCCAGGCGAGTAACGCTACCGGTTTAGTTAAAAAGAAATGTCTTCTTTGATCTTTATTTCAATATCAAAAAAATATTATTAACTTCCAATATTTGTAGACAAGCTACATTATATTATACAACCGAAAGTTGTATTATACAATGTAGATTGTCTAAATTTTGTTAAAAAATATATTTGACCCTAATAACATTTCTGTATTCATTAAAAGCTTGAGTCGAGATAACGTACGATATTCCGGCGCAGATTGGTTGATCTTTCGAGCTATCAAATTAATAAACATTGACCGCATCCATACAATTTGTTTAATGGGTCATTGTCCTCGATTCGTACAAACGCGCATGTGAGAGGAAGCCAGGTCGCGGTTACAATCGGGAATGGAATAAATCAGAAACCCCGATTCTTGATTCGATTCACACATCCTTAGGAAGGAAACGGCAATTTGGTGTCGTTATGTCCCAGCCACAGTATATTCCTTGCGATACAGCGAGAATTGTGGCGAATATTTTACTAGAGGCCACTAAGGATGTGGGCGCGATTAAGAGTATGACAAGTAGCGGTACCACACTTAGATAAAATTTAATAGGGCCTCTATTGAGAGACGTTATTTAAATTTATTTTACTATTATATCATCATTAGATCTACTCACACAATTTGCCCAAGCAGACGACCAGAGGGCGCTTCCGGCAGTAATGGTTATTGTCTCCGACAAGTTCATAATTATGTTTCGTTGCTGTACATTTCAGAGCCGTGACAATCTGTCAATTCGACCATTTCATTCACCTTGTATACCCTTCCTTCAAACTTCCCCTACTAGCCGGGAACATGGCTGTGGCATTAAGTCTCGGGGGAATGATTCACGACTCGGTTCGTCGTCTCCGCTCTGCGCGGGAAAGTATACATCGAATGGGAGATAGTTAGCCTGTGTAATGCCCGTGAAATACCTAGCGCTTCGCTGATACGGCATCTGAGAAAATTCTGAGCGTAAACTTGCCAGGTTTAGACATGATTTCTCAAGATGTAAGATTATCATTTGAATTTCGCATAAAATTTGGGGCCTTCCATAATAGATAATATATGACACCCAGACACGGGATGAGCATCAATATCATCACAAAGATTTTTTGACCGGGGGGTAACCAGGTGTCCAGGTCCCTGGAGCAAGAAACAGGAATTCTAGGTACCAAAAAGCACCATTGACTCAGTCTAACTGAGTTATTCCTTATGGCATATATGCCATAAACATTAAAATGAACTTGTAAACCTATGAAACTAACTTACTGGTGCACTTAGTAATGAGAACGTGCCCGTTACACATTTATTCTGAGAAACCTATCATTTCTACATACTAACAATAAGTAACAATCTAATCTTAGTTTAGTATAGCAGTGCCACAAGCAGTTAGTACGAGTATAAACGATAAGCTCTAAACACTTATGTTCTATTATCAAATTATCAAATACTAAGCCAGCGACTTCATCCGCGTAAAAAGGAGACTTAAGGCAGCATTTTTTTATATATCCGCGCCTACATACGCCTAGCAAGCGCTGAATGGCGCGTGATCACGAAATAAAAACGGTTCTTATGAGTTAATCTTAAGAGATAGGCATTTACTGTTGCGGACTTATTTAAAGAGGAATAATTCTTTCATACATGTTTGTGTGTACCTATCTTGAACTGTTTTCACAGCGCACGCAACGAAAGCCCTCAAAGATGAATAATTTTACCCGTTTACGCAACACAAAAAATATTTTTCTATTAGAACTATTAGTTCTTGAGATTAGCGCGTTCAAACAAAGAAATCAACTCTTCAGCTTTATAATATTATAGTATACATTAGTATATGTAAGATACTACTCGACATTTGCACCAATGACCTTCACAAAGGGAACCGATTTTACTACCTACTATTACTAAATATTACATATATTACAGACCGTAATGATCAGCACAGAACTATTTCTCCCGAGTGGGAATCGAACCCACCACCCTCAGCGCAAAAGGTTTGAAAAATTTTGATGGAAAAAGACAGATATAACTTATCTATTTGTACATGTATCAGTATACG
The DNA here is from genome assembly GCA_039566165.1 of Maruca vitrata. Lineage (NCBI taxonomy): Eukaryota > Metazoa > Arthropoda > Insecta > Lepidoptera > Crambidae > Maruca > Maruca vitrata. Next base: position 6,342,695 of record CM076919.1, read on the forward strand.
TTTCCCTATGTATCATACGCTGTTCATCAATATTGCCACCAACTAAAACACAAGCTCTATATAAATCCAGCTCACCTCTCCAAGAACCTCGAGGACGTCTCCGACGCACAGCGGCAGCTCGTCGGGGTTCGCGGGCTGGTAGCTGAACACGGCGCGGCACCGGCCCTGGACACCGCTACCACTCCTGCGCACAGACAATAATAATAAGGCATCCGCCCGATTCTCAATGAAGATCAAATTCAAATTCAAAATATTTATTGCGTGTCACACGTTATTACATAGTTGTTATATAAGGTAAAGTCCGTTATGTGACGCCCCGTAGGGGCACAGCAACATTTACAGAGCGCTAGTAATACATATTTAGTTATATGATATATAAATATTCATAATCACAAGTTTAATCAATTCTTCTTCTATTCTATTCCAATGTAAGATCACTGATGATCACACGCCAAGTGCGCAGGACATATTAGAGTATGCGCGCAAACACAAGTGACACGTTCCCTAATTCTCATAGTTCGGTGAGACGGAAATCCGACATGATGAGATGAGATGAGAGATCGGGCGCAGGACCACCGGCTTAAAGTGCTTTCCGAGGCACGGGCGTGCATCCGCCAACGTCCTAACTCCGGGCTGAGTAATTTCTTAACAGAATAACTCACAGAAATTTTGCCCGACCCTGGACTCGAACCGGGGACCTCTCGGTCTAAACGCAGCACTTTCTACCAATAGACCAACGAGGCAGAGACAATGAAACATGTTTTAGTTGTTGTTTTGTGATTTGAAAGTGTTCCAAGTATATTAAGATCCCAGAACCCCCCGACTTAGGTCTCATACTCTGATAGAAATATGTAAAAGAGCCTCGAGGCAGTTAGTACGCATATTGCCTTATGGAAATAGACTTTCCTTTTCCAGCATTTCAGCTTTTTCAGCAGAAAAAGACCCCATGATATTTTTCAAGACTCATTTCTAATTCTCAGTTCAATTATGAGTGTAAAGTCTTAATATTTACGCAACAAGTTTGATAAAAATCTAGACAAAGCATTAAAATCTCATTGTTAGTTAAGGTGAAGAGTTATATGGACTTATCAGAGGTAGAGTCGGTAAACATCTTAAGCAAATAAGGCCACTGTTTTAACTTGACAGAAAAGAAGCTCTACTATGTACATAGACAATAGACCCCATCTTTATTGGTCGATTCACATGGATCTTAGCAAGAATTGGCTTTATTAGGTAGGTCCATAAACTTATCAAGCGAGAAAAAGTTCAGTCACGAATGTCAAATTTCACAAATACCTTAATAATATCCTTCATGAAAAGATAAGTACCAAATCGAAAAAATATATTACAATTCATTAATTTCGATCAAAAACAAATCTCAGACAAAACAGTAAAATCCCAGCATTAGTAAAGTGAATGTGACTCATACGACTTTCGCGATTCAGTAATACTGGGAAGACAATAAATACACGTCATCATTAGTCAATTCACATGAATACGTATAAGTTGTAGTTGCTTACACTTCCCTTCACGATGTGCAATATTCACTATGCATATTCTTTGAGAACATTTCGATTTGATTTCTTATAGTACCTTGCATCACTATTAACCACAGATAACATAACTATCTATTAACTAAGTACACACATCTTTCACTCTTTACTGTAATTTAGGTCATATTTAATACACCAAAAATTAAATCTAACACACAATCACTCAGGACTTGACAAGAATTCGAAATCACTAAAAAGGGCCTCAGTATTAATAAAACTAGTTTAGGAGCACAAATTGATTCCCCAATTATTTCTGAATTATACTGTCCATTAGCTATGCCAATTAATATGTGTCTAACATTGTTCCAAATTACAATATTGTAGGTTTTGCCAGTGAAGCCTTTATTTACATGATACGTCACTATCTTTGTAAACAAAATATATGTAGTTGACCAACCAAATTTAATTTTACGCTTACTTAGTAGATCAAGTAGGCAGGGATCTACTTAATTCGAAAGAGATTTTAGTAACGTTCGTGTGATATTTATAATTACGATAAAATAAAATTTTGAAGTGCGGGGGAAGTTTTTTATAAAAAAAGAAAGTGTTGAAGTACAACCATGTTGCATTATTTTATCGGATCCCTGATTAGTGTGTCGATATCAATGCCCTTCCCATAAATACTTCTACTAGAATCCTAGCCATTAAAACTTCAAACTAAGATTGACCTAAGTCTAACATAACCAAACAAGCTTGTTTTTTGTGTTGGCCTTTACGTTACAAATGAAGCGATTATACCATTCATGAGGCTTTGTATTCATAGTATACTGTAAGTAGGTACACTGAGAAGGTCCCAAAAGGCAGTGGCAAATTTTATAAAATTATGATCTCCATTTCGATAGTAGTCCGGGCGGTTTCCACATACCTTCTAAACTGTATCTTATTCCAAATCTTGTTCATTGACCGAAAAACCTTTAGTTACAACTATTTTAGCAGGACACACAACAAACACTGAGTGAGACACCGCACCTTATCGCCACCTTATCCGGACTGATAAGATACGTGCGTAATCATTATTATTCTGCTAATCGAAAAAATATTGAAATAGCCGACACGATATCATTATAAATTACCATTGAATCCATTTCTGTGCATTGTTTGGAAACTAGTTTGAACGCCAATATGGCCAATGGCCACACATTATACTATTCACACCTCTATGAAAAAAATAACAAGGAAAAGTGACGAAATCATCCGAGAACGCACAAAAAATACATAAAATATATTGAATAGAGTATGTAACTTACTTCTCTTTACCCGACTATGGCTTGCAAACCCACAGGAAAGTTAATTTGAAAATAGTATGGAATGGAATGTCTCTATGATATGATAAGCACAAAAAATACATACCGACTCTTAGACGGTTAAAATCAAGATGCAAAAGTTTTTCTTTCACCTAAAGACCTCTTTCCACCATCACTTATTAAGTGTACTTGATAAATAATCATTTTATTTCATTGTCTGATGTTTTGATTTGCTTTGACTCAAACGAGTCAAAGTTATTTCTCATTAAGCGCTTTTGAGTATTCTGCACTAAATCACGTTTTAATCGTGAAGGCAATAAATCATTTAGTTATTACTCCAACACTTATGGTTACGTCATCTTTATTTACAAATGGTGGTACACTAGCATCCACAACTTATGGCGGGTGTAGGTAGGTACCACAATTCACGAAGATGACATCATTTATAGAGACAACACATCAATGGGTAGCTTTGAAACTTCTATTTTGTACGCATCGTTACGGAACCTGTTATCTGGAGGTCCAAAATGGACCGGTCAACTTCAAATATGACGCAAACAGTAAGCATTATGTTACCGCAACAAAAAGCAAACAGAGACTCACTACTGCCTATTCATAGTTTTAACGATAATCGCATACAATAAGTCACTGTTTAAAACGAAATAAAAATTAAACTACTGATTGATGTTAACATAATAATGTTACGACATTATGATAAAGTGTTACCACTTCTAAAACATTACATCGCAGTAATACAAAACTTGTGGTAATAAAAAAATATATTTTGTATGTAGCGTATTATTATATATACACAGGACTTTCGCAGAATCTCCGAAAACCCGTATACATTGTAGCTTAAGACGAAAGAATAAAGTGTAGTTTATAACTAGCATGATTTGCACGAATGCTTCTATTTATTTACTTTTACTATTAATATTTAGTCACTAAATATAAATTATGAACGAATACAACATTTACATGAATAGGCTACAGAAATACAATCAGGCCGCTAAAGCTTACCAAAGAAAGTGAAACTACATAAAATCCATCCGCGATAGAAATGACTTCCGTAATCTAATCTGTGCAACGACGTGAAACCGTCACCGCTGAACTATATCAACTCGAAAATATAAAACGGCGGTCGCAATAAAACGCGAAAAACAAATGTTAATACCAAAACGGACATGAATTACAAAACCGCTAATATGTGTGTCAATGAACCAAAGACGTGTCGACGTATCATATGGTCGTAATGTCGAAACCAGTTCGTAAGGATCGCGGACCGTGGCTGGATTGGGAGAATTGCGAGTAAATGTCAATGTTTAACTGTAAACACATTATGTAAGCATTCAGGTAAGGCCTCAAGAAGGTCGCATGCGAATTAAAATTGCTAGGACGGAACTAAACTTCTGCTGAGTATATTTTCATGTTTTGATTTTACTCGGTCAGTAAATAATACATCTTAACAGTTGGTAAAGTGCTGAATCGTCGACCAACCTTTTAAAGCTATAAAGCTGAGTGTTCTGGTGATCGGTAAAATGCAACTGCACAGTAGTATCGCAATCGGAATGACGATCAAAGACATGACCAACTAATTAGTCTCAAATCAGTAACAACACATCCAACAGAGTATTAATATTTTATACTCTGTAGCTAGTGAATCTAACCACATCAAGTTGATATAGAAAATGAACTGCTCCTAAGCCGATTTTGTCCGTCTATTTAGTGTTTGTCACCATTGAATTTTGTTTAAGCCGTAAAATTTAAACATATTTTTTTTTCATTTATTTTGGCATATCACATGATTAATCCAATAAGAATGGAGACATGCTAATCGACATTATAAGAAGAGAAAAACTCAGACGTGACACTTCATTTGGAAGAACAAGCTGTCGAACCACTTGGAGATCGCGCAATAAAACTTCACAAATAGACCTTAGATATGTTCAAGAAAATCCAGGTATTTCTCAAAATACAACGTCTGACCACGAACTAATATTAGCGTCACTAAAAGAACTCACGATGAACAACAATTCCAATAAGAGACGGAATTCTATAAGAGACCAAAGTGGATCTAACAAGGACTCTAATGAGAACCTGAGAAACTTCAACCGACAACTAGATTACGAGAGACTAAAAAGCGAAGCCCCGCGCAAAAATACCAAGAAGAAATTATTCAAAACATCACCAACTTTCCACAGGACATAAGAGGCAAAGCGAAGCCCCGCGCAAAAATACCAAGAAGAAATTATTCAAAACATCACCAACCTTCCACAGGACATAAGAGGCCAAGAAATAAACCAGCTACTAAACCAAAGAAATAAAATTTATTCGAATATGTTACTATGGCCACATACTTAGACTGAACTCCCCACATACACTACACACAGCCATGAAATTCCGAGCCAAAAAATACGAAGTAAATATGGGTCTGCCCCATATTTACATCGATCGATTCGATCTCACACGACTTAGACTACTATAACAAAACCCACGACAAATGGCGCGAACTAGCCAGGGAGAAGGCCCTACAAAAAAGCGAAGCACGCATCTTCGAAGCCGAAGAATCAGACAGCGAGACCGATAGCTGCTCTTCAACGGAACCCGACTAAACAAGCAGAAATCTAAAGATCCTACTACTATGAACTATATATTCTACTCTACATGCACTATATAATTTCCCCGCTATCTTTATATTAATATTTATCTATTTTATACAACCTGACTAATTATCATTATTATAAAAATACGTATATATTAAGCTAACAACCTCCTTAATCCAATTACCTATACTGGTTGCTACGGTGAATACCGGCCTGGTTACGGTCGGCCGGCTTCGGCTTGCCGATCTTCCTTTCTCATCCTAAAGCATGCATCTTTCCTTACAAAAATTTGCGCCCCCTGGTTTGCCGGTTGGACCGGACTCGTGGCGTAATGCCATCGCTGGGTGAGGTGTGTCGTATCGTATCGTATCGTAAACAGTCATTACAGAAATAGTTTTATTTTAAATCTAGACATACAAAAAGACAAACGGATTTTAATTCGAAAATTGATTTTTGACAAAAGATGCTGAGAGTCTATTTTGTTATTGAGCAATTTGTATAAGAATACTACATCGAATTGTTTGCGGCGATTGGTGAGAGATAAGAGACGGTAATTAGAGAGAGAGACTTGATATGGTTCATTTTTAAAATTACGATAGTTTAGGGTTTTTATGAATTTCCTTTGTACCCTTTCGATTCTATTGATATGACATTAATATTATTCATAAACTTATGTTTTTGGAAAACTCAGAGACCCAATAAGAAAGCGAACTACGAGATATTAATGACATCATAAAGAAGGTTTTTACGAGTACCTCCTAGTTGTTTCGTAACGCTATCAATTCTTGATCCGTAAAACGAATCACTTTCGGAAAACTTAAACGGATTTCCTAAAGACATTTTATAGAGCGTAACAACGGAATCAGCGACAACCGCACAATAATATTGGTTAAACGATTTAAAAAGAGGTGTGGACAACTTTCTATTATTTAAACTAGCCGTAGATTTTGCATCGCGGTTTGGCGCCGTCTCTAGTTCAATCCGTGAAAATGGATCCAAAACTTAATGACTATAGCAAGGTAGCCGTCGTTAATGCGATGTATATTTTGCTTGACATTTTGTATTGCATTTAGTCGCTAAGGTTGATTTGATTTATTTGATTACCTTGACATACCATCATTTTCTCATGAACTTTCGAGTTCGTAAAGGAACTCGTACTCGTAACTATAAATGCCTCACACTCGTTAAGGTCTCATATTGAAAGTAATACTTTGAGTTACAGAGGGCCTACCATGAGTTGGCTATCGTAAACTTACGTACGTTAAAAACCTATCGAGTTGTTCTTTTTCATATGGCCGATTGTAGTTCTTCGCGTAACCACCAGGCGGCGCTGTACAAGTTTTTCATAGACATATTTACGTAGGCGATATCGAGCGCGTAAGTTTTAAACTCATGGTAGCCCCAAAGTTTCATGGAGTATTTTACTATAGACAGAAATTTCTACAATCTCATAATACAAAACGTCATAGGTACTATCCAGGATAAATAGGCTGTTACTGTCTTCAATAATATCAGTTTCAAGGAACAAAGCAGTTAGTGTGTGTCATCAATTTGAACAATATTGCGGTTGGCCGAAACAAACGGTTATTCATATATTTGACGATTTAATTTCCGCGAACACCCTTTAACTAGTGTCAGGGAAAAGCAAATTATAATCTATTCGGATGTAGACAACAGGAATAATTCCTGCAATTGCAATCTAATATTTTTTTTAATTTACATAGTATGTATATGAAAAGCATTTTTATTAACTGAAGCTTTGTCATGATAATAATTCGTCAAACTAAAGCAGATGCTGTGTGAATGGGACGAATAAAGAAAACGAAGACAAAAGCTTTTTCGTGAACCCTGTCAGTATTTTACCGGTTTTGTTGAATCCATTGCTTGTACATTTCAACCACTTACACAAATGAGTTGATTTTGATTAAACATATGTTCGCAGGAAGAGCGTCGATAGCCGAATAGTTTTGGCAATCCATTTGAAAGTGTCATTGATGCTTTGACCATTGAAGAAATTCTAAGACTGAAGAAGAAGCAGTTACTGCTTTTTTTTCCTTACTGACTACGATGATGGCTTAGAGTAGCCTTGTCATCATCACCGGACTTGCGGGGGACCGATATTGCTTACTTTATTGCCTTACTTTAAGGTAGGGATGAATTTGAAGGAAAACATCGTGGGAAAACCTGCAAACTTGCGAAGAAATTCAAAGGCTGTGTGAAGTCGACCACCCGAATGGGGTACTTTTTTTCCCAACTGACTACGATGAAGGCTTGGAGCCTTGGAGAAGCCTTGTCATCATCACCAGACGTGCGGAGAAGCGGATGGCTCTCACCCCTAAACCGGACTTGCGGGAAAACGGATGGTTCCCACCCCTAATCTCGGCCAGCGTGACTGAGGCCTGATAGCCCTAGTTTAGGGTAGTCTCGTGCACACATCTAAAGGCTGATGACGAAGTTAGGGTTGAACCCTTCGTTGGTAACGTATATGGACCAAACCAAAAAGCTCATATGATTACAAACGCCCCCTGGTATGTCACAAACGAGCAACTGCATCATGACCTACAGATTCATACAGTTAGACAGGAAATTACCCGGCATACAAAAACTTATAAAGAAAGAATCTCAAACCACCCAAACCGCCTAGCCAAGGAGCTGATGAAGGATAACAAAATGACACGTAGACTGAAAAGAAGAGCGCCTCAGGATATGCTTAAATAGCAACAAGAATAAAGTAGGGATGTGACATAGGTCACATACCGAGCATGCCATTACAAGCCCCAACATACTTACTATTTAATGTCCCAACACGGCGACAGATTGTAGTACAGAAACAAACAAAAAAAAAAAAATATATGATCACATACCTATTGTTGGTCTGTTCCGTGAGCACAGAGACGAAGTTGTCCGGGAACATGCCGCGGCGGCCGCGCAGCTCGCCGCGCCACCAGCCGCCCGGGAGCCGTTCCACATCGCGCAGCACGTCCCCCGGCCGCACGGACAGCTCGTCAGCTTCCGACGCGTCGTACGCGTAGTTCGCTACGCACGACACTGGAACAAGAGACGAGCTCGTAAAAAGAAAACCATCTGGTTCGAAATACAAACATTAACAGGTCCACAGTCCCACGGCCTACTTTATCATGGGCTGTGACATTTTTTTCTTTTTTTTTTTAAATATTACACAATGATACATTGATCTGATCCCGTGGTAAGTAGCTTAAGCACTTGTGTTACGGAAATCAGGATCAACAGTGGATACACAAATAAACTTAAATATATTTAATAATACACCCAGACACGGAACAAACACCGATGTTCGTCACACAAATATTTGTCCCGAGTGGGAATCGAACCCACAACTCTTGGAACCGTAGGTTTTGAACCTGAGTCACTAACCACTGTTCCACCGAGCCAGTCACATTAAATTTATACTTCTCGGACAGTGCACTGGTTCATCCTATTTGACTGGCTTGATGGGTAGTCATCCTATATCAATTGCCAAATATCATTATTTTGATTCACATTCAGTTTCCCACTTGGGACAAATGTCGACATCAGTGCATGTTTTGTGTTACAATTTCATAAGCTATTTACCATGGGATCAGATCAATGTGTGATGTAATATTTTAAAACTCTTCTACGTTATTAACAAAATATGTTATTGTTATTATTAATGCTTCTACTAATTATTAAATCTAATTTTCTTTTTTTCTCAGCGGAGCTGACATAAATTTTCTGATTATTCTATCTATTTGTTACAACAATTTATATATATTATTAGGACAGCCAACAAGAAAAACACTGGTACAGATTAATAAAAGTGAATAAAAGCAACATAAACTTAAAGCTAAGTGCTAATCTTAATTTTTAACATCAAACTATGATTCCATGTGTAAGTAACCATATTACACAAGCAAGTAGTAAGAATTTTTTTAATTGGGTGAGTAATCTTTCAAAAATCAAGAATCCTTACTAATATTATAAATGTGAAAGTAACTCTGTCTGTCTGTCTGTTACGCTTTCACACATAGACTACTGAACCAATTTAAATGAAATTTGGTACAAATATAGTACAGAGCCTGAGAAAGGACATAGGCTACTTTTTAACCGACTGCTCTATAAAGAAGTAATGTTTTACCCGTTAAACCTCTCTACGCTGACGAAGTCGCTGGCAGAAAGCTTGTAACCAATAAATAGGCACAAGTGTCTATAAAATTCTTAATTATTATTGCCAGTAATGTAGAAATTGGAGTTGGAAGCTGATTAATCAAATTAATTGAGAGGGGGGTCTATTTATACTTCGTATTATTCGTATTAGTTAAGAGTGTAATTTAAGAAAACACAAATCGTCAGATATAGAAATACCTTATAATGTTTACAAATACATCATATGCCTCCACCAGTCAACCATCACAGACAAAATATATCTTAACACCGGCAAATTAAGACAACAAAACAATACAAATATACTTTGTTTTAATTGGACTGATTCCCATTGATAAAAAGAGGACCGAATGGATTGATAACAATAAATTGAATTTATCCCAAAATCAATTCAAATATTTGGTATCTGGACTTACTTACCTAGTCTTAATCTTATTGGAATTTTACTATAGAAAAAATATCATATGTATTGAACTTGGCTAGTCTCAAATTGTGAGTAATTGTGCAGAAAGCTTAGGGAGCTTCATTTATAACTGTTTAATCAAATATTGCCTTAATATTCATCCTTTGCTCGTAATATTATCCATATGGGATCAAATAGGTGGGTTAAATTCTTTAATTATATATAACAGTTCTCTTCAAAGTCTATGTCAAGAGCTAACCCATATTTACAACTTAAGAAAAGTATGTAACCTACTTTCTACATATTAAAATGGTAACTGTTCACAACCTTTAGCTTTTATCAAACGGATTGTAAGTAAATCTTCAATGTTTAACTGTTGTGAGTAATACTTATGATATACTTCTCATCTACAAGCGTTCCGCGTTTTGTTTATTAGCATTAAGCATTCATATGACATCACAATGTGAGGAACATGAGTCATAAGTATACATACAGGAATTTTCAACTTTAATATCGTGCCAAATGTTAATCGAACAGATTAGTGCGCCCTAAGAGCATTGAACTATTTTATTGATAAGAAATTTGACAAAAATAAGATAAACGTGAATTTGTGTCAGGTGACGCCCGAACTCCTAACCACAATACCGTTATTTAAATTATATTTAAGCGGTACAAAGGGGATCCCAGACTTTCAAGAATTAAGTTTAGGGCATAATACGTCAGCTGAATCCATGTCGTGAAGTACAGTTATTCATACACAAACAGACTTGAGCCTATAAGAACCATGAGCTACGCACCTTTTTGATTTGCATTTGTCTCCATTTCAAACAATAAAAACGTATCACATTATCACAACACATACACTATAACTATTCACACCATGCACATTGAGGAATAGGGTAGCTTTAATTCGTAAATATTTAATAAAATACGGAAGAAACGCCAGACACAACTTCACTGTTTTCACGATCACGTCAAATAACTTTTTTTGTGCAAGCGAGCTTGGCTTGGGGTTACAACTTTTTAAGCTGACAATCTGCAACGATTTGTGTGTCGTTTTCGTTTACACTTCAATCAAGGTTTACTTCCGACCGATGAAACAAGTAAATTTTTTATGAGAAGTAATTATTGTGTATGCCATTTAAAAATTAGTTTGCAATAAATAACCGCTAATGAATCATTTGGTCAGCATACTAAAATTTGTATGCTGACCAATAAGCAATAATTAATATCAGCCATCCATCGACTGGTATCGTAGACAGAGACAGAGTATACATGAACTTACGGTGTTTATATCAATAATGATGCCAAGGGTTTCATATTATTTTAATGGTTAAGTAGAAATTGTTTTAAGCAAATCATATTTTGTAATTAAATAATAAAATCTTTATTTGAATTACAGATTTACAAAGGAAAAGATATCAATGTTGTATGTAGAATTAAATGCGTATCATATTACCAGAGATTCCCAAACTAGGCAGACCTGTCACTTGGGAAACCAGTTTTCCATGAAAAACATTATTTATGACAAAAATTTAACTAAAGGTATATAAGGCGAAAATGCAAAAATTAAAATTGTAAAAAGAAAAAGGAACAATTAAAAGCTGCATGTAATATGTCTGTGGTGTGTGTGTGTGTGTGTGTGTGGTGTGCGTGTGAGTGTGTGTGTGTGTGTATGAGAGAGAGAGAGAGAGAGAGACTTAGTGTGTGTGTGTATGTAAGATACTCGTAGTTGTCATGTGTTAGTGGTGTATAAAATATTCAGTGTCATCTTAGTCACAGAGTAGCAGAAGACGTTCAACAGTAACTTTCAATTGTTGAAACAAATTGAAATAATAGTATTTATAACTAATTTTGCCCTAAATGTCCCTTACCTTAATTGATATATCTAGTATCAATTATGCTGATCAATTTAAATGTAATAACTTTTAACAATATTTATTGCAAATAAAATTACATATTTAGACATTAGATGGATTGATTGAGGATTAATAAAAAAATAATTTGTTTCATCAGTCGGAAGCTCGGAAGTAAACCTTGATTGAAGTGTAAACTAAAATGACACAAATTGTTCTAGTTGATGAATTGGGAATGAGTGAGAATAATAAGTCCCAACACATATTTTTCTTTCCCTTGTTCCCAGCGGGGACAACAGGTCGAGGATGGCCGGCAATAAACCTTCAAACCAGCCAAGTCAAAATGAGTTCATTTTAAAGCTCACTATTAATAATCACTCTTTTAATATTTCCAATTTTTAATCAAGCAATATGGAACAAGATAAAAAAGATCTTTTATAAAGAAAAACAAATACAATTGAAACTCAAATAATTTATTCTCAAAGTTGCTAAATTAAATAATCACATGATACTTTTTTCACTTTTTAAGCGGACCCACTGAGTCTGCAGGTATACCCAGCTCTTCATCCGTCCATGTGCTAGGGTCAATGTAAGTCCAGTCACCCTAAAATAAATTTGATTAATTAATTACAAAATATATAAAGACAATGAATGAATAACAATATGCAGAATTATTCAAACAAATCACAGATATCTAGGCTTCTAAAAAGGCTTTAAAAAAAGTGTCAAGCTCTTTTTAGTGAGCAATTTTAGAACTACTATTTTATGAGTCTTTAAAAGAGACTTGCAAGCTTTTTGGACCACTATTTGTTTTACTAATGCATAACTTATATCTAGTAGTAGTAAAAAAATTGCACTACATTTAGAGATACAGTTTTCTGTCCAGAGACTGGCAAGTTAAACAGAACTTCATATTGCAGAAGGCTGGAGTAATACTTACAAATATATGTTCTGGTTCTGTAGCACAGTGGTATGTGATCCAATACCAAGCTAAGCCTCCTAATACATTAGCTAACAACAGTATTTTCTTGTTTGGCATTGGTGGTGGCACACGATAAGTCCACACTCTGAAAATAAATGAAACATTAATGGTGAGACCATTAAATTTATCGAAGTAGACCCTACTATAAATTTCCAATACATTTGTTTATGAAGACGCGACTTTTATACTTGTATCAAACAAAATGAAATATATGAATTATCACCATGAAATCAGGATCAGTCCAACATATTTTTTTTTTGTGTTTGATAGAGAAAATTAAAATAAATAACCTCTTATTCAAAATTATGACATAACACCTTACCCATGGCCAGCGTTTCTTTTTGCCTGTTTTACATTATCAGCAGCATTTTTAACAGTGCGTAGTAGTAACGCTCTTGAGACCAACGTTCGCGATAGCATTTTGAGCTGTTAATTTCAGATGTTAATGATATTTTCTGCCAAAATCTAACAAAAATAAACCCTGCTCCGAATCAGCAGTCAAGAGTGTTCCGATGACGAGATTTAACAATATATTTATCACAACACAGTGATGAACGTTATTTTTAGTATTAGAAACCGTAACTGAGAACGGGACTCTGTATTAGTAGAGACATTTCAAATACTATTATTATGGAACAAGCCCGTCTTGACATTTTACTTTTTTCTTAATTTGGCAGAAGAGTTTTAATTTTTTTTATCCAATTAATTCCTTTAGAAGAAGGGATGTAGCCTTACAGCCTAGTCGCTAGTAGTTTCGTGTGGCAGCCGAAGCCAAGTCTAGAAGAGTTATACATTGAATACAGTTTAGTATAATTTGTAGTCCCAGGTGGAATAGATTGGATAAAAAAAAATAGTAAAGTTGTGGGTTTGGATTGTTGATGAAATGTACCAAAATAGTAGTAGCTCAATCAAAGTAGCGAAATAAATGAATTCATTTATAATAAATCTTTATTAATAGCAATACAATCAACAATGGTCTTGATGGATACATTTTAAACACGTAATTAAAGTGTGTATGTATCTCCTAACTTCAGGGTCAAGATAAGTACAGGAACAGAATATCCTGGTAAAGCATTTAAGTAACAATTTCTCGTACATATATCTTTAATTTTATGTTATGGGCTTGAATTGAAACTACAATTAATTTAAAAATCTAATTCAATAGTTCATAATAAATAGTTCTTCTTATACTAGCTGTATAATAATTAAATCATATTCTACTTGACTGTATCTAAATTTCAAGTTCTTTAGATTTTAATTTTTTTCCTGTTTACTTTGACAGCATGGCCTCTGTTCACTTTCTTCTAATATTGCAGTTTCATTGAAAGGAATATTGTCTAACTTCACAGTATCATCAGTTATTCTGGCTTCTGCAAAAAATGCACACAAAATATTGTTAGATTACCTAAAAAAAATCCTTATTCAATTTTATCAAAAGTACATAATTTTTTTATAAAGGTTTCAATAAATGGTTGATGTTTACTTACTGAATACACCTGGTTTTATTTCTTTTGCTTGTATAACTTGTGTTCTTAGTTCTCTTTCTACATCCTCTCCAAATTTTACCATCTATAAAAAAAAGAATATCATGATTGGTGTGTGTGTGTATCATTAATTTCTAACACTACAGAACCAATTCAAATACAATTGGAATGCAGATCGTTTTTAAGACTAATGTGTATATGTGTGAAATGATTTATCAAATCTACTACTAACTACTCAGTTTTACTTCAGCATACTACTAAGTGCTTGCATCTCCACTGTGTTTATACTACTTGTCTTGCTGTGTGCTTCTTCTGCCATGTTTCATTTCTGTACATTATAGGTGAAAAGATTTGGAATCAATATCTTGACACATACCGCCTTAATAGCATCAACATCTTGAACATGCTTGTTTTTGGAAAATTCTTCATTTATCTTAAGCCTAGCCGCTGTTAGGGCTTTTAGATCACCAGCAAAAACCTTTACTCTTGTGCGGTGTAATTGCTTAAAATTCTTTAGAACCTGTAACAAGTTACATACACAAATTATAGAATACCGTTTTGGCTCAGTTTTAATGCTTTAAAAGGCTGCAAATACAATAATTTTGTATTGGTGATGGTAACATGGTAAATATTTAGCTAGAGAATATACTATTTCATATCATTTGAGAGTTAGTCAGTGACCCTTTTAAAAGCGTTGATGGCCGATTGGTTAAGGTTGATGCTTACAATGTGAGAGGTTCAAATCCCGCCACATACCACTGTGTTCTTCAAATTTGAAAATCATATGTACGATTATTCGACACTTTAACGGTGAAGGAAAACATCGCGAGGAAACCTGCACATCTCAGAAAAAATTCTAAGGTTGTGTAGTCGATCAAACCGCACTTGGCTAGCTGACTTGGTTGACTAAGGCCTGATCCCCTAGTTTATGGTAGGCCCGTGCCCCAGCAGTAAGTACGAATATGGGCTTGTGATGAGTGACCCTTTTGAGTAAGACAAGGTTTCCCTAAACACACAGTACGGGTCGGAGTAATAAAATACTTAGATGTGTACCCAGGATTTATCGGTCTTGCCTGGGACGCACTTCAACAGAAATAATTACTAAATAACTTACTATTTGCCTTAGATTGCTCATGTTTCTTTTTTAATTATGAAAGCAATAAAAGCCCTTTTTGCCAATAATATGCGCTTCAAAGATTATTTTTGTGTAATGTCAAAAACAAATGTTTTTTTATTTGACTGAGTGACTGACATAACAAAATGTGTTCCATACGAAGATTACTCTGCAGATAGAAATACTCTGTATGCCTGGGAGATAAGTACATTAAGAATACCAATGTCAAATGTCATAATTTACCGACCGAGACCGACACAGTTGTCAAAATTCGAATATTTGCCACTATTTTTGTTTGTAATGTACTATGGTATTTTTTGAGAAGTTTCATAAATTTTATAGTTCCTTGGTTTTAGGACTACGCATGCATATTCAAAAATGAAGTTTTCTATTTGTCTCCTCCAAGCTGTTGCATTCCTAGTAAGTTTCTAATAAGTTTTCTTATCCATTCATTTTTACATCACATAAAACACGTTGGCAACGAAGTATCATAAAATAATGATATAGTGGATACTATATCACCCGTCATCTATCATCATCAAATTATTGGGAGCTCATGGCTAATCTCGGGAAAATTATTTAATATTCGAAATATTATTTATTTACAGGATTTATTGGCTGTGGGGTTAATTGTGCCCCTAGTCCCCGGACATGTCAGGAAGATGGGAGCGAACCACATCTATGTGGGTTTGCTTGGCTCAATTTATGCTGGATTTCAGTTAGGTTCTGGTCCCTTGATTGTGAGTTTTCGGAAAGACTATCATCACTTCATCAGAAAAAAAAGCTTCAGACTGCACTCCATAAAGTTTTGTTTTATCAGAATGTTCCAAATACACTATTATTTTAACATTTCAGGGTAGCTTGAGCGATATAAAAGGCAGGAAAAGTATTTTGATGCTAACACTCTTGGTTTGTGCTGGGGCCTATGCCACATTGGGCATAACTAATTCAGTGATAGTGATATTAATAATAAGAGCTATTTTAGGTAAGTTTATGTTTTAGTTATGTTTGGTATTCAAATTTAAAGTAAATGTATTTGAATATAACCTTCATTTAGTACCCACTGTGCACACAATAATTTAAAATGTCACCTGGACAATTAATTAAAATAAAACTTTCTTACTTGAAGTTTAATCAACTTCGGCAATAAAATTATATTTCAGGTCTATTTAAGCAGACACAAATGTTAACTAAGGCCTTAGTACCTGACTATGAGAAAAATGAAAGAAATAAGTCTGCAATCTATGGAAAAATGGCAGCCATATCAGGAGCAGGCATCACACTGGGACCTGTAATTGGTGGGCACATTGCGGAGGATGATCCGGAGAATGGTTTCACATTGATCTCTGTTCTTGTTGGGATCTGCTTCGTAGCGAATGCTGGTAACATCTAACTTGGTGACCTTATGAGTAACATTACTGAATGAAAGTGTCTAACTAAGCAAAAAACATAATTCTTTTGTTTCAGGTTTAGTCTATTTCCTGCCCAAAACGAAGAGAAAAGAAACTGTCAGAGCTAAAATAAAAAAACCAGCACAAATAAATATACTAAGTTCAGTATATAATAGTTTAAAACAATCTGTGATAGAAATGTACAAAATAGAGTGGTCCAAATATTGGGACATTTTTATGTTTAAAGCCCTGGTTGGTTTTGCTATGGGAGTTTATTATTCAAACTATGCTTTGTATTTAAAAACTCAGTACAATCTCTCTCCAAAATATGTAGGATATGTTATATCATTCCAGGGGGTTATAGGGTCAATATCTAGTTTTTACATGGGTTATATAAATAGCTTTTATAGTCAAGACAAGGACTACAGTTTGAGGAACCTCCATGTTTTTGTTTTATTAACAATTTCATTGGTAGGGTTAATTTTATCATTCAATGTTTATATTTATGTTTTATGGTTGGTGCCTCTAGCTATCGGGAATGCAGTAGGTAGACTGGTTACATTAGAAATGATTTTGAAGCGTAGCAATGGGGACCACACTGGGACATTGATAGGTGCATCAAATAGTGTTCGCTCTTTGTCTGGAGTAGTGGCACCAATGGTGACAGGTCTTATTGGGGAATATTTTGGTATATCTTATGTAATATATGCATGCTTATGCTCAACATCATTAGGGTTTATAATGAGTATTTACTCAAGAAATAAAAGGCTAAAAGTTGATTAAAATATCTCATTTGGTTAAGAATAAAATTTACTTATTGTTGAGTTATAAATTGTTACTGATTTTTAATGTGATCTTTCATAATAATTTGTTATTATTTACATATTTATAATATTTAGGAAATCAAACTAGAATATGATTTGATTGGTGCTTGTTTTTATAATATATTTAGCATTATTATTTTCGGTACAAGATTGTAATAAAATGAAAAAACAGTAATAAATATAACAAGAATCTATATTACTTTTTGTTTATCTCTAAAATAACCTAAAATATATTATAACTGTACACTTTTATTCACTTTCCAAATTTTGCATCTGTTTCTTTCTCATGTCCTGAATAAGTTTCTGAATATCTTCTCTGTCTTTCATGTTCTCTGGTGGATAAATCTGCCTTTTAGTGTTGGTCACCCATTCCTCGAAGTATGTGGGTTGGTTGAAGAAATGGAACAGGAAAACCGGGAAAGACATGTACATTGCCATCCTTCCTACTTCTAGCTTCCAGTTGCCCATCGTATAATGTTTAATTTAGGCCCACGTAAAAAATAGGAAATATAATGGCCACAGAGATTTATTTAAAAATTACTTGTTTTTTCGCGATCTACTGATTGCTGTCAAATCACCAATGACATAACTGACAGTATTTTTTTTAAATAAAAGTATTACGTCTTCGGCTACTAGTCGATACAGTCAAACAATTTTTATAATATATACCGATTTATTTATTTTTAAACTAGCTAGCGCACCTAACTAGCTCATTAAAATGTGACGATGAACAAAACACCCCATTCGAAACAGGAACACAAGAAAACTGTTTGACCTCTTAAGGAAAAATTTAAAAGAAAGAAAGAAATGAATGTATTCAGTTACACTTACTCTTAAAAACACACATACATTTGCAGAAAAAAATAAATAAATTAGGTAACTGAAAAGGGATCTGCTCAGCATGTGTCGAGGAGTCGGGGACACCGCGACGCTGGTCTTCGCAGATACCTAATCAGGGAGAGCACGCAGTGCACAGCAGTACCTACTTTAATATATTAAGCGTTACTTAAAGTAGAAACTAATAGTGATGAGACATGAAAAGATAAATATAAATGTAAAAATGAATTTTAAATAAGTTATATTACGATTTTTGGTCGAAGGTAAAAGACGGTACGGGCTAGTGAGCTTTGCTGGTAATAGGTGTGATACTAGTAAATTTCTGCGAGTTTATAATGTACTTCTTATGATGAAATTTAAATGACTTTACACTTGGAGTTATACCTATTGTTCCAGCATTTCGTGGCCGAGTAACGAAAACTGCCACGAAATGCTGCTGTGCTATGACTAGACCCAACTAAGATTTTAAACTTTCGCGTTCCATTACACTGAAATAAGTCTTTATGGGTCTTCACGTGATATTAGGAGTAGCTACTTACTGCCCTTGCTGCTTATAAAATGTCAAAAATGTTGCGTACACCGAAAGACGTTATTCCCTTCCAAACTCCGGGTGTATATAAAATCGATTGCAGTTGTGGTAGTTCTTACATTGGACAAACCAAACGGGCTATAGCCATGAGGGTGAAAGAACATATTGCAGCTGTTAAAAATCGACAAACGAACAAGTCCGCGGTGGCTGAGCACCTATTAGAAATGGGTAGGGGAGAGGGGGGCAGTTTTGAACATTTTTAAAACTTTGTCCTATATCTTAAAATTCTTTAGTTTTATATCGTTTTATATTTTCGCAATGCTTAACCCGACCATTATGCCATAAAATTTCAGTATCATATGAAGAAGAATATTTAAGATATAGCCGTAATATCAATTATAATAGCAGTAGTCAACTGTTCAAATCTGCCCCACTCCTGGGGCAGCTTTGAATTCATATGGGGCAGTTTTGAACTATCCTTAAAAAATGAAATTTAATGACTTTTTATACTTTTTTTTATTATTTTTATTAAAAGAAAACAAATTAGAAACGATTGAGATCAAGTATCATTGCTACATTAGAAATTAAAAATGATAAAATAGTTCAATATGGTGATTGATGATCATTATGGGGCAGTTTTGAACTTTCCTTAAAAAATGGATTTTTAATGACTTTTTATACTTTTTTATATTAATTTTATTAAAAGAAAACAAATTAGAAACGACTGAGATCAAGTATCATTGCCACATTAGAAATTAAAAATGATAAAATATGTACTAGGGAATAACAAACTTCTATTTAAATAATATTAATTAACATACGGAAACAAATAAAATTATTAATTAACATTATGAGGTCAATCAAAGGAAACCCAAAAATAAACGAGATATAAATAAAACTGCAGTCTTCATGTCTCATCAATTTCATTCTCTCTTTTTTTTATAGTTGGGTACCATTATTACCTTTAAATGAAAAAGATACAGATATTTATTCCTATTGAACATTACGCTAACAAATATATTCCATGTTAGAATAAAATAATAAAAAATAATGCATTTTAGCAATCTCAGTATTTAAGACTGAAGGTGGGGCAGTTTTAAACAATGTTCAAAACTGCCCCCTTTATTTTGTTCAAAGCTGCCCCAATGGTCCTTGAAAAACAAAAAACGTTTTCCTTCCAAATATTTTTTTAAAATTGTTAGTAATATCTGCTTTATTGCGTGATATATGAAACCTTCTGACTAAAAAAGTAAAAAAACACTTCATTTGCCTTGAAATGAATCTCTGAGATCCTTACGCGCGAATTTCAAAAAGTGTAAAATTCAAACTCGTAAAAAAAACTCCTCGTAACTCGTCGGCAAGCTGTCTAATGTGAGCAGTGATAAGTGACAGCTATGCGGGTTAATGTTACCACTACCCAAAAAAAAAACTACAAAAATTCTTTACATTAAAGCTTGTTAAATACACTTTTTCAAAGGTGCCCCTGTTCAAAGCTGCCCCCCTCTCCCCTACTAATCATTGGATGGAGCTACATGACCCGAAGGTCCTCTCAACAGATCGTCACTATCACACAAGAATAGTGCGAGAAGCTATTGAAATTAAGAAACACAGAAATTTCAATAGGGAAGATGGATTCAAGTTATCAGCGGCATGGAACCCAGTGATTAGTAAGTGCATACCGCGGAAAGTTACGTCTAATATAAACCCGGATTCAGTGAGTGTTGTGTGTCGGACAAATGTGGGTAGCTGTACAAATGACATTAGTGCTGTTTCGGGGGTGGATCAAGAAATTCACAACCGCTATGGCAGACGAAGACGGGCGGCGCCAGTTCGCTCGCGACCACGATTGGTGTAACCCAGTCGAAACGTCGGGCAGTAAGTAGCTATGTAATTTTGCTACTCCTAATATCGCGTGAAGGGAAAACGTTGGGTCTAAATACTGAAATAAAGACTTATTTCAGTAGACCCAACTAGTCTTTAAAAGGAATACTCAGCTAAGTATTTATTTCGTAATAATTATTTCCCTTCCCCCTTGCTGCTTGTGCTTTAAAACTTCACAAATACCTAATGATAGATGGTAGATACACATTTAAATTCCTAACAACAATATAAATGCAAACGTACTGTATCTGTATAGTCTGTAGGTTTATTACGCATGCACGCAGAAATTACTTTAAAAATAAAATTATTACACAGGTAATATTGAGCCAGTACCTACTGGTGAATGGACAGAGATAGCTCTTTAACCGCCTTCCTATTTAAAGGAGTAGGTAATGTTTTAAGCTGTAAAGTTCAAGGTCAAAGTAGATGAGTGCTTTTATCTCTAGCGCCATGAGTCATGGGTTCGATTCCAACTGGGACCAATATTTGTGTCATTGATATCGGTGTTGTCACAGAGACGAGTACGATGTTTAGGTGTCTTTTTTATGTATTCCATCCATTCATGTGTTGTGCTTAGGCAAGCAACTTAGCTCTAATCAAATCAATGTAGGTATATATATTTTTTTATTTTATTTTATAGGTATATGCTTATATTTATTTGGTATATTAAAAAATAAAATGGTACATGATATAGCACGCTTTCTGCTCTAAAATTTTTGCTTCCCTTGAGGTAGGGATCTGCAAAACCCGTAGGTAATACCCGTAACAGGAATTGTAATTTTCCAAACATTATTAAAAGATAAGTGCCTGGCTGGGTAGGTACATTTTGCAATGATTTCTTGAAAAACAAAAACAGCCTAGGTACCTAGTTATAGGCCCTATCCTGCTGGATGTTGATGGAATCGCGTCGCGTTGCGGGCGTCATCGGCGGAGGCAAATTGCATCGCTATTACAGGAATTTACGCCGTGTAATGGCCCCATTATCCGTTCCCGTCTTATTGCAGGCTCGAGACTAATGTTGCCAGGAACGATTGGGGAGTAATCGGGACTCTAGGACGTTCAACTGTAAATGGAGTATGACTAGAAAGACTTATAGGGGTTTCTAGGTTTTGCAGATAAATGGTAGGTAAAACACGTTCTTATTGTCAAAAGTTTTATTATGGCGAAGGTGTCGAGCGTCTATTTCCGCTGTAGATATCCCAATGAACATTATGCCTAAATATATCTAGTCAGACCTACCACATTACTAACCAACTAACCAACGATACCAAAAAAGTACTCAAAAGACTGTGACGAGGAACGATTTTCAGTATTAATGGCACATTGGTGCCAGATACTTCAAGGTTCAGTATCCCTGTCCTAAGATAGAGCGAGGTGAATATAGCAACACTGTTCAGAGCTAAGGCCATGAATCAAATGAGATTTTTGCCTACCATCATTACTAATGTTGGACGGACAATTTTGTGGCTAGGAGGCAATGTGCAATTGTAAAATTTTATTAAAACTAGTGGTTGCCTGAGACGTCGTTCGTGTGAAATTCATAGTAACTTCGTCAGTCCGTGTCCCCTTCAGCGGGAAGTTGAATCGCGTAAAAACGTCTTACTTATTCAGTTCTAAAGGAACCCTTCAAAATGCAGTGGTGAAAAATTAACCGACTATATTTATGATATTGAAATTTGCTTGCCTACGAGTTAGGTAGATGAACTTGAAGATTCAATGGGTAACTGAACCAATAGATCTAAGCGCAGTAATCTAGACGTATTCTGGGAGGGCTAATAATCAAGATGTTTCCAGTCTATAAAAAAAAACAAATTCTCTTAGGCTTACGTAAGCTGGATCATATTTGTCTAAGTAATCTAATACAGATAGGTCGAGTAAAGTTAAGGACACATTAGGGGGAAATGTTCGCGATATTGTTATATTAGTAATGTCGGGGGATTTCCTTGTATTTGTCTGGCAACAGCGCGCGCTGGCGACGATGGTTGAAATCAGACTTTGTTGCATTGCTCGATGCGTCAACATTGACGACATGTGACGCGAGACTATTGTACCCTGTGTGCCCATGACCTAATAATACTCTGTCGATGGACCACCCTGACTTTATTATATCAGTGGTTTATTATAGCCAATAGCCTCTGCGTGCGCCGTGGCTCGCAGTAAACTATTACTGCAAATTGCAATCCTTTAGCCAACAGATCGCCGATATTTTTTATAGAAAAATTGTTTTACATCGGAGGTGGTTTTTAATGCTTTGGAATTTTATGTTTATGTATTAAGATAGGAGGACATTTTAGATAGATGTCGGTTGATAGTTACCTGAGTAGTAACGTTGGTAGGTAAGTATATGGACTTGCTATTTTTGTTTTTAAGATTTAGATCCGCATATCACCTACTCTACATTCTTCAAAAGAAGGTTACAATTTACAGGAGGTTAAGAAAGCATTGGCACGAATTATATTATTTAGTCTCTACAACAATAATTTAGATACTTAGGTATATGACTAAAACCCGTGTCCGTTAATACTCGCTGACAGATGCTCATCGGCGCTTAATACCCGTCCTACTAGATAAGTACATCTCGAGGCTCTCGTAAAGTTATACCAGTGCAGAATTAATTGATCATCAGTCACACTGGATTACGGATTCGCTTAGGCACGCTCATAAATTGTCATATTAACCACCGCTTAATTTATTTATGCTACCGTACAATTCGAAAGAGGGTTAGTTTATAATCTTTCTAGCGGGATCTAGGGAAAAGTGTTAACTGCCACCGAGGCTTCCTTATTTTAAACACATTACACTATTTTGAAGATAAACCGACAAAATTGTCGTCTAGCTCAGATTTCTCGTGCCTACTTTATATTATTGCGTAAGAATGTACGTATGTGATGACAATAATATGATGCATTCGCTTCTATGAGTTGAATTTTTATAAGTGCATTTTTGGATACTTTGTAATTTCGTGAGATGGTTTATACCTACTCGAACAGTATTCACAACTTTACTGTGACATATACAAATCCGCTTACAACTATTGCTTGCATTAAGACATAGCCGACTATGAAATTGAGTTGTAAGCCTTACCCAATGTTATGGGTATTACGTTTCATTTCCTTGTTTTTCTGCTGGCAGCAGCCACGGTGGAAATTACCCAACATTTTAAACGTGATTTGAAACAATGAGTAGATCGTAAATAGACCTCTTGTAGTCATTAATATAACACTGTACCTACGTCTAGTATTTACTTAACTTCCATTAACTGTTGGTAGTTTATAGCGATATATTTAGTTCAAACTGTTAAGCGTGGGCCCTACTCTTATTGATTGTAGTTATATTGAATTTTTGAATCATTGTTTTATTCATCAATCAAACCCTGGTATAAACCAATGAAGTTTCATTCTTTTTTACTCAAAATCACAGTGTTGGTGTTAGGTATTTAAGCACTAGGTACTTTAATTTGAAAAGTAAATTTCGACAAGCACACTTACTTCAGTGTCAGCTTTGGAAATAAGTAGAACAGGGTAGGTTTATTCCAGCAAAGATAGTCTTAATATCATAAGTCGTTTTATTTCCGCAAACATCGAAGTGGTAACATTTAACGATGACGCGGGCGTGTTTGAAAATCCAGGTAAGTCTTGAGAGAGCTGGAATCAGCGGCCCATATCGAACGGACGGCGAGGGCGCACGATCATTGAGCGAGATATTGGCTGTCTGCAAGTACACCATGCCAACAGTAATAACATGAAATAGTATACAGGGAGCATTACGGCTGTGCTACCTATCACTAGCTGGCGAGCGGCCAGCGTGCGCCGTGCGGGGCTCCGAGAAGTTGAGGGGGTCTAGGAATTGTGGTGTCCATCATCTACGTAAATAGTCCGTTGCATAGGCGTGCGGCACTCCTAATTTTTAAAAGTATTTTCATGTAGGTAATGTGGCTACCTACACTAAGGTCCACTAATAGGGACTGAAAATACCTTACCTCTAGTCAGTTAAAAAAAAATTATACCTACTAATTAAAGGTAGTCTATTTTTCACTAGACCACATAAAACCCTTATGTTTGAAATAAACAAATGTATTGTCGCGACAAAGTTCTAGACAGGTACTGGATTTTGAAGTCCATAAAGGTGTAGAAATGATTTTACTGACGATAGCAAAACTCTTCAGGAGATGGTAATAACTGAACTAAGGCTCAGAGAAAAAAAACGTTTAAGATTATCAGGCTTTTTACAGTCCACTTAACTCAGGTTTAGAACTACTTCAGCCGTTCTTTACCTTGCCTATATACTTAGTTTGGGCCCTAGTTCTTTGCCAGAGCCCTAGGTCACCTGGCTACGGCTCTGCCCATCAGATCCCGCGGTGGCCGGAACGTGCGGCGTGCTAATGTGAACTGGGCACGATTCCGATTCGTTATCGCCAACATTCAAACCCCAGACATAGTGCACAACTGCTTTTATATAATTTGATAGCATTAAATGGTTGCGGGAGTTCGGTAAATGCACCGCTGATTTTGTTCGTTTTGTCTTTCGTTTGATTTATTTAATATGGGATTTTATCAGGTTTCTCAATTTGGAGCGGACAACTTGAGAATAGTTTGGACACCATGAAAATAGCTAGCGTCTAAGTCCAAGGAGGAGTTGCATACTTATACTCGTAATAATTATCTGTAATTAGTTGCTTGACTGCTGTTTTCGTAGTACCTAACTACCTACAAATGAAGGAAAATACCTTGTGAAGCTTAAAAAAAAATTTAAATCACTTGCCAGAGGTTTCCGGGCGAACGGGTAATAAACTGAGTCGTAGGTATATTATGTCAAACAACCCATTTTCTTCAGGCTGAAGAGGCTAAGACCAAATCAAGAGGAATTAAAAGTTCATTGGTGGATTAACTACATACATGTTTTATAGAATTTTTTATGGGTAACAATATGTGTCACTATGGCAGTTTAGTGTTAAGGAATTTTCATTTAATTGGCTCGCGTAAGATAAAGCGGCTTACGTCTCATTCCGATTGAAAGCCAATCGATTGTTTAACCCCATTTGACACTTGTCAATGGACTACGGATCATTTTCCACTTTGTCTTCATCGCATCAAGGTCAGTGTCAATGCCGTGATGGACATTCGACATCGGTCCATATATTGAAGGATTTGATAGGGGTTGCATGAAAAGCGGGGTCATTGTTTCATAAATGATGGAATGCCTCGGTCAACTTGTCTGATATGCTTCTCATTTACTTAAGCTGATCGACTAACATTTCTCTACCCAGAGCCAACATGCCTACTGACACGTCATTAGGTAATATACACCGTGAAATTTTAGTGGTTGTTTTCCCGTGGCAGAATGACTTGCCTTTAGTAATACCACAGATAACATAACTATACAGATACCCCATCCCATACATTGAAACGTAGACATCATAACTCGGGCATCTCACGCGCCATGTCTGTTTTCCGTCTTGCACACCAGATGTCGCTAGAGCGAGCGAGCCATTCCCATCCAGTGTAAACGCATGTCGAAAAAGCACATCAAAAGATGTCGCTGTAAAGGCTCCCAAACAGCTTTGACGTCACAGGGTCGCGGAATGACAATACGCACGCGCGAGTAACCGAACCTCACACAAGAGCAGGGTTGCCTCTTTTTAAGGAAAACGTCTCGCGCGCAAAATGCAAAGGGCTGTTTACTGCGACACAGTGCGAAAGTGTGTGTGAAGTTGATATTGCTTTGAAGCTGCGTGTCACTTGTACAAAAGGAGTTGTGAGGGCCTTTTTCGATAGAACAATGATTGTTAGGTAAATTATTAATTAGAACATTTTAATCAATTATTATTATTTTTAGTTATTGTATTGGAACAGCTAAGGTAATTATTAGATATTGAATTAATAAATATTGTTATGTAAATTATTACATAACAATAATAATTTAATAATTTACATCACAATATTGATGAGTCATTATTATTGTCGTTTTAATTTAATAAAAACGTCAATAATAAAATAGCAGAGAGCGTGCCGTTAATATGTAACAGCGCCGTGTGCGCGCGGCAGCCCTCTGAGCTTTAGAGCAAGCGCTAGTGATTATATTCTCTTTGGCGCGGCCCGGTCGTCGATAGGCTATCATCGCGCGCAAGTAGGTACATCGTGCCGCGCGAGAGTCCGACAAAACTTTAGGCGTTGTTAAAATGTATTTAAAATAAAGTTGTCATTTCATTATGCGTAGTGAACCAATTGATTTATTTCAAAATGTAATGGTGATTTATGACAATACAGCAATATCTAGAATGTACTTACGAAACGAAAACGAGAAGATACCTACTTAAAAGTTCACGATAATGTATGAGTTAAATAATTTATCTATATCATGTAATTAAAAATTATATCCTTTCTTCTCTGCATGGCTGATTGGCTCGATGGCGTATTGGATAGTGCCCCTGTCTCATGCGTCAAGAGTCGTGGGACTCGTGCGCGTAGGTTCGATTCCCACTCGGAACAAAAATTTGTATAATCGAAATCGGTGTTTGCGCCGTGTTAGTGTGTGCTATTTATATACGTACACAAATATTTGTTGTCGACACACCTCTATCGGCGATTACCTTTCTTCAATACAAGGGAGCGAGGTCGGAAATGTCGTATATTTAAGTTTATTTGTGATACAACCACTTACCACGGATCGGAACATTAAAAGTGATGTTGTGTGATTTTATTTGAATTTATATATTTTTTGAACCAAAACTCGTAAGTAGTTAAGAGAAAAGTATTTAATATAAAGATTTTTATGCCCGAATATTGATAGTTGAATATTTTTATTTGTTGTTTTAGTGCTATTCAAAGGTCTATGTAACTTTTTACTAAAACCCCGTTGCGGAACGTGGTTTTATTATTATTTTTAAGTATTGTATTGAAACAGCCAAGGTAATTTAATTTACATAACAATATTTTATTAATTCAATATTGATGAGTCATTATTATTGTAGTTTCATTTGAAGTTAAAGTAATTCCGAATAATAAATAAGATACGTACTTGCTCAAAATACTTAATATAAAAACGTCAATTATAAATTAGCAGAGCGTGCCATTGTGTGCGTTCGCCCAGCAAAAAAGTATCTATTTCAAAAAAATTATGATGCAGATGTTCTGTGCCTTATCTCGAATAATTCTGCCTGAAATTTTAAATTTGTGCCTCTAAAGGGTTCGGAGTTATTTAAGATTAACTGATTCTGCTGCACGAACGTTCGTCCAGCAAAATATTTTTTATATATTTTTAGTCTAGCTGGATATAAAATATGCAAAAAGATAACTTACATACGGCTGTAAATGTGCCGTAAAAATGAAATTTGTGCCTCTTAAGATTTAAGAGATATTAAGTTTGGGCGAACGTTTTGGCGAATGCTATATATCGGAAACGGTTGGACCCACGTCCCACAGTGATGATTTTTTTATACAGATACAGTATATTTGTGCTCAAATTTTAATAACCATGACTAGCATGGTTTAGGAGGTATGATTTTTTTTCCTAGGAAATGAAAAAGACGAACATGACCAAGGACTTCGCGTTAGTGCCGACAGGTACCTATTATGACGTATTCTCACGATCCTATAAAGTTTTGCCGGCCTGCTACATATCATTGGCGAGTTATTAACAAAATTGTATTTTTTTGAGTTTATTTTGATCCAAATTACTTAGAACAGGAAAACACTATTGTTTATTTTATTTTTATTTTTTATTTATTTATTATTAAAACAGAATGAGTTAGATAACTATTTTTACATTCTGACCCACGCAACACATTTTCTGTGAGCTGGCTTATTACATTCTTAAACAATAATTTTGCCTTATTTTAAGAATACGTATACAAAAAATCAGTTCATTATACCCATTAGATTAGACAAAAACGATAAAAAACCATCCGAAATACTTTTGGTAGATTAAACGACCAAATTCGAGTGAACATTAAAAAGCGGCCTCGCGATACTTCAAGCTTATGTTCCTTATTTGATGGCGTTGTAAAGATATTTAAACAGAACAGATGCGTGATGAATTGTTAAGTTGGAACATATTCTATAATAGAGACATTAAATAACATGTGCTTTTTTGTTAATAATAATACCTACACTTTAATTTGTAGTGTATTATTATATATTACAAATTAATTGTCCGTAATCAGCTATTTGATTGTATGCCTAGCGCGTTCATTAAATGACGACATTCATTGATTAATTAGACCGAACATTTAATTTTATTGAAAAAGCGTCAGTCAACGCAATAAACTAGTTAGCAGATTGAACAAAGAGATCACCTTTTTTATGTCTACTCAAATTTTTCGGGTAATCTATAAAAACATTTCGAATGGTTCTTCATCATTATTGTTTTAATTAACGGGTATACACACAAACAGATTTTTTGCGGTTGTCTAAGAACAATTAATATATCTTTAATGAAAAAATATCACATTTTAATAAAATATGTTCTAACTTAACAATTATGCAACTATCTGTAGTATTTTAATTTCATTAACACCATCAAGTACGGAAGGATAGCTTGAAGTATCCTGCGGCCGCTTTTTAATGTTCACTCGAATTTGGTCGGTTAATAAAATATTTCGAAAGGTTTTTTTAGCGTTTTTGTCTAATCTAATGGGTATATTGACCTGATTTTTTGTATACGTATTCTTAAAATATGGCACAAATTATTGTTTAAGAATGTAATAAGCCAGCTCACAGAAAACTAGCGTTTTCCTATTCTAAGTAATTTGGATCAAAATAACCTCAAAAATACAATTTCGTTCAATCCTATAAAGTTTTGATTATTGGCGAGTTATTACTCGCCAATAATCAAAACTTTATAGGATCGTGAGAATATATAATAGGTAACTGTCGGCACCAACGCGAAGTCCCTGGTTATGTTCATTCGAGGGCTAGAGCCTTTTTTAATTTTCTAGGAAAAAAAATTTAACTCCTGAACCATGCTAGTCATGTTTAAGAAAATTATACGCACAAATATACTGTATCTGTATAAAAAAAAATCATCACTGTGGGTCCAACCGTTTCCGATATATAGCATTTGCCAAAACGTTCGCCCAGCAAAAAATTTAATATCTCTTAAATCTTAAGAGGCTCAAATTTAATTTTTACGGCTCAATTACAGCCGTATGTAAGCTATCTTTTTGCATATTTTATATCCAGATAGACTAAAAAAATAAAAAATATTTTGCTGGACGAACGTTCGTGCAGCAGAATCAGTTTATCTTAAATAACTCCGAACCCTTGGAGGCACAAATTTAAAATTTCGGGAACAATTACTCGAGATAAGGCACAGAATATCTGCATCATTATTTTTTTGATAGCAGCGCCGTGTGCGCGCGGCAGCTCTCTGAGTTTTAGAGCAAGCGAGTTCCGGTCGCGTTGGTCGGTAGGCTATCATCGCGCGCAAGTACATCGTGCCGCGCGGGAGGCGGACGAAACCTTAGGCTTTGTTAAAATGTATTAAAAATAAAGTTGTTATTTTATTATGCGTAGTGAACCATTGACTTAAATCAAATTATAATGGTGATTTATGACAATGCAGCAATATATAGAATGTACTTAAAATGAGAATATACTTAAAAGTTCACGATAGAAGAAATTCGAGTTATTGTGTTAATAATATCTATTTCATATAAAAATTATAATATAGTATTTCTTCTCTGGATGGCTGTTGGCTCGATGGCGTATTAGATAGTGCCCCTGTCTCATGCGTCAAGAGTCGTGGGACTCGTGGGTTCGATTCCCACTCGGGTCAAATATTTGTTTAATGGAACATCGTTGTTTGCGTCGTGTTTGGTGTGCTATTTATATACGTATTTTTAAGTTTATTTGTGATTTGTGATACGACTACTTACCACTGAATTAACACAATGAAAGTGATGTTGTATGATATTTATTTTATTTGAAATATATTTTTGAAGCAAAAACTCGAAAAATATTTTTAAAAAATTTATGACCAATTATTATTTATAGTTGAATATTTTTATTTGTTGTTTTAGTGCTATTCAAAGCTCTATGTAAATTTAAACATCTAATTTCTATTTAAACGGGGACCCTGTTCAGGCGGGGTCAAGAATGCGATTTTTTTCCAATTTTTAAACTAGATAGTTGAATCGTTTTTGTTGCGTTAGGGAATATTTATTACTACAATTCGGAGAAATGTTACCAAATATTAATCTAAGGAATAGATTAATCATTCTTGTAGTTGATAGTTAAGTAACTCTTATATTCGTGTCATATTATTTTCTTGTTTTAACAAAAGAAATTAAATAATCTAGAATTATAATTTATCCAATATAAAATATACGCGAACAACGCCATCTAGTTGATGACGGACTGTAGTCATTTTTTGAACTAGATGGCGTTCTACCAGATTAGCACTCACGAAAACTACAAATATTATTGCAAATTTAAATTTATGAAAATATTCATCTAAAAGGGTTTTAATTTATTTGGTTATGTATTATCATATTTTTAAATACTAGCTTATATATTTTTAATGGTTGGATTTATCGTTTTCTGGGATTTGCATAATCATCATCAACAAATGAATACTCGTGTCGCCATCTGTTGTAGTTTTTGGGAATATGATTTTCAATGTATGGGATGAGACCCCATGGTAATACTATCGAATCATGCAAATTATTCCGCGAAAAAAAAAATTTTTTTTTTCGATTTTTCGGAATAATAATTTTCCAACTCGAAAACGAGAGAAGCTATCGTTGTTTTTGAAGATGTGACGTATTCGGGTACTGCTTGCCGCATGAAATCGATGCTCAAAGCTAAAAAAGCTCTACACCCTAAGTCATAAAGCGGTTCGAACGTGTTTTCGAGTTACGGTTAAACCTTTCGTAAAACCGGCATTTATTGATTTTACCAAAAAAGAACTGCACACATCTTTTGTACTACTAAGATAGAATCATTTTACTGCGGGAAAACAACCACTAAAATTTCACGGTGTATATTTTTTAACACACGGTACAGTCCCTGCCAGTAGTACCTATCAGTGAATCAATGTAATGTTTTATTATCAATGAAATAAATAATTCATAAGTAAATATGATTAAAAATTACCGCCTCTCAAGTGCCCGGTTAAAAGGTGGAGAGTGCGCAACGTCGCCATGCATAGTCTTCGGAAATTGGTACTTTCTTCGTGTTCCATTGATTATGGGTTTGGCGAAACAACATTCGATACTTACATTCTTTACTACATCAGTGAGCATCTATCTAACTTGATATTTTATGAAGGCACAGCAAAAGACGCAGGATTTCGAAAGCCCATTAGTTCAAATGAGAAACCTAAATCTATGAGCCTGCTTTATATTTTCAAGCAGTTATACATTGCGTTCTGCGCTGTGCATGTACTTAGGTACCTACCAATGTAGTAACATTAGTTAGTAAGTACCTGCAACAAAAGTAACATAAAGGTCACATCGCGATCCGCGTAATGTTGCAGATAATCGTCAAACGAAAATTAACAAAAGCCGATCGTTGCGAAACTCTCCATGATAGATTTGAGGGCAAAATAACGCCACATCTATCTACACCTTCACACCTTACCTTTGTACCTTGAGTGTGGCTCACTGCGGGGGTCCTGTTCGCACCGAACGATTTCAATTTGTACCGTTGCATAATTTGGGAAATTTATTCGTGTTCTATTATGAATGGCGATCGCGGAGATGGCAGATAAAGCTTCCCAAACATTGCGCAATTGTTGTTATTCGACCTTGCGGGCTAATGAAATGGCGACTACACTTTCTTTGTTGATTTTTGTGTTCGCAGGCATGGCTTACGTCGACCTTTGGGCGACCTCTTTAGACATTGCAATCGAGCCTCTATGCACGGTTCATGGAAGCCAATATTGAATTATTGGTTAATTTTTACTAAGTACATGACATATTCAATAACTTAACTACTTCGGTAGGTATGGTAAAAATATTGAAGAACACAAATGTTATATTGATTTAAGTAATCTCATGTAGGTATAGTATTGTCTATCTTTGCGCGAACACTACACATCCTTTCCTTACTAATGTTATAAATCCGAAAGTAACTCTGTCTGTCTGTCTGTCTGTCTGTTACGCTTTCACGCATAGAGTACTGGACCGATTTAAATGAAATTTGGTACAGATATAGTCCAGAGCCCAGGAAAGGTTATAGGCAACTTTTTAACCGACCGCGCTATAAGGAAGTAATGTTTTACCCGTTAAACGTCTCTACGCGGACGGAGTCGCTTTATGACATATGGAAATCTCATTAAATACAGGGAGCTCCAAAATCGTACAAATTTTATTGAGTTCTATTATTATTATACATTAAATTAACAATGTGTGTTTTTTGTTATTACATACCACTGTAACTACAAATCTGTAGAAATCTGTAGGAAACATCTGGTGCGTCATAATTTCCTCTGCTTTCACTGATACCCCGCTACGGGCGGTTTTGGTTAACACCTGTTCTTACTTTTTGCTCTTGGCAATAGGCACTGGGTTATTATGTCATGCGGACATAATATTATATGTACTTACTTAAAATTAGTAGGTGGAGTAAATTTGCGTGTCCCTGAGTTTCTCTCAGAAGTTCCTATATCAATACTTCGATTAAAAACCTACATTAAATACAGGTATCGTTATATGCACCCATACCTATCTACATTAAGTATACATACTACATACATAGGTAGGTATATAATGTTATATTAATACATAAGAACGAAACATCTCTGTTCAAAATCAAATACAATATTAGTACGTATGTGTACTTGAGAAAACCATATGTTCTGGAACTTCTGGACCAATTCAAGTTAAATGTAAGATTTTATTTAGTTTATTTTTTTTTCTTTGTTAATTGTAAATACCTACCTGCAGGTCTGAAACCTGGCAAGAGCGATCTCTCCCACTACAGGCTTCTTATTGGCTTACAGGAAGAAATCTTATAATTACATTGTTAAACCTGTATTGAAATAAATGATTTTGTATTTTTTGTATTTGTAAGTTAGAAATCGAATTATTCCTTGTTTTAATTTATGTTATTGTTTTTACACTGGGCTATGGGCCATTTTCAAAATTATATTGAAAATATACAAAGTGTCTGGAACCAATATTTACACCGAAGTGTCAGTCTACAAGGGAGCAGGAAATAAATAAAATTCTTGTCGAGACTTCAATAAAGACAAAGGAAATTACAATAACAACGAAGGTAAATAACATAAAGGAGACTCTACACAAACTTTACTTCTTAAATATACCTACATCCACACGATGGCCGAATAAAGTAAATGCACCAATTATGGACGGTTTAAGGATTTGTTTTTCGTTTTTTCTTCATAGTTTGTATGTTTTGCAATATACGTTCGCAGGGATTTGTAGGTTAATAAAAAGTCCTTTTCTTAATAAGTATTCGATGTTTAAAATCAGTTTTAAACTAGCTTCAATAAAATATAATTTAGGAAAAATAACCTTTGCCAATCTCCATTTATGGACAGGGAAGATCCAGTTATGGACACCCAATTATGGACGTTATCCAATTATGGACACCCATTTATGGACATTCTTCAATTGAATGCTTAAATCTATAACTCAAGAGTATTAGGGTTGAGTAAGTTAGTAAAATGAAATAAAAAACATTTAAATTAAATAATAAAATAATGTAATAGGTAAGTAAAATATCAATCAACAAACAGTTATCAAAAAGTAATCGGCAAAGGCCAAAGCCTTTAAGCCAAGAAAAACCAAATAAAAATGTCCTCTTAACTAGCTAGTATTATTTAAATAGGAGACCCCTTCGTTGGTCTATTGGTAGCAAGCGCTGCGTAAGGTCCGAGAGGGCCCCGGTTCGAGTCCGGGGTCGGGCAAAATTTGTGTGAATTTTTCTGTGATGAAATTTCTCAGCCCGTAAAGCACGTTAAGCCGGTGGTCCTGCGCCCGATCTATCATCGGTCATGTCGGATTGCCGTCTCACCGAGTTATGAGAGTAAGGGAATAGAGAGTGCACTTGTGTTTGCGCGCGCATTTGTGCACTATAATATGTCCTGCGCACTTGGCTGATTTTAATTGAGATCGGCCGCCATGGCTGAAATCGGTCGGACGCCTTATTATTTAAATAACATTTCAATATAATCATCTTCTTCACTTCTCGATCTTTAAGCAAATTGGTTTAGAGGTTAAATAAAAATTTTAAAAAACCTTCACTCTTTTCTATTCACTTTGCCAACAATAATCAAAAATCAAATGTCTTCTTACTAGTTTCATACCTATCAAAATACAGCTTTAATCAGTCTCAACATTACTTATACATAAAATCACGCCTTTTTCCCAGAGGGGTAGGCAGAGATCACTTCCAGCGATCCACTTTTCACCTCTGTGGGAAACGTGACGTGACTGGTTGTGGACCACGTCGCTGCCATTCTGCCTTGTGCATTGTTTTAACAACGTTATTGCGTTCCCACGAGTAGCAAGAATATATGACGGGGGAAGGAAAAGGGCAGGACCCGGGGTCGCTTACCCATATACCGTTCGCCACCCACCGGACAGATAGTTGTGACTGGTATCCCCTGACTGTAATATAACTATTATGTATATTACCCTGTCTTAAATTATAAATGTAACATGACATAAAAAAACACAAACAACAAAATAAAAATTTTTTTTTAGAAAAGTTATTCTAGTTATTATTTTCTAAATAGTGGATTTTTCTGTCCTTTTCTCACTTCTTAAATTGCATTTGCCATTTGTTCTTTAGTATAAGCTTTTCTAGTCGCCATATCTAAAGTGAAACAAAATTTATTTATTTAAAAAATTTGAACCTATTTTGGACACCCATTTATGGACACAATGTTCATAATTGAATTATTAAATTTAAAGTCTTACTTTGCGACCGATTTAAAAATAAAGATAAAGGTAAACGATTGTACAACTATAAGATGTATGAAAAACGTATATTTGTAAAATATCCTTCATGGACAAAATGTCCATATTTGGGTACAGGCTTACAAAAATATCCAATTATGAACATCAATAAATTCCGAGGTTAAAATTACTATGAGGTTTTAGATTAGAATATATAATTAACCTTTTATTATCAGTAATTCAATAAATAATATCATTTTTAACAACAATATTACACTTGTCATAAAAAAAGCTAATAAATGTACTTACATGCATTGCGCTCCTTATAAGAAATTTCAAATCTCGACCCCAAAACGCACCGCACTAGTAAGAATCGTTATAGTCGAAAATAATATAGCGGAGAGCTGTCAAATGTTGTTTACATCAAATCTAGAATTTTGGTACAACTGATTAATGTTGCTGTTGGAAAAAAAATACCTACCGGTTTCTTATTATTGGAAGCATTTTTGAAAACTGTCCATAATGGGGTCCGCGTCCATAATAGGTGCATTTACCTTACCTACAGAAACGATAATCAAATACCTATTTAACTTCAAGTTACACTTTGTAAATCTGATTTTTTTTAAATTTAGCCTATTTCCAAACATTGTACTATCAAATAAGTACATATATAATATCAAACATATTTCCACTGACATTACTCACAATCACAACAATATAATCGTACCTAGTTACATTTAAATGACGATAGATTTTCCATGGGTTTTCTGATGGTTTGGTTTTAATAATAATACCAAATCATCACACTAACAGGCGTAAATGTCTTAAGCTTACGTGTGTATATGCCTTTACAACAATAATTGATCTCGCGGAAGTAGCCAAAAGCTCACTGATTAACATGTCCGAAAGCTTTAAAACAGGCGATATTTGTATCATTATGTCATTTTTAGCTGTTAATACTCTTATTTTGGAACGTTTACGACGATTTACAGTCTCGAAGCTAAGAGCTTGCCGATTAAAGGCCGCTCTTATCTGCTTTTGATTGTTCCTGTCTCGATTTAAGCATAAACTTGGGGAACGATTTATATATGCCCTTGGCCTTGTCGATGCTAAAGGAGTGACGGTACGAGGCTAGCCAAATTATCGTCTATGGTGACAATAATTAAAAGCTTTAAAATTAAGACCAGTAGTAACTACGTTGACGGTCAGTTATGAACTTGGGGTTGGTCCGAATCGTGTCCTCCACAATCTTATTAGGTACCGAGGCACTACATGTTAAATTTAACCAACTTATCAGCATCACCCGGGAATGAATTGATGTAGGTACTAACTAACTAGCTGCAACAATAGGTAGATAATCTTCTCAAGTTCTTACTAAATGATATGCGTAGAATTAGGTAAATACCTATTAAAAACTTAGCCATAGGAAAGACAACCTACAGTATTCTAAATTATGGCGTATAAAAGTAATTTGTTAGCTGGAATGAGCTTTCAAAATGAAGGTATATTAAAAAGGCTTGGCGAGCCACATTAGGACTCATTTGCGGGGTCTTCACCCGCGCGCACTCAAATTACGAAGGTGCAAGCTTCCTGTTGCGGGAATTAAAGCACACTGCCGGATTAAGACAAGTGGAAAATTGTTTATGGTTTCAGTCCAAAGAGCCTTACTTTGGACTGAACTAGGAGTAATTTATATTGAATTTAGTTACTTTATAAATAGATTTAAGAAACATATGGCTTTGAGAGGCTGTCCAAAGAGACAACGGAATCTAAATTATTAATGAGGCTCTTTGGCTAGATGGTCTCTACAAGGGTTTGAGAAAGAAATTTTTACTGAAGTAGGTATAGTCAGCCGAAATCTAATTCTTGTAAGACACGACAAGTATATACGTAGGTACATCTTCATCTGTGCTATTATAATCCTGAGTTGTAGGTAGTACTCAACTACCATCAATAATACAGGAAGAGTATTGTTACCATTGTTAGACGGTAGAAGTATCCAACAACACATCTTTTCTGCATACCTTTATAGTACCTACAAATCACGTTTGAGTTGAATGTTAGTGATTTGAGTTATGCAAAGAGAAAAGATGCTAGGCTACCATGTCCTATAGTTCATGGGAAGTAATGACAATTTCTCAAGTATGTAAATGTATACATATTATGTGTTTTTTCAAATCACTACTGATAACCGTATAAATCTATTTTTTTTTTCATTTTGAATTAAATTACTAATACAAATAAATCACGGTCACCCCAATCATCCGAGACCGAAAAATAAAAGAACAATTCGATCTTCCATTACAAATCTAAACCAATTTTGATTCCGATGCTATCATAATGCATAAACAATTAAATTTAAATAATCCATTTATTGATGTCATCAATATTGGATATGTTTTTTAATCTGGCGCGTTGTGGGGGCCTTTGATATTCAAATTGTGGTGGGATCAGCTGTCATCTGGCGGGTAATGAGGCGTGGAATGACAAACTACCCTCTTCTTCACCGCCCACTGATGGTCAGTATAATAAGGACCACGAGCCTGTGTTACTCTAGGGATGCCAACTAGTGATATTACTCATATATTTTATAGTCGAATAAAATAACGTTTGTTATTTTTTTTATAGGAACCTAAAAAGTATGCGGCCGAAATGAGTACCTAATCTTCTCATTTTTGAAGTCGGCTAAATAAAAGGGTTCTATACTAATCCAGATCGTAGGACACGTTGTGTGTGCTTTTTATAGTGCTTTTCGTGATAGTGTAGCTGCACACACAACATCAAACTTCAGAAAGCAGTAACGCCAACGTTCGTTTTTCACATATTGTAGTGAAATATATGTAGAGTGCAAATTTATTTCGTAATTGTTCCTACATGATAAAACAGTAGCAAATACATAGCTTGGTACTTAATATACCTTGTGATAACCCATATTTAATATTATAAATCGAATGGATCGCGAAAGTCTGTGAAAACGAAAAGTTATGATTTTTGTCTGGATTTCTAATTTTCCTCATCAGCCCTAGCAATATCCGGCAATCCGATGATGAATACCGTGTTATGCTCCTTCTCGTTAGCTGCATGTATTTAGGAAGTGTATTGTTTGTAGGAAAGCTGCCTGCTTTCGCGGTACGACTCGGCCACGGAGGACATAACAAGTGGAACTGTGATGAGAACTAACGAATTCTATCATTGTATCACTAGATTCAGGGCCGTCTTCAAACTATTTGAGGCCCTGGGCACATTAGGATCATGGGGCCCCTGTGACCTTGAGAAAATACTATTTAGTTATATCATCATCACATGTTTCGTATGTGATACCGGTCATTTGGTAATCTGGCAGGAACTATGGGGCCCCATTCGATCGCGGGGCCCTGGTCACGTGCCCATAGTGCCCAGTGAGAAAGAGAGGCCTGACTAGATTGATAGGTAGTCGAAGTTGAAGGCAACATTTTCAGCCCGAATTTGGTGTAGTATCCAGAATACGTAAATAGCGAATCACCTATGGACTTATAGCGGATAAGCTAGTAGGTACCTCCTAATATTATGCATATTTAGTTGTAGATCTCGTAAGTAATTATTCTTAACTAATGTAGATACTTTATATTCGGAAAAATGTGATAAAGTGCCCCTTCAATTAATGTAACTGTTGTTTCTATGTATAATAGAAAGGGCAATTTAATGGCAGAGGTGTGTTCACGTTATGTAATTGAATTGAAACATCAAAAATGGTTTTGTTATGGAAGATAAAAGCTAACAAAACAGAAGTGGTAGGACTTGGTAGGTACAAATAAATGACTAGAACGTTTCCTAGAACACCCAGACCCGACCTTATTTATTTACCACATCTACTTGTTTCTTCTTCTTCGTGGTATCGGTTAAGGCTTGCACGAATGGTAGGTAATAGCACGTTACGAGAAAATCACTTGGAAACCATCATTCATAATACCTAAGTGCTATATGAGTTCGAGATGGAAAAGGGAGTCTTTGTGGTAATTTGCTTTGCCTGGAAATACATTGTGTGAAATCATTTTGCCTACTTGAAGAAGTAAAACTTGTCAATTATTAAGAGTGGTAGCTAAGCAGGTAAGGTAAATCACCTGCGTTAAAAAATTAGGTACCACGTAGGTATTTACCTCATTTATGTTAAATTACCTATTTTTCACATATATTTATTTCTTTCACAAAATGATTATTTATTAATCTCGTACCTTTGTATTTTAGAAAATAGGGTCCCTA
The DNA here is from genome assembly GCA_039566165.1 of Maruca vitrata. Classification (NCBI taxonomy): domain Eukaryota; kingdom Metazoa; phylum Arthropoda; class Insecta; order Lepidoptera; family Crambidae; genus Maruca; species Maruca vitrata. Next base: position 6,382,662 of record CM076919.1, read on the forward strand.
TGTGAAGTTTTACTTACAAAAACACAGCAATCTAACACTTTAGGTGGAACTATCTACCTTAGTAAGTAGTAAGGCAAGAATATAACTTTCGATGAGTTATCTTCATCCATTATACATCTAAATAAATCTTTAAAACCCGTAGATCCAACTGGAGGATAAGGAAAGGTGTTAGAGCCGTGTCTTATTATCCTCAATGGATCGGTTCGATAAGATTGATTTTTTTTCACAAAAATCATTTTCTCTGCATTCACGGCTATTATATCTTATTACTGCACAGCAGAGCCTCCTACTTCGGATTAATAGGTTAGAGAATTATGAACCTTATCTGTTACTGTTAAGCACCATAATAACAGCGCATTTTCAATTTTGGTCCCAACAATGATTTCACAGTATAATGATTGTCAGTACTTATTCTTTACCAATACACAAAGAGCGTCTTATTTGTCGAGTGTCGAACTTACCTACTTATAAAAAAAATAATACGTTTATCAAACTTTTGAATAAGAATTTTTACTTAGGTGACTAATCGATTGATAATGTAACGTTAAAAATATTAAGTCGGCGTCGGCGTCGGCGCCATACCTACGCTTGGCATATCAGAGCAAGTACTGACCTACCTGCAAACAGAGCTTTGTCACTACTTGCTCCATGCATCGCATTGATTCTTGGCCGAGTGCTCTTTTGATGCAAGTGTTTCCTCGCTCTTCTCTCATCCACTGTGAGTTGTCTCCGTCGCCTGCCATAATCTCTGATCCCGTTATCCCAACTCAGCGGTGTGGTGTGATTGATGAAACTTCACTGTAGATCCCTAATTTGGATGCGCCCGTCCTACGTAAATAATAGATGATAATTAAACGGAAAGCGGATTTAATTTAGTAAAACCATTAATTGTAAGGACAATGCATTCCTAATCGAAATTAATATGCAACTTGCTATGAAAATAATATTAAGCATAGAACGACCAACCAAGATGGATACCTACATTGGACCATGATCCTGCCTGAGTATGATACCTAACTCAGAGGGAGATCTTATTTTAGGAATCCTTCGATTCAGTCCTAGAATAGTTAGCCAATAGAATGTATCTACCTACTGTTAATTTGCTTGCACATAAACCTTAACAAACCACCTTGTATTATTTTAATCACGGCGCGTCAAAATTGTTTACCTGAGCTTTAAATTATGATACATCATTGAATATCAATATGTCTTGTTTAGTATAAATTAAAGTTCGAATTAAATAAATAAGAAACTAAGAATAATTCGATTTATTGTTAGTACGTCCCAGAGTAGTTCTATCATTTTGAAGGCTGTATGCATTGTTATAGCTTTGCTTACCCAGAACGAGATAACAACTAACGTCATCCTGACACTTCAGTCAGTAAAAAATTATAACTTTTATTTACAATTTTATTGCATGTTTACACGTGCTTTAATCATTTAATTTGTGATTTTGTGTCACTTTTTCAATGAAAGTTATCACCGAATCAAGGATTATTTAAACTTTTAAAAGTGCTTTTGCCTTTTTGACTCTGGTATGAAGTCAAGTGTAAATATTTTGAGTCAAAATGTCTATTTGTCTGTCTAACTCAAAGCTACCGATAGCTGATCAAATCGCGAAAACTTCAGTAGAAGCGTATGATAAACTAGCAAAAACTGGTAAACCTAATTATAGGGAGTGGACTGTATTGTCTTGCATTTTGCAATATGACAATACCAATAAGATTATGGAGGCTGTTGCCATCGGTACTGGGTCCAAATGTCTCGGTGCAAGTGAGATGTGCCCTCGTGGGACTTTACTAAATGACAGTCATGCTGAAGTAATCGCGCGGAGAAGTTTCCTACTGTACTTATACAATCACTTACAGAGAACAGCCAAGGGAGAAAAAACTATATTCACATTAAAAGATGATAAGTTCAAACTTGATGATAATATCGAATATTATTTCTACTGCTCTGAATTGCCATGTGGTGATGGCAGTATAGTGTTATCTCCAGATGGTATGTTAGTAGAATCACAGAATTCCGAATCTGGGAATCGGGATATTCAGTCAGACGAACTCTATGGGGAAGTACTCAATAATCGCAAGCGCGGTACTGATGATGATATTTGTGACATTGAGTACAAAAGAATTAAAATGGATAATAATCAACTAAACAGGACTGGTGCTAAGCGAATTACTATAGGTGAGGGTATAAGGTATGAAGAACACCAAGAAACGGGGCATGTACGAATTAAGCCAGGACGTGGCATCCCAACCCTTTCACTGTCCTGTAGTGATAAAATAGCAAAATGGGCTCAAGTGGGCATCCAAGGAGCTCTTTTAGATATGTTTTTGCATGCACCAATTTACTTGAAGAAGTTAGTATTTAGTGGGGCACCACCAAACTCAGAAGAGTCACTCAAAAGGGCCTTTTTCAAGAGAAATCTACAGAGTGGTGCAGATGTCAAACCTGAATGTGAACCAGAAATTCTTCAGTCATCTATTATATTTCATGATTCAAAATCAAATCCAAGTAAAAAATTGACACCAGCTAGTATTTCATGGGCGAAAATAGGAGAAGAACAGTATGTATTGTCTTGTATCTTATCCTTTGAGATAATGATAAAAAACTGCATTACATAATCAAGTTAAAAAATACTTGACATAGAAAAAATATTGTAAAATTATTAAGAATATTCAATGATTGTTGTTTTTAATTCACACACAATTTTCTTGGACATACATTCATATAAGTAAGTCTCTTATATTAAAATCTCTTATGTTAAAAATATCTATTTGTTTTAGATGTCAGGAAGTGTCCAACAAAGGAAGAAGGCAAGGAGTGGTTGTGAAGAATGACCCCAGAATTCGCTGGGCTTTATCCATAAGTAAATATAATTTATACAAAAGGTGTATAACACTAATGTTGTCATTAAAACCTGAGGTTCTCAAAAATGTACTTGCGGATGAACCCGTAGAAGATGTCAAAGATATCCCTTATAATGAAATGAAAAGAAAATCCAAGAGGTATGTAGAAAAATGGGAAAAAGTAAAAAATGATTTTTTTGGTTTGTGGACTACTAAGCCAGACTTATGGGACTTTCAGGTAGAATTCATACCGGCCGTTTTGAAGAAACGCAAAAAACAAAACAGTCTATGTTTAGACTAGTTAAATTGGTTGACTTACTATGTGACTACAAGCCATTAAATATTGTTATTATATTTAATTATTTGTATGCTCTTCCTATTTTGTAAATTAATGTCTTCAACAATAACAGGTGTATAATATCTAGGTTTGTCAATTTTGGCCATGCGAATTTGAAATTTTTTATCTTTGTAGTGTGTATTTTGTGTGAAGCTATTAAAATTATTCTGAGAAAACAACTTTTAAACATGATAAGATGTAATAGTACATAGGTATTAAGTGCTAGGATTATTATAAATTTTATGGGAAACTTGCATTAACGATAATTTCGTACATTTTCTTATTAGACATTTTATTAGATAGCCAGGCAGTTCTGTGTTTGAAACAGTTTGTTTTGTGTTTAAAAAAACAGAAAATTTTAAGGTGGGTAGCAATTACTTGATTTCTGTTTTTCTACTATACAAGTTTCTTAATTTGGTTTATAATGTCCTAATAAAATCAATTTTAAATTGGTATAAAATAAAAATAGGAAAGTAATTAAAAGTTACCTATTATTTTTATTAGATTAACATTTTCGAAGATGATCTCACTATATTTTTTTATTTTAGATATTCTATTTATTAATGACTTTATGATGAGCTAAAAACATACCTAGTCTTTTATAGAGACAGTATCTAAACAAGAATAATATCATCTAGAATGTAAATGTAGTTTAAGTAAGTAATTAAGGTAACCATAAATAATAATATCAGATCAATATTCTAATAAAATTTTAAATAAGGATTTCATGGAATTTTATTTGTGAGACTAGCTGAGTCCGCAACTTTGTCGGCATGGAATAGTAACTTTGGCAGCTTTTGTTTTTTTGTAGGGCTAAAATAATAAAGCTATTTAAACTAAGAAAATTGTTAGATAAGTAGTATTTTATAATGATAAGTACCTTAACTATCCTTACTAATATTATAAATGCGAAAGTAACTCTTTCTGTCTGTCTGTTACGCTTTCACGCATAGAGTACTGAACCGATTTAAATGAAATTTAGTACAAATATAGTCCAGGGTCTGAGAAAGGACAAAGGCTACTTTTTAACCGACTTCGCTATGAAGAAGTAATGTTTTACCCGTTAAACCTCTCTACGCGGAGCGGGCGGAAAGCTAGTCTATTATATATAGGGATATTCTAATTATGTTACAAAAAGTTTAAAAGGATCCTCATAACCAGCCAATGCAATTCCGAGTGCATGTGTTTTTTTTCTATATCAAAATCATTGGGTACTGTAGGTAGGATTAATAATATTATAATTGTATTATATTGAGAACAAATAATAGCGAAGAGGAACATTCAATACAATACAATCAATACAATGACGGCATTCCTTAATTCCTTTAGGGGAGAGCTATCCGCACCCTGAAAGTCTGATGATGTTTAGAAGGCTACTCCAAGTCGTCATCATACCTCGTCGGGCAGGGCAAAAATCAAATTATATACTTGTATAGACTAATAAAAACCGGCCAAGGGCGAGTCGGATTTGCGGACGAAGGGTTTTGTAAATCCAACATCCCCTTGAATAGAATTTGTTATATGAGTACATTAACTTTTAAAATATCTTCTGTCTAGCTATTGCCTTATTTGAGATACATACATATACTCTGGTGACAAACAGACGGACAGACGGACAGATGGACGGACAGACGGACAGACGGACAGACGGACAGACGGACAGACGGACGGACAGACAGACGGACAGACGGACGGAAGCCTTTGTAATAGGGTCCCGTTTTTACCCTGTGGGTACGGAGTCCTAAAAATTACAATTTCGTTTCTGTAAAAATATGTTTTCTACGTAATAAAGCAGAAATGTTGGTTTCTCAAACTACCCTCTATATTACTACCTACTTGATCTTATTTGGCGTGCTGTGGTGCAATTTATACCTAGTTTACACTGACTAAATAGGCTAACGTAGGTAATTTGTTTTTAAGGTGTGATTGATTTGAATGGTACACGTTATTTAACATAAACAATCCATCGAATACCAAATACACAGCCTTACCTGTAGTTCAGGTCTGTTGAAGTTTATTAATTACCATCCGCTTTGCATTCGACCGATGATGAAATGCAGGCGCTAACCTACTTGCTTACAGATTGCTACTTGTACTTACCTATTGTAGCCACATTAGCCAGTTTAGAAACAACGAATTTGACATTTGAGACTTCGCGGATTTAAGGCAATTGAATGCAACCTAGTAATCTTTTCGTTCAGTTTGCTAGCTCGGATCTATTGCACCAGGTTATCTTTGCTATTACCATAAAACATGAAGCACCCTTTATTGATTGGCTAAATGGTAGTGGTAGGTATCAAGTTTCCAGGTTATGTGTCATACTCATGTACTTCTAATATACTTTTTGACACAGCTTTTAGGGATACTTATTAACTTTACAATATGTTATCTACCTACATGATCTATGATTTGATTTTATTCTAATTTTAAAGGTTTAGAAATCGTAACTACCTTGTACATAAGTACATCTTCTTATTCTAAATCTTTAAACGGACCTACTCTAATGTCTTCTAATTCGTCTGGGTGTGTATTTATTCTATGTATATTTGTTTATCCACGATTGTTTTCTGATATTCTTACCACATGTTATTAGCAACTTGACATGGAATCAGAACAACGTATAATGATGTTGTATTTTTATATCTAATGTGTATCTACTCTGCTTTAGGACGTGAATTTAAAATAAGGAAATAGGTTGATATTGTGCGTAGGCCCTTCCACATTCTTTGTGAGAGAATTATGCATTCAAATCTGTTAGGTCTAGACGTTACCAGTTAGCTGCTTTAGATTTATCATTACGCCCACCAGAGCGGTGGGTCCCCGAGACCCCGGAAAGGACGGCAACAATGATCCGACTTAAGAGGATGCGTATCGTGGATAAGAGCCTTAAGGGTTAAGTAAAACAAATGGGCACACGTCAAAATCGCCCACGCTCACGGAACACATTATTAGTTATTGATTATGGATTATTATGGCATTGCGCCGGCACGGTTTTTTCATGCATCATTCGATCGTTTTTGTAAGAAACTGGATAAATCAATCACTTTTTTTTAAAGTAAATTATAGGGGAATCGTTCAGGACATGAGGTAGGTCGTTAACTGTATCTACTTGGGTGTTGGTGTCTTTCACATATAGACTTTCCTTCTTGTAGGAAGGCAGGTATAGGCCGTTAAATAGTTTTTTAAACAGATCTAATGCGTATTAGATCTGAAAACATACCTAGTCTTACTAAGACAGTCTAGTGGTTTATACCTAAATTCTAGCTTTAATTGAATGTTAAAATAACGTATATTTTGGATGCAGCATCCCAAACAACATGAAAAGCGTTAAAAAGTCTCGGTACAAAGATAAAGTGGGCACGTACATAATTTAAACCGCATCCAGACGTGTTGTCTGGCTTGTGGCGTGACGGGCCCAGGAACACGACAAGTAAATTGCTTTATCGGCCCATCAGGGATCACAGTTGTCACGGCGCGCGGCGAGAATTCGGCAGTTTCGACGCCGCAAGTCGCCGCTTTGTCATTATTTCGACAAGTATCAAACCGATTCGCCCAGCCCGTTTCATGTTCAAGTTCACCTACTTTCTACCGGAAGGCAATTAAAAATAATTTGCATTTCTCTTTGTGCACATGTTAATACTTTACGCAGTTTTGTTGCTTTCAATATTAATGACATTTTAGGCACAAAATATTGTTCAAGAGTTTTTGTATTTTTCTTAGTTATGGTGAATCATCATTGTCATGTGCCACTGTGTGCTTAGGTTCGATAAATTATAAAAAAATATATCAGAGGTATGATGTAACGAGATACGGTGACATATGGGTACCTACACAAATAGGTGCCATACCTACTTAGATGACTATATTGTACGCCGTGTTCTCAATAACAATCTAGTTAACATAGACTACTTTGACCATTATGGTTGAAAATTATGAGTTTAATAAGATCTGCATTTCTCCTATGAATGTGTAATTTCATGATACTTCTAAACCGCTGGACCGGTTAAATGATATTTGCGCAGTCACATTTATAGATGGGGACAATAATTTGTTTATATCAAGGTACATGACGTTTGAGGTTAGGTAGTTCATAAGTTTCCGCGGGCAGCCGCCATGACAGCACAATGGCCGCCCAGGCCCATAAATCAAAGCAGGTGAACGCGAGGCAGATCAACCGCGGGCCTTCGCAGGTGCCTCACTTTATTTGTTTCCGACTTCAGAATATCCTAGCTATGTTTTAGAGTACCGGTCGATACAGGCATTGTGCCCTGTGTATATTTTGAGTTACAAGCTCCCAGATAACGGTGCAGATACACAGTTTAAGTTAAGGGGAAGACATACTTTGTCACGTTTTATCAGTAAACAATTAGTTTCTGATTGCTATTTTGGCATTACCGTGATTTTCAGGATGTTTTTTTTTACATAGGTATATGAGAATGAAACCTATTCTGATTAATGTAAAATGATACTTACTTACATACTTTGTATCAAAATCCAAATTTTCTCTAACTGATTAGGTGGATATATGGTTAAGGAGAGATTAGTAATTTAATGCAGAATGCATTCTGTATGCTAATCTGCCTGCATTAAACAGTTTGAATGTAGGTAAACATGTTTGTAGGTGGCAAGCTCTGGAAGTTACTAGTAAAGGTAGGTGTAGTAGGTGATTCTGAAGATATAGTAGTATCTTTACTAATATTATAACTGCGGAAGTAACTATCTGTCTGTCGTACTTTTACGTCAAAAGTGCTTTTAGGAATTTGCCATTTGGTACACCGCGCGATGTCTGGGAATGTAGGTACATAAGTTTATTAACCGACAGTGCTATAAACGAGTAATGATAAATGACTTGGACGGAATCACGAACTAAAACTTAGTAATACCTAAATAAAGTATTGTAAGGAAACATTCACTTAAGAACCTATCCTAGGTTACTTTTTGTGACGAGAGTGAAATTCTAAGATGTACTCGTACCTAGCTAGGAAAGCTCTACAGACGGTCTTTGCTATTGTCTTTGGGCAAAATATTTGAATGATAAATCGGTTATTGTATTCCTTCGTTATATCCCACGTTCGACGGCAGAACATTTAGAATTGAACTCTTGCTCGTATTGACGGTTAGGAATATATTTCAAGCTTTTGTTCCTGGATCTAGTACGAACAATATTGTTGTATAAACTAACAGTTAGGTCGTAAATTGGATGGTCCTCGGGTCCCGCTATCGGAGACGGGGGGTTGCTCCTCTCACGACTCATTGTTTATCCACAACAAATTGCCACGGTCAAATTCCGAGGAAAGCTGACACCACCTCACTAGCGCATTTCATATTTCCTAAGAAAGTTGGTAAAAGCTCAATAAAGTTTCGTAATGACACGACTCGCGAACTCGGTTGGACAGCGTTTGGTAACAGTGAAGCGTGTAAGGCTAGAAGCTTTTGAGAGAGCCGATAAGGTAAGTAGAAATAAGTACATACTTAAGCAACTTCGGAATAGGAAGCTCATAATATCCAGCGTCGGATTTACTTTGCCTATGAGAGCCGGGCCTAGGGTCTAGCAAGCCAAGCCAATAGGAAGGGCCCAGTGACGGGAATTGCATCTTGATGTCGGAAACTCTTCTAATAGATATAGTAGGTAGTTAAACTTACGTAGGAGTAGGTACCAATGTGTACTAGGGAAAGTTATACTTTTGAGAAATGAAAGCACTTAATATCATGATGGTATAAATGTGATTGCTTAGACTGTTTGTACTCATAAAATTGGAAATTACCTACATTCGTACGCAAAATATACAATACCTAGTAATTTGCCTGCGATAGGATTTGATCTGTCGCTAATTACTGTAGGAGGTGGTAGTAGTAGGAGTGTAGGTGTTTGTTTATTTGTCAACGAAATTGAGGGCGTGAAAAATCGAGCGACTTATAAAGGCCACTTTTTATTGCCTAATGAGACAGATCAAGACTTCCTTATCAGCCGCCGCACTTTCGGCGCCAATCCAATCAATGTCAACATGGTATCTCGCTAAGAATTAATTGTCCAAAAGTGCCTTTATATTAAACTGCATTTATAAATGGGTCACATTCTTGAAACATCGAAATGCATGCTATAAAAATGCGATTTGCTAAACTGTCATATTATGCTAGCTGCTATAGTATAGTTTGATGTAAATAATATATTTAACATTTTGTAATACTTGTGCAGGCGATTGTACGTACTTAGATAGATAGGCACATAAAAACAGAAAATATAGCATGGCAAGTGTGAATAAACGGCCAAACATTACAGGGTTTCCTTCCGCGCCAACTCATTTAGTTGTCTAAGAGTGCATACCTACAGAGAGCTGAACTTTCTAAAAGATGATAAGATATGTACCTAACTACCCAGTACTCCATATAAAATGACGGACAACGCAACAGTTACGACAGCAACAATAAAATAAATGAAGTATTGAAGAGCGGTGTTCGTTACCAGTTTTCTCCACATTACGGCAGACAGCAATTCATAACGATAACATATTGAAATGCGATTAACTGTTAACGTAACACCTTTTTGTGTTGTTAAAACGTGCATGTCCTTTCAATAATAAAGTGTTATTTACAGCTTAATAAATCCAGACATCTTCAAAACGCAACGGGTAAATGGAATACTGGTCACATTACACCAGAGTTATTGAGCGTAAGGGTTTGAGTTACAAAAAATACTATCACTGCCGATGTTGCCAGCAGATAAATGTTTTAATGGGTTAAAACAATTAATGTTGAACGTAAAAGCAAAATTAAAGTTATGTTGATTTTGTTTCAAAATTTCTAAGTTTACGAGATGTTATTTCAAACTGAGGGATCACGTATTTCCGTCGATTTATTGTTTGTTGCTCCTGTCTGTAGGTTGATGGTAATGGAAATAAAGTTCCTATGACTAAAAAACTTCCACATCGGCCAACTATCTATGATACGAGTAGATGGCGTCTCATTAGAATAAAAAAGTAGAGGATCTTTTAGTTTATCTCCTACGAAGATTTATAGTTACTTGGAACATCAACTTGTTTGTTCAAAAATATGTCAAGACTGCTTACTCCACGGCATTATCTATCGTAGTCCTAAAATAAGTCAGCAAACAGGGTAGTTGGAACGTTAAAAGTTGGCAACACCGCTTGCACATCGTTAGGTGAATAAATACTTTTGACCCCCTTCCGTCCTGCTGACACGAAGCGGACCGGTGATGGGCATGTTTACTCGATGCCCGACCAATTTCGCCGGTAAACGATCCGACGAAAGGATTCCACTTTGCCCTACCCAGCCGAACCCACTGAAGGGGAACAAAATGTTGATTTTTTTGTGGAATCTGCCTTTACCTTCTTATTAGTTGGTCTAATGGCAGCAAGGACAGCGTTTGGGCCGTTAGGACCGAGAGTCCTCGGTTCGATTTCTAGAGGAAAATTTGCGATAGTTTTTATGTTAAGAAATCACTCAGCTCGAAATTAGGAAGTTGGCGGTTGTAGGTACGCCAGAACGCAAGCAAACTTGCTTTACCGATAAGAAATTAGGCGTTGGACCACCAACTCGTAGGTGGTGGTCCTGCGCCTAATCCCTTATCGGTCGGATTGCTATCCCATCAAACTATGAGAGTGAGGGAACGGAGTGCACTTGTGCTGCATACACACTTGTGCACAAGGTAGGTATAATAAGTAGGTAATAGGTACGTATTGCGCAGTTGCCTGTTCTCTCCGACTCCTATTAGCACCCATTGCAATAAATCGCTAATATTTCTTTTTGCCTCTTCAGTGGGGCGATTTCGTGGGGCAAAGTAGAATGATCCCGACGAAAGGCTCTATCGGTCGGTTCCCCGTACACATCGCGTCATAACTGTATCTCCATGCCTTCAAACGGGTTTCATGAATTATGTGGACGTAAGTGGTACATTTTTATTTACCCGTTTCAGGGAGTTATGGTTTTGATTGTGTTGTAATCGGCGATTTAAGGATGTTTGTCGCCGTATGTTTGCGGAAACCGTTAGCTTATAAATTAACTTTCCAAATTGACGAAATATTGGGAACTATAAAATTATAAGGAAATATATCAGATTATTTACTTACTTGAACTCAATCTGATAAAACTTGGTGACGTGCAGCAGTACCACTCGAGTACTAACGGAATCCTAAAATCTAGAATGCAAAAATAGCGAACATCTGAATTGCTATTTTTGCGGTCTGGAGATAGCAAGGATATTAGAAACTATCATCAAACAGCATTATGTCTAGTGGGACACGACTGGCCAATCAATTAATCGCATTAAAAGCTCTTTGTAGCAAATTAGCCGTAAGAGGCGCCTAAGCTCGGATTAAACTTTGTAAGCGGCTAGATGATAGACGGGCATGGCGTTTAGTTTTTATGATAGTCTTGATATCTAGTTCTACATTTATTAAATTCAACGTTTAGTTTCTTATCTTATTTTTGCTTTACAAGTTTTAAAAATAAATTGAAAATAATATTAAGTAGACAAGACGTGCGTATCGGACAGAGGAAAAATAAAATACGACGCATCCTTTTGTTTAATAATACCTACCTACCTAAATTTCCATGGAAGATTACGCTCACGCCAAGAAGTTTTATATAATTTGGTGTATTTTGTGAATTTATATGCCAGTAACTTTGAAACAGCTTCGGTTCTTTTTAAGCGTCCTGTAACTAAGTAGATAATCGTTTAAACTATAAATTCAGTTACCTTGCTTGTTACTGTAGGAGCGTCCAAGATATCTATTAACAGCGTAAATTGTGCTATTTACGTCAGAATCGGCCGATAGCCGGCGAGATTGAAGTCATGATCCACGGTAATAAATAGAGGCACTAAAGAGGCTAACTAAGACGTGATCGCCTCTTTCTCTGACCGATGGGTTTCTCTCCTTTCGTACTACTACAGCCGATCCGTTCCGTACCCGATTCATAATGTGTTGGAAACGGATTTGAATACAGTAATAGTGCTCTGACTCACTCTTAGTAAATAAATCAAAAAGCAGGAAATAAATCGTCAGCGCTTCAGTAACACACCTTTCATGAAAGACATGACCTTCAGAAATGAAGAAGTCGACTAAGAAGAAGAGAGTCATATTATTTAAAATCATCCTTACTAATCCTTACTAATATCCTTACTAATATTATAAATGCGAAAGTAACTCTGTCTGTCTGTCTGTCTGTCTGTCTGTCTGTTACGCTTTCACGCATAAAGTACTAAACCGATTTAAACGAAATTTGGTACAGATATAGTCCAGAGCCTAGAAACGGTTATAGGCTACTTTTTAACCGACTGCGCTATAAAGAAGTAATGTTTTAGCCGTTAAACATCTCTACGCGGACGAAGTCGTCACAGCCACTGGACGGATCGAGATGAAATTTATCATGCAGGTAGATGTTATGACGTAGGCATCCGTTAGGACAGGATTTCTCGAAATTCCCACGGGAACGGGAAATAACCCGAAAATCCTTTTGTATGAAAAATGCTAACCGCATAAGTTAGACGCTTGAAATTTGGCATGCAGGTACCTTAATAAATTTAAAGCGTAGTTGCAACAGGATATTGTAAAATTCCCACGGGAACGGGAGTAATAGGGAAAAAACTGTTGTATGAAAAAATCTAAACAGCGATATAGATAGACGATTGAGATTTGGCATGCAGGTACCCTAATGAACGTAAAGCTTACTTCCAACGCGATATTACAAAATTCCCATGGGAACAGGAGTTATTGGGAAATTACTTCTGTATGTAAAATTCCTTACGGGGTTGAAATATATTATATAGAGATAGAGATATACCCGAAGCGAAGCGAGGGCGGGTCGCTAGTATTAAATAAAAATTAAAATCGTAGTGTGTGTATTGTGCACACAGTTTTTTTTCCTATCTGACTAACGATGATGGCTTGGAGGAGCCTTGTCATCATCACCGGGCTTGCGGGGAGCGGTTGGCTCTCACCCCTAATATGCACACAGTGTATAGAAATTCTTCATCTTTCCGAAAGATTTATTTTGATAGTTAAAAGTAAAAAGGCTGTAGGTACTGAGGTAAAAAGTATATTGGATAATACTTATTTTTATTAAAACTTACATATTTCTAGGATAAGTCTAAAGAAGCGTAGACGAAGAGGGAGGCGGGGAAGACGTTTTGACAACAACATCGACTGTTTCGTTGATTTTCACCGAGTGCCTTGACAAATTGCCAAGTTCTGCCTCGAAGAGTATGTCATTGATTGCTTTCTTTGCGTACAACCGTTGCATTGGATCCAGTCTGTCCAGAGTATTGACCCACTCCAAAACCATAGGACTGTAGTCCTGAGGCCCTGGTACAGTTGAGTATTCGTATTTGTAAAGCTGTTGTAAATCTCTGTGAGCCTTTTTTGAGTTACGAGGGGTCGGTGGGGGGCTCAAGGAAACAGGTGACATAGATGTCTCGAGCGTGATCTCACTCTCAATATCATTTTGGTCTTGCGAGATTACTATTTCTTCCACTTCTTCATCGGACATTTCGTGGTACTGTAACAAATATTCATTTGATTATTTTAATTGCTTTTTTTATTTCTGTTATTTTTTTAAACTTTACAAAACGGAATGAGTTAATATAGTAATCTAAATAGTCAGAAAAAAAATACACACATCATTGCTTTCGTTTAAAAAAAATGTTTATGTATTTTTTCCTCATGACTAGAATCTTTTCTCTGGTAAGGCGTCATGTTTTCAATCAACATTTAACTACTTTTGTGGTTTGATTTTTTTTAAGGACTAAAGTAGTACCTAGACTAAGTACGATGCATGGAACAATCCTGTATTGTTAAAAGTAATAATAGGCGAGACGACTAAAAAAATATAATTAGTCCGTTATTTAGATTATTTAAAAATATTGTACTCGTATTTTTATTTTGTTTCACAAACAAGAAATTATGAAGATATAGTGCTTAGAAGTTTCGTATGACGTCACGTTTAGGTACAATTTTTGCTTAACTGTGACGTCTCCAGAAGTTTGATAAGCTATAATTTTGCCATTTTTCAATACGTGTCCCATATTTTTTTATAAACTAACTTACGGACTAAATAGAATAATAAGATTTTGACCCAGTCGTCACGCCTATTATGTACATGTTCTTTAACATACCTGTATCTCCTGTCCTGGTTCGTCAAGAGTGCCCAAAAATGAGAGGTATCGGAAGGACCAACCTCTTGGACAATAAACTTCCTCACCACCCGCACTTTGAGACATGATCACTTTTCTTAATTCCCTTCGGTAGTTCGATCTTAAACTATTGATTTTCTTCCGTACTTCGTATAACGTTGCATCAGGTTTGATTTTTCTTAGAACAGGTAATAGTTTTGATAGGGCCTCCATTCTGAAACATTAAAGTAATGATGATCACCAGTTTCCGCGCAAAATGCAGGTGCTTCTAGCGCTGCCATGTCAGGCGTCCGGTAAATATTCTTGAATGTTTAACTTCGCGATTTTTTTTTTATACGGAACTCTAAAGTATGTACTTTGTTGTGCAGATATCACATGAACTTTCTGACTTTCTGTATTTATGGTTGTTTGAAATCAGTAGATTTAAATAATTGTAGGAAAATTATTATCGTCATCATAAATAATTAATTATCAGACATTACTAACATTGTTAGGAATTCCAAAATGAGTTGCTTAAGCCATTGTGTTTGTTGTATATTAGAAACAACAGTAGTATACCTAAATATGACTTAACACACCCAGACACGGAATCAAGAAGTTACAAGTCAGTGTCACGAGTAGGAATCGAACCCAACGACTGTTGGCGCAAGAGATAGGGGCATCGAGCCAGAAGTGAATACATCTAGTTATATTCATCAAATCGTACATCAGTAGGTATTATATTCATCAAATAATATATTAGAAGAACAACACCTATCTACTAAATAAATAAGTTCGCTTACATTACATATATCTATACAGGTAAATACATAAACTAGAATAAAATGAAAATAAAAAAGATCATTTTGATAAAAAATGTAGTAGGTACCGATTCGTCGCATCTACATATTATTTTCTAAATTCTAACACAGCTGACAACATGACATATTATGCAGATAACATAATACAAACACATTGAAAATCATGACTCGGAGTTGCTGTGCTACAGTACAATCTTGCAAACAATGGGTGCGTTTAGCCGACACAAAATCTTGTCAGCACAGAAAGAAAAATGGCGATTGCTGAGTAGCATAGGCTGACGCGGCTGAGGAATGCTAAGTGGCGGTATTCAGATTGATTGATAGATTCGTCATATGGCGGAATAACAGCTAACTTCACTTCTCTCATTTCCACTCAGCATGGTTCTGGCCGATACTGTAGTCAGAATTGTCAAATGCTGTTCAGCACTCTCAGATTCTGACCAGTCTGTTTATCGGCTAAACGCACCCAATACAGCTGTTCTCCTCAGTCAATCGTCAATCGCATATAACTGTCTCTTTCGCACGCAAGCCGCGTCGGTCGCTCACCGACACACAATACGATCGAGTTTAGCTCTTATTTTATGGAATAAATAATAATTTACAGACTTACCGTTTGTATTTGTTCGTGTAGTACGGATTGGAGGTATCCCATAGCACTGGAAGTGTTTTGAACCTGAGTATGAATGCTTTTTCTATGGCCAGTTTCGCTTCGGCTACACAGATTCCCGCCATGTCTCGCTACGTCGCCGCTCGGGCGGGGACTGACGGACGACGAAAGATTGATCCACTCGCTGCGTTCCATTCCACGCTCAATCCTTATTTTTATCCGTGGTCGAAATAATGCGTTCGCATTGGCAACACTAAATAGAAAATGATTTTTACTGAATTTAACAGAAATTGACCTAAAGAAAAGTATAAGTTAAGTAATATTAAATATATTTAAGTTTATTTGTGTATCCGCTGTTGATCCTGATTTCCGTAACACAAGTGCTTAAGCTACTTAACACGGGATCAGATCAATGTATGTGATGTTGTGCAATATTTATTTTATTTATTATATTTTCTTTTAAATTTATAAAAACTTTATAAGGAATATTTTTATTTTTAAAATAGTCCATGAATATTAAATATTTATTTACAGATTTTATTAAAGAACTATTGTATATTTTCTTTACAAAGCATAAATAAATAATTAAAATAATATTCTATCATAAGTTATTTTTGACTGGCTCGGTGGAACAGTGGATAGTGACTCAGGTTCACTACCTACGGTTCCAAGAGTCGTGGGTTCGATTCCCACTCGGGACAAATATTTGTGTGACGAACATCGGTGTTTGTTCCGTGTCTGGGTGTGTTATTAAATATATTTAAGTATATTTGTGTATCCACTGTCGTTTCTGATTTTCGTAAGCTTAAGCTACTTACCACGGGATCAGATCGATGTATGTGATGATGTGAAAATATTTATTTATTTATTTATTTTGCGAGTATTTCGTCCGTATAAAATGTGTAGTGGGTACATGTACCGGTATCTACTCAATAAACATAGCTCATTATGATTTACTAGTGATCCGCCCTCGCTTCGTTTCGGGTATATTCTACATAAAAACCTTTCTCTAAAAACTCTCTATCTATTGAAAAAACCGCATCAAAATCCTTGTTATGTACTTTTAAAGATTTAAACATACATAGGGACAGACAGACGTGGAAAGTGACTTTGCTGTAATGATATTTATTAAATTAATTAATTACCTCATAATGTAGGTACTTAGCGTGTGACAAGATGACCTCACTCCACCTGATGGTAAGCGGTAGTGAGATCTAAATATGAGGTCGACAGGCACAATAGACCATATTATGGAGCCTGTCGCACCCTGAAAGACTGCTTAAATGCCGTATCACGCCCCGCCTGAGGAGCCCGGGATTATGATCCCGGGCTCCCGGGCATAGGAGGGAGGGAAAACATTGAGCTGCTTTTTGATTGCACTACCGCTTACCATCAGGTGGAGTGAGGTCATCTTGTTTGCCTATTATAAAAAAAAAAACTTGTGCTTTACAGAAGGCAGAGCTGCACGGGGTGTGAAAATCGCCGCACTCTGTTCAGGATCCTTAGTTTGCGGAAGCTGTTCTAATGACGCTCTCGTAGTTATCCCGCTGGTTCAGGTCGCGGCGAACATCTATGCCAAGGATGCTAAGGCTATCCTGCATTCGTAAGGGGGTGCTCTGAAGAGTAGGATGGGAAAGAAAAGAAGACACTTTAAAAAACACACACCTGTGTCTTCTTGCCATTGAACTCGACAAGATTGCATGAGCCCCATTCGGAAATGCGGTCCAAGACCCCGTCAAGCTCGGCGACAAGAAGGTTCCTCTTTTCCTCGGATTTGGTCTGACTTACCTCAGGTCTTCCGAAATCAAATGGGTTGACAGTGCTGTCATCTGCAAAGCAATGGATATTGCTTAGTGACAACATGTTATTACCTTGAGGTACACCGGAATTTATAGGGTGGAAACAAGAAGTGCGTCCGTCACAAAGGCAAAATTGTATGCAAGTTTGATAATGTGTCTTCACTAAAAATAAGTTAACCTCTGCATATAGGTCCTGCTGATTGAGTCGATCCCCTATTAAGCGTATAGAGAGATTGATGGCTTCGGCGCTACCTAAATTAATAAATAACAGATTTCATACGTGAAATCCCTAGATTGATCAGATACCGTGGAACAAAAAGCAGAGGCACTATCAAATGCGCCATCGACCTGGTCAAACTTTTTTCATCACTACATCGTATAAAGCTAAGTCGCTTCCCGCGTCTGTCTGTCCCTATGTATGCTTCAAACCTACACAACGGATTTTGTAGCGGTTATTTTTAATAGATAGCGGTATTTAAGAGGAAGCTTTTAATGTATAATATACCCGTAGCGAATCACTAGTGTAATAACATATTGAGCACTAGATTTACCGATTTTAAAATATACCTTACATACGAGATATATTTTATGAATAAAACGACCCCTTACTACACATCCTTCCCCAGAACCGGTTTGCAATCGGTATTTAAACTCATCGGTAAACATCGCAACATGATTAAAAGGTGGAAAGTCTCCCGTGTCCCGGTGCAGGAATGCGCTTGCGCAACCCTTAGTCGCGGTCTCGATGTCGATAAATAGCGGCAACATCAGTGCGCGCATAAATTAACACACGGTAACAAAAGCGGGTCATGACGATTGCTGTTTTTTTTTCTCTTACGATTTTGTATAAGGAAATAATATATTTTTTTGTATCTAATCATAACTAGGACTTGTTCTTAACGTACAATCATCAACAATCAATCAGCAGGACCTATATGCAGAGGTTTAACTCATTATTACTGAAGGTCGAATTCTGAAACGATAAAATTAGACACTTTTTCAAACTCTCATACAAATTTTGATGTGGCTCATCGAAACTGACAAGTATGTAACTATATTTTCATGTTTCGGTAAGTATGTACCAATAATATATTTCAAAGCCATGCATTCGAAACGAAACAACAGTGCCAAAATTAAGTCATGAGGGCGGCCTCCGTGGTCCAGTGTTGCTTAATTTCGGTAATTATGTACCGAAGCCAATGACATCAAAATACCATGTTACCTATATCTGGATTAAATGATGGTACTGGTAGTAAGTAGCTATCGTTTGTGTTAAATTATGTCTTTATCTTGCAACCGCTGCCTTCACGATAATAACTTATCTCAATATGATAGTATTACGTTTTGTTTATGTAACGCGTGGCGTCGATATTCGATATCGAAATCTCGTGAATTTTGGCGAATTCGGTCGATCGCCGTCGTTAAATTGTAAAATGACGGTTTCAAAATGCGAATTGTCATAAGTTTCACATTTGTTGGGCCTAATAGTGACAGCGGGGATAATAAAAATGAAATAAATATTCACTTACATAGGGCTCTGGTTGCAATACAGGTGGCACAATTTGGTGTGTGAAATGGCTCAATGACCCATAATCACCGGGAAATTTACCGTTTTCAGGGTTCCATCTTAAATAAAACCTTTATCACTAACCTACTATTATCAAGACATTTTTCCATAAATGTATGTATTGAATTTGACGGCCTACAGGTATGGAAATTCGAAAAGGAAACAAGTAGTCTGAGTGCCAATTTTACAATTATTTACCTCTACAATCCGTGGCATTGATTGTGCAACATATCTGATATTATCAAAAAATATATATATGGAGAGAATATGTGAAGAAAACCAAATAAAATCTCTGCATATTTTTGTAAATTTATTTTAAGAATGGTTCCTATGAGGTAACAAGCATTCATGCATACTACAAACGTTTAAATGTATAAAACTTATTAATAACGGGTCTTGCATATCAAACATATCTTCAACTTGGTCCTCGTTAGCGTCTTCCTGTCCGAACCCTTGAATTACGGCTTCCAGGACACCACTATACTCTGACAGTAATTCTGGATCACGTAGCTCCCATAAATCACCCGGTTCGATCTTCGCCTTTAAATGGTTAATTAGTCGAAATATATTCGCCCCCGAGACACAAAGGTCGGTTCAAAAATAACCGAAAATAACCGCTCGCCTTTATTTTCGTCACATCGGTGATTCATTCGATTCGTTGCGAATTAATCATTCGCTAACCGCGCCGATACTTTATCGGGGCTTGTTCAAACTGTCTGTTAACTTTAACAACGGGAGCGGCCGGAGGGTAAACTGCGTAACTGTTTTTTTATAAGAAAATTATTTCAAATTGAATAAAAGCCTGAAAAGCAAAATCAACATCTGATATTATTGTGTAGTGATATTTATTTCTAAGCAGAAAATATCTCTTTTCGTTTGGATCTGAGATTCTAGGATCTAACTTAGGTTTAATAATTGTCATTTTTTATGTTTACCATCACATATTTTCATGTTTTTGTTTGAATGAATACTATGAAGAATTCAATACTTACCTAAATCAAAAATGAAAACCCCAATCATTAATCACTATGGCATTTTAGTTTTTAATTCAAATAATAATATTAACCCGCGCTAATAAATAAATTTCGCAGATTACGCACCCAACAGTCGGCCGTGGCGCTTTAAAACAATGCGCTCGCGAATGCCGCACTCAATCTATAATTTACGTTAACCATTTGTCATTTATGGCGTTTTAACGTTGGTTTAATTAAGCTGGTTGGGACCGAAATAATAATGTTGGGCAAACGTCGGACACCAATCACGTGACCCCATCTCTGAATGCGTCGGGCTTATTAAGACTTGTGACTTGTGCACTGTCCCAGTGTAGATGTGGGAACAGTGGAGTCATTTCGCAATAGTTTGTTGTGTAAATGCCTAATTAGGTTATGAAGGGCTTTTGGAAGTAGTTTTTTTAATAGGTACGTAAAGAAATTTACTATTTATACAAGTAGGTAAATTCGGTGATACTGATATAATTGTGTTTTGCATAACGAGGGAAATGTTTAATAAAATTTTCGAAAAAATCATTTAACACCGATAGCATAATCTTTCTCTTTTCCCTCGTAGAAATAATGTCTTGATAGAGCAACACCGTTTTGGCCGATATAAAACCACTTTTGTCAATATATTTTTAAGGAAAACATTGCCAGTTTTCACTAAAACTGGTAATGTTTTCGTTAATATATGTGGTTCAATAATTATCTAATTATTGAACCATTACCAGTTTTGCATTAGGTTAAACGTTACTTAATAAAAACTTAGATGGACAGAAAAAAAATCTCTTATTTTTCTTACCGTTTGTTATTTAACTGTGCCTCTATTCTCTCAAACCATAGTCAGGATTGATTCATACATACATACATTTGTAACCATCGAGTTACTGTTGTACCGTTGTAAGTAAAACATTATATTTGTAATACCGTTGTAGCATTAACGATCACCTAGGCGTTTCATTTTTGGCTCCTCACCCTTTTCCCTCATAATTTGGGCCATAACATGAGAAAAAAAAACCATTTGTTAACAATCACAGATACAAAAATACATACTCTTATACAATATAACATTTAGGTAAATGACCAAAAGCAATAAGCAATATCAACTTAGAGTAAAAACGTTTGTCATAAACTTTTACAGTCACCATCTAACCATTAATAGAATTATAATATTGAGAGGCGTAAACACAAAAAGTTGTTTACAAAAATGGAAGGACGCTGTATTACCTATCTACGTGTGGGAGTTGATGGATCGGCGAAACATGGCTGTGGAATCTAGTGAAACTCGGACCTTTCTCATTGTTTCCTCATTTATATAACAGTCTATCTGCATCGGCTATTATGCTTAAAAAGGTCAATGCGAGTTGCACGTTGCGGGTCCCGTACCAATCAATCAATAGGCTTAGGCGAGCTGTAGACCAAAAGCTAAGCTAACATAGCTCTCCTATGGCGGATTAGCTGACGCTATTTGTCGTGCTGCTTAGTTGGTTTTCAGTACACAAGTTTGAAAAATTGCGTCGGTTATACGGTATTAAAAAGCTAACATAGCTTAGCTCTCGGTATGCAACCCGGGTTATTTGTGCAAGCTTTAATAATGCACTTGTTGGTTTATTGTTTGTAAGGGCTGGGAAGGCGGAAGAGGACTTTAGTCTTTCGGGTTAGTCTGAATGACGATATGCTTTAATTAATTAACCTGTTAACATAAAATGGAAAAAAAATATTTATCTATTCTGTCAATACGGTGCATTTGTACCTATTATATAGTCCTATATTACAGAACCTAGGGGTGAGAGCCATGCTCCCCCCTCTAGAGAGCTCCCCCGCAAGTCCGGTGATGATGACAAGGCTACTCCAAGCCATCATTAAGAAATATGTTCAATTTTTCAATAGCTTAACAATAATTCATCGACACCTACCATTCGCACACAAGCATTGTCTGATTGTAAGACCGGAGTCATTATAATAGGTATAATAGTACCATTGAAGTGTTTAGTAACTTACACTGGAGGTTAACAGATGAAGAGAGATACGAATCGTTTAATAGGCAAGTGTGAACAGTGTTACTATTGTTGAGCCCATTAACAAACGAGTTTTGACACGCGAGAGAATTTGCGAAACCGTCGACTCACGACTAAATAAATAAATATTTGAGGCACAGCCTAGTGTTTACTAGCGCCATTTTTACATACTAATGACATAGGTAATTATTCATATAGAGACTTAATAGGTAGTTCTATCTAACTAACACCTAAAATGTTCTCTTAATTTGGGAACAAAATTAAAAGTCGCTTAGTACCTGCCTCTTTACATTCATGTATGTTGTAGTAGTATGCTGATATTTTATTTGGCGTAGCATTCAGATAAGTCATTCAGTATTCATTCAGGTCACGGATTAAATCATACATGATTTGCATATCATTTTAAATAGCATTGAAGTTTTACAAATACATATATGATTAAGGGCTTAAGCGTTCCATTAGATTGACTTTACGTGATAAGCATTCGCGTAAAGTTTCTGTGAAAAATATTAAGTTTTACATTCATTTCATTGTTCAAGGGGCCTTAGTTTTGGCGCTAGTAAGCGACATACAGTTGCCATTTAGCAACATTGCTCAAGTAGCTGATAAGTAATTTAATTAGAACGTGTTTAATTGAATATTGGAAATAATATCTGTCTGTCACAAGCGCGGTGCGGTGTCGTAACAAATTAATCAAATATGATATGCTCTTACATTTATGGGCAGATTTACGGTTGCGAGTAAACTGGGCGATTTGTTAGCTATTGTTGCAAAATACAGACAAAGGCAGTAACTTTCAGTGTGCTTCGTTGTATGTTACAATTGAAATACGTACATTATGTTTTTACTGTTTCGCAGAAGTGTTGCCAATTCAATCTTGTTCTTTTAAATTTAATCGTCTGAATCGTCTGAATTGGCTTGCTTTAGCTGGCATATTTACCGTAAGGAAGCTTGTATATGTGTTTTTATAAGTAGGCAAATATCGTGTTCCTATTATTTAATTGGTTTGATTCTTCAATTATTTAGGGCTGAATGCTTGTAATGTACCTGTTATGATGTTTCTAATAAGCTTAAATACATTTATCGATATTAAATAAATATCGGCTAAACAACAATAATTATGATCTATTTACATCATAATATGAACCTACATATACAGCTATTTGGGAGATAACCGAAGGTGTGATTGTGTTTTGAACCTAATTATTAATACGATTGACTTATATTTAATAGAATATAAAACTTTGTTGATATGATTCAGCAGGTGTAGATTTTTTGTTAATTTATACCACAGATAACAACAATCTTTAGTTTTTACTATCGACAATGTAGCTCTCTACATATGTAGAACATTTTACGCATTACATTTACCCTTAACGATAGTAATCGTTAAAGGTAATCTGTTAAACTGGGCAACACCCAGGTTTCGTCATAAAATCAACAAAGGGTAAAGTGCGAAAAAAATGGTTTCGAAGTTACGACCGACAAGTCAAAGATGATTTGTGCGAGTGCTTCACATTTTGTACGTTTATTTTTTGTGTTATTGGAGATATCATCTCTTGGTCGTATGTTGAGATCTCTTTCAGGTGTCAACACACAATTGCCACATCATTTTATGGTATCATGTAGGTATTTGTATTTATAGTTTTGTATGGTTGCACCACTTTTATCCTTTATTATATTGACTCTTGAACATCGTGTGATCCTGTAAAACTTAAACTATGTCGTGGAATTTATTGTACTCACGAGTTTTTAAAATTTTGAATTTAGTATGTAACTTTGTAATTCTGCGCATTCTAGGTCTCACATACCTACTCGATCTATTTATCTTATTAAACCTATTGGTAGTAGAGTAATAGGGCGCCATATATTGCATAAATACATTGACACCACAAATCACGTTAGGCGGCAGTCTTGGCAGCGACCAATTATTGCGTCTTAGCCGCCACACTTTTTTCCATCAAGCTTCCTTAATGAGCAGAGAAACGCTACCCGCTCTATCTTCAAGGGTCACTCCCGGAGGGCCACGTTCCCGGAGGGCCACGTCCCCGGAGGGCCACGAATGCGAAAAAAAATGATGACGTTATCTTTTGTTATTATTTCTTTTGTGTTGAACTTGTACCGTTGACAAAAAAACTCAATGAATGTATTTATTTATATTATTTATTTAATCATAAATCACAAATATAAAAAAATCACCATTTATATCAAGTTACTTTTTTCACTTAGATACAAATAAATTTCCGATCACATAAATATATTTCTAATTCTAGAAACACAGCCAGGCGAGATAGGGTTGGATAAAACGGATGCATAGAAAAACCTGATTCAACAAACAAAAAAGGTCTTACATTTAACGTGACTAATTTGACTTTCAAGATAGCGTACATACTGTTATTTTATAATTTAAATTATGACGTATAATATTTTTTCAAATATTACAAGGTATATAACTTATGTATAAATAATCAAATTTAGTAAAAAAAAAAACAGTATGTTCAAACATTAACAATTAACAAATACGTTTTAAAATATTAAGTATTATTTTAAACCTGGTTTTTGTCTTTGTTTTTTACAACCCTGTCTCACCTGGCTGTGTTTTAACAATTTTAAATAAATATTGTAGACATCAGGTTAGTGACCCTGGCTGGCGGTTCCAAGAGTCGTGGGTTCGATTCCCACTCGGGACAAATATTTGTGTGATGAACATCGGTGTTTGTTCCGTGTCTGGGTGTGATTATATATTTAAGTATGTATTTAAAAATATCTATGTATGTATATCAGTCTCTGACGCCCATAGTACAAGCTCAGCTTAGTTTGGGGTCAGATGACCATGTGGAAATGTCCCAGATATTTATTATTATTATTATTTATTATTATCATCATCGGAAATCATAAAATCAAATTTGTTGATTTTTGATAGATAGTTAAATAGTGTTTTTTTTTAAATTATAATCTAACATTTATATTAAATACCAATAATAATTACATATAAATTTACAAATTGCTTTTTTGCTAACGGTACTTACCTGTTAAAAACGTTACAAAAACAACACAAGTACATCTTAACACATTTTTCGCATTCGTGGCCCTCCGGGAACGTGGCCCTCCGGGAACGTGGCCCTCCGGGAGTGACCCATCTTCGGGTCAATGCTAATGAAGGTATTTTCTTCATTTTCGAAAGTAAGTAATTACGAGATTATGTGTTGGATTCCTGCATGTCCTTTTATAATATAAAGACAGAAACTTTAGGATTGTTGACATTATTTATGTTAATTAATTAACTAAATTAAGACGGCATTTTGGAATGACAATGTAGCGTTTGGATGGATAATGTTAAATAAATAAAATAACAAACTGCGATTTTAGTCGTGGTTCAATTTAAGTTACCATTTTAGTTATAAGCATTATGGTGACAGTCAAAGTATAGTTGAACTACATAGAAATATGAATAGAAACGTCGGGTCTCTAAATAATAGAATTAAAATAATAATACACGCGAGTTTTATTTCAAATGTGTAGTGTTGGTGTAAATAATAGACATATTTACATAGAAATATGTAATGAACCGTCCTTGAAGGTGAGGTTCAATTCTGGAACGCCAATGTTAGTGTTAGCGAACATTCCTTCGCAATTCCGGACGTGTTTAGCGCGCATTAACATGCCGTATTGTCGTGTAGGTGCTGCGTAGGCGCACTGGGTCCGGCGAGGGCTATCGCTCGTTTTCAACAGCTGGCGCCACTTGCAAGTGAGGTCTTAAAAAACTGAGTTGATGGAAAAACCTTTTGGTCCCCTGATCGTTCAATAACAAGAAAAGGAGAAGATTTTTTGTTTACCTGTATCATTCGACTCCAGACTGGGCCAGGGTCTTCGCCAAATCTTTTGCCACTGTCCACCTAGGAGCAGTATTGTCATCTAAATTCTTGAATCGTCTGAAAGAAATTAGTATGTATTACTGTTATAAATGGAGTTTATGCAATTCATGTCAATAACAGTTTAACTTAATATCGACATAAAAAACGCTAACTCTACTATTGAAACATGCCATCGACCACGGACATCCGATGAAAAAATTGTCGCATCTGGTAAAAAAAAACTGGCCAATTGGAAGTCGGACTCGCACACGAAGGCGCAATTATGTAAAAATAACAAGTTTAACTTTTGTATGGGGACCCCCCTTAATATTTTATCTTTTATAATTTTTTGTATATTTGTTGTTAAAGCGGCAATGGAAGTACAATTATAAATATTATAAATATAAAATATAAATATTTCACAACATCACATACATTGATCTGATCCCGTGGTAAGTAGCTTAAGCACTTGTGTTACAGGTATCAGAATCAACAGTGGATACACAAATATACTTAAATATATTTAATAATACACCCAGACACAATTGTGAAAATTTCAGCTTTCTAGCTATCACGGTTTTCGGGATACAGCTTGGAGACAGACAGACGGACAGACGGACGGCGGAGGGTTAGTAACAGGGTCCCTTTTTACCTTTTAGGCACGGAACCCTGCTAATGGGTTTTGTTCATGACCAACGACAAAATCTGCATTGGTGAAAAATCTGGTACTGTTAGTGACAGTTATTTGATGGTGCCCACGCTACACCGGGACCCGGGCTGACGAGCCCTCGCCGCGCGTGCGTGGGCGCACAGGGTCCAATTACGTCTGCTGGCGGATTTATTGGTCGGACGGCTCGCTCTCACCTTGACATGTCGCATCTGGACCAACCCCGGCTTTCCGACAGGTTTGCGCAAGCGATGAGGCAGTTTCGGATGTCTGTCGGCGGGAAATGTACGCTGCTATTTTGTTGTGATTCTTCAGGGTGTTGCAGACTGTTCGAAACTAATGATAGGTATCTCCGATCCGGTTTTGTGGGTCTATCATTAAATGTATACCTTTTAGACATGTAACATACATACATACATACAATCACGCCTTTTTCCCAGAGGGGTAGGCAAAGATCACTTCCAGCGATCCACTTTTCACCTCTGTGGGAAACGTGACGTGACGGGTTGTGGACCACGTCGCCGCCATTCTGCCTTGTGCTTTTTTTTAACAAGGTCATACGTCATACGCGTTCCCACGAGTAGCCAGGATGTATGACGGGGGAAGGAAAAGAGGAGGAAGGATACTATCGCCTAGGATGATTTGGACTGAGTCGATAGTAGCTCGAGGAGCCGGGGTCGCTTACCCGTATATCGTAGACATGTAAAAATGTTATTATTTATTTATTTCTACCTTGTTACACTTTAATGCTTAGGTACATTTTGATTGGTGATTTTGATATCCGTTAAATAGAGCTTTCTACGAAAAACTCTATCGTTTAAACCATAGACGAGATTGGGTAGAATGCCATATTAATAAGAATAATTCCATTTATATCTTTAGACAAAAAATATAACACCTGAACACCAAACAGATAGGTAGATTTATCAATGTCCATTGTCTTTTGCAATTATTTACAAGAGGTAATAAAAATTGTGGAAATACCAAGAAAAGGCTCTCATATGCATATTAAGGTTTTATTACGTTCAAAGTTTGTTTGCCAATATATTTGGATCGGCCAAGCATTCCGAAAAGTTTGCGTAAGCTTTGGACGACCACGCAGCTTTTGGATATCTGGTTTCAGAGTTTGCAAAAGTTACCCTAAAGATTAAGTTGCATGCGGTTGTTAAAAATCGATTTACAAAACCGAAAACCCTACTCCACTAATATGGCATTGATAGCATTGTACCGGATAACATGGTCTCTGTTGCTAAGCCCTTAAGTTTGGCTTTGGGCAAAAAGCTAACGGTAGAGCTTTTTACACATCTTACTATTTTTCTGCCGAGCCAGAACATTCTTGAACAAAAGCAGCATATTTTCTGAAGTCATTATGTTTAATAGCAGGTTTTTAGACGCGTGTAACTTTAAGGATCTTTGCCAGAATCATCTAAAAAAGAAAAAGTCTTTTAACTTGTTCTTTTCAAAACCTGACTGGCAAAGTTACTCTAACAAATCTCGTTTAAATATTTTTTTTACCTTACGATGTTCTTTGTTTTATAAATAACTGTCTTTATCGGGATGAATTTGTAGTCTGTTATATTACAGGGGAAGATTTTTTTCATATTATACTATTAAGCTTTAATGAGGCATACCGGACGTGTTAAAAATAGAACTGCTGATGAAGACATCTATCTAAGCATTAATTTGCAAGGAAAAAATTAAATAAGGATATCAATTGCTAGTGCAGCGGATATTTATGCGCATACGCAGCGAGTCGAGGTTCCCGGGGCGCCAGCCACAGTTCTTACGAGTGACAGTAAGGTAGATAAAATGAAATTTATGATGACTTTTGTGTTTTTTTTTTGCAATATGAAAAACATAACAATGAATGAACATAACAAAAAAACATAATAAAGCACCTTTAGTTAGTTTAAAATGTACTATTAGTGGTAGTTAAAGTAGACAGGCATGTAAATTAAATACGAGTAGTAAATTTGTTGCTCTTTTAAAGGCATTAACATTTTTTGTGGGTTCAACCCGCTTGATTGTTTCTTTTATACATCCAGAGCCCTGGAACCGAATAAGGCATCAGTAATCTGAATATCGGTAAACTATCCACCACCTTTCGCATTGAAGAAGGAAAACATATGCAAAAAGCCACAAAAATAATCATAAAAATTTTAATACATACTAAACTTAAAATCAAATCAAAGTGATTATGAAAATGTACAAAAAAAGTACAAAGTTTTCATCGTTGCCGTTTTTGTCAGTAGGTGGTAATTTGGGATTGATACGAGAAAGGGTAAAACCACTGTGATAATACCTTTACACACAAAGCGTTTTTTTTTCTAACTGACTTACGATGATGGCTTGGAGCGGAAGAATCTCACCTTTAAAACAAAGCGTTTACAATAAAAGCTTTTAACAACTTATTAAAAAGCTGCCATGCTGCCTAACGAAGCGCTGTGAGTAAGCGCCCGTCGGAGGCTGCGCACGCGGCGATCCGCGCAAGCAGAGAGCCGGCTTCCCGGCAGTCGCGCGCAATCCGTCGACGTAGGCGCACGCCCGGCCCCGCCGCACCGACCCAACGACCGACTCTCGAAACTATTTACGATAACTGAAAACTTTTTTCAAACTCCTTCGACCCGAACCTTCTTGGTCCCTGTGAACTGTGACCCAGTGATGTCTGGACTTATGTGATAGGACGTGATGTCCGCCTGAGGGATTCTGTTGAGTTGAGTGGTTAAATAAAGCTGTCCAGATGAAGATGACAGTGAACCGTATAAGGGTGGTGGTGCTAGGGAGCCCCAGGAGCGGGAAATCGGGTTAGTATTTTTTTTTCTTTTTCTTACATTTTAGGTCTTACAAGTTTAGGCTGGCAGCTAAAACAGTATTTAAGGTAGTGTTGGTTATTTAAAAAGGGCTTTTAAAAATATCAGTGTGGAATCACGAAAAAGCGATTTTAATAAAAATTATAACAATTTAAAATAAAAAAGTCTGTTGAGCTGAAAAGAAAATTAGAGTATTAAAAACAAAATGAAAATTTTCTTTATTTCAATAATCTCTGTCGATGGAATTTAAGCATAGTAAAAATTTAAGGTTTTTTTACCTTAATTTTTTTACTTTTAATATCTTACATGATCACCAAATATTTTAGTATTTATTATACTTAAAATTTTGCAACGACTTTTGACGCAGTTTTTCTATAGACTGAGGGATTCAAGAGGGAGGTTTCGCTTTATGTGTAGGTAATGTCCCCGAAGCGAAGCTAGGCACTAGTCTAATTTATATTTTTAAAGATTATGACAAGAATAGTAATTTCCTGAACAATTAATTATATTATTATGTTGGCATAATAAACAGCCTGGGTACAGTTGTTAAGAAGGCCAATATTAGTCAAAGAATTAATTAGCACATTGTGTTTGATAAATAATATTATAACAGCTCAATGTCAGTATGCATTCCTGGCATTTGGTTTATTTAATGCTGTTATCTACTAATATTTACATTTAGAATATTACGACTGATTTCATAGTAACTACGCAGTTATGCATTTATAGTTTTCTCTATATTTTGATCAATTTAACGTACATAGGACTTAAAAACTAATAACTCAATTACATCAAATAGCATAGTTCTGTAGATACAGAACAGATGTTTACTTCACATATATGTAGATGTATCTGAAGTAAAAATAGCATAGTTTTTATTACGTAGTAACAATATCCATGTTTTAGTTCAGCTTGTATAGTTAGTTTTTCATTGACGCAGTACAACAGCTTTTTAAAAATTATTTAAAAAAGTGCTTATAAAAATGATTTACCCACATATTATCATTTATCTAATATTTTAACTATTTGATTGAAAATAAAAAAGAAATCTTTATATTATAGCATTATTCAATCTGTGACTGTTTGTTAAATAAATCAAATCTTAACAAGTATACAACACTGAATAAAAGTGAAAATAATGAGGCTTATATCTATACTTAGGTTATTTTTGTGCAACCAGTGAAATATTTTAACGTTAACTGCTTTACTGATTGGTCGATGTTTATAGCCTACTCATCTGAAATATTGAGCCAATATGTAAGGCTCCTTTAATATGGCTATGATCATTAAAATCAGTAACAGCTACAGCAACTAAGTTGCGACAGTAAAGCACAGGTTGCAGGCATAAACACAGATAATAAATTTAAAATGTTACTAGGCGTAAAAATTATGCAAACTCAGTAGTAACCTCATACTTACATATTTGTTGATGGGAGCAGTACTTCGAAACAGACTGTTATGATGTTTTGTAAACCACAGACTACGTACCTCGCATAAATAAGATCTCATGTTTTACATACCTAAGATTAGCTTAGAAATAGAGAAATCCTGAAAATATCGTATTTTGAAAAAAGTAATACCTACCTACATAGAGTTTTAAAAAGTGTTTTATGTATGTAACGTAATGATGTGTTTGTGTCAGTTAATACAAAAAAATATACACAAAAATAAACATATCTATTTTTTTATGAAACTATGAAAATGAAAACATAAAACAGTTTTAAAAAACGATAAAAATGGTAGGTCCATATAAGGGGAACATTCAAAGAACTTATACAAGCCAGAACCACCCTAATCAATTACTTGGCCAGCAATTTATCGCAAGGCATATTATTATTTCTATTATTTAATTCCCATCATTATAATCTCGACGTTACGTAGAAACCATTAATAATAGGCATCGGCTACCAGGATATTGTTATTGGCAAAAGAGCTTTAAAGTTTCGAAAGTTCCACTCATTGATATTCGTAACTCAATTGGCTACTCTATAAAATTTTTAAGTGGCATCTGCTCGTTTTGGCGAATCCGGAATCGGCCAGTACGAATATCTCACGTACGTACGGACGCGGTTACGATGGTAGCGTAATATACGTGTGTGGAGCATTGACCTCGCGACCACGGTTGTCGCGGCGCCTATGCCGCAAGCGGTCGAGACGTGTGAAAGACATATCGAGCATTTTGGTTTTCGAACGGTCGAAATTGTGAATGGCTCGTGACTTTTGAACTAATAAAAATTGGAAGTATGAATAAATGTGTGTATTTCAAATAGGAAATGTTCGATGTCAAGTTTGTCAAAATTTAGTCAACCTTGATGATCAACTAAAGTGATGCAGGTTGAATTTATTTTTATTATTGTTATTTTCGATCTTGTTTAACCATAATAGGTTAAACAATCCAAAAAAACCTAAAATACAATTATTCCTTAGTGTAGTGCTCACAATTTTATTTAGTCGAATGTAGATTATCTCAATCCTCCTTCGCCTCTTCAGCTTTTCCACTATTCAGAAAGTAAGTTATAAAAAATATTTATTTTATTTTATTTCCACTATTTTGTAGAAACAGTATTACTCAAGAACATGTTTCTTTTCCGACCCGATCGAAAGCTGTTCTGATAATATAAACTAAGCGGTTAACATTGTTGCTTTTTAAGCCAAGGAAAAACCAAGTACCTGCACATTTACTAACAACTTTTTTGCACAACATCCAACTGCAAACGAGATCATTCCCCACGTATGTTACTTTACAAGTGGCGAGCTATTTTCGTCCTCGGTAGAAAGTGGTCGAACGATTCCCGCATAGCGGCCGAGCGGACGTTTGGCGTTACACAACGCTGGCGCCAAACGGCGGGAAATCGCGCCGCTGACCCACCGGCCGACTCCCGCGCCTCGTTACTGCACCGCCCTAATTGTCACTAGTGGTGCGCGGGGCTAGCCAAGTACATGTCATACTTGGATTTTGTCATATTAAATCCCTGCGTTCACCGGCCGATCGATAAGTCCTGTGTGTGACGAGGACGACCAACCAAGGGGACAATATGATATGACCCCACAGTTCTATACTGCACCGCCCTAATTGTCACTAGTGGTGTGCTGAGCTAGCCAAGTTTGACATTTATAAGTAAGTGTCCTACTTGGACAGTGTACATGTCATGCTCACTGTAAATCCCTGCGTTCACCAGCCGATCGATAAGTAATGTATGTCGTGAGGACGACCAACCAAAGATACTATACTGATCCCCGCGCTTCGTTACTGCACCGCCCTAATTGTCATTAGTGGCGCGCTGAGCTAGCCAAGTACATGTCATACTTGGGTTTACAGTGTCCATGTCATGCACTCTGTAAATCCTTGCGGTCACCAGCCAATCGATAAGTCATGTGTGTGACGAGGACGACCAACCAAGGAGGCAATTCTGACCCCCCTTATAGTCGCTAGCGGTGCACCGAGCTAGTCAAGTTTGTCGTAGGTGTCACTGCGAAAACGCAGGACTCACAGTGTACCCAGTAAATAATGCATATGAAGACAAGGCTGCCCCCTCGGTTTTTATTGTAACAGCATCACTAATTATGGTAAGTGGTGCGCCAAGCCAGCCAAAAAACTGAGCTAGGGGGTACATCTACATGTCACTCCGAAAATGCAGAAATCGCAGGTTAATAAAGCCTATTGCTGCGACTAAATGGCGGCGCTGATCTAGTTCGCCTTGTTAGCCAAGTTTGACATACATGTCACTGCAAAAAGGCCAGAATAGTAAAAAAAAATTGTGAAAACCGGTCTGTAAGTTAACGTGTATACTGTGACGACTTAATAGCCATCCTAATTATTGCTAGTAGTGCGCCAAGTTGGCCATGTTGTCCAGTTCAATTCAGCCTAAGGAAGACTGGGCGATTCAGTTGTTCTGAATTCAAATTATAGATGTGATAACGCCTCCCTAGTAGTGTTTCTATTAGCGTCAATAAGTCTCTAGTGATGTGATGTAGCAATGCGAGGTATTTTATTAGAATATAAAATATTTCAATTAATGTAGTACTAAGTAATCGCGTCAGTGGCCCTTAACTGGTCTAATTAGTTACATCTTCGACACTCATTACCGCTAGAAGCCGCACAAGCTGGCCAAGCGTGACGTCACTGTCAATGAAACCGTAACTAGCGTTGCATAAAACATCTCGGCGCCAAATGGCGGGAAATGCGTCGCTGACACTGACCGACATCCGTGGTGCGTGTTTGCCAACTCGGCACGATGCTTAAAAAGTTATCTTTCCATTTTCGCGTAATAGCACCGACAGATCAGATAAATAATGATAGCCAAGTTTTATACTGCAGTTTGCTACTTGGCCGCAGTGCTTTTGTTTAAAGAGCTAAGTTTAGTTAGTCCTCGGAATTGTTTAATTTGTTTACCTTTGATATTTGTAAGCAAGTTTACAAGTTGTAGGCGGATATAAAACAACGAGATGCCTGGCGAGTTGGTTTTAAAGACTCTGTATTATTTAGGTAGTCTAAGTTTTTTAGAAATGGCGGATGTGTTGCCAGAGCTATATATTTGGAAATCAAAATTTAAAAAACATTAATCTTAAGACCATAGGCGAGTGAAAATATTTAATTAAAAATAAACACTAACTTTAATAATGACTGACATTGTGATAATCTAAACCGTCTGCCGACTTCTGGCTATCACTGTCATGTCAAAAATGGCCTCCGGTGGCTGGTGGAGTTACTTTTATCTTCAATTACAAACTGGTAATTGCATGTCTGCATTTAGTACAAAGATCAGCGTTATTTTAGAAGCCCATAATCGCTGTCACATCACTAATTGGCGGTCAGTTGGCGGCTGGCGGCTGATGAGCGGTGTTGCCAGTGTATTTCTGTAAGAGCTTGCCATAATTTAATGCTTAGTTTTTTATTTGAAGGTAACCATCGAGGTTTTCTAGCTGTTTTTTTTCCCACTAGCCAGTGCAGCAAGGATAGGCAGATAATAATATCGAACATGGAACACCGTTACTTTAATTTTATTAATGTGGTACATAACACCTGACGGTAAACGTCCGCTTTTACTTTTTTTAGCCAGTACCATTACCTATTTTTTTTTATCTATAGTCCCGTTTCCCTCAATTCGAGTAAACTCCCTTAATTGGCAACGGCAGCCTACCGGCGCGGGCGCATGCTCCGGCAATTCATTACGGCCGACTCGACATGCGAAATTGTTTTTAAAGTAGATCCTGTCTGCGGGTGGGAGTGGCCTTCGTCTGCCACGGATCCGCGGCCGACTAACATCGTTTAATAACTCTAGGACCAGACCTTAGCTATTTTAACTCTCCCTATACAACTTTGCATTCACGCGGCGCCGTCGAGGCGGCACAGGTGCCCTGGGCCCTTGGCCGACTTAAAGATGCTTCGATGAGCAAAAAATCAGATTCTCCGGTACTTAACGACCTCGTTGGTGCAGTTTGATTAATAAGTTTGCATAAACGGCGGGTGCAATATTCAAGGTTTCTTTTTGCTTAAAAAACTAACCCCTTTTTCTTTACGTTTGGAATTTTTTGTTGCTTCCAGAAGGGCGTAAGTGCTCTTCAACAATTTCACCAACATTTAATATCATACAAATGATATAATTAATAAATTAGGTTACGAACAAAAACATCTGTGGAGCCGTTCGGTGTTGTAAGCGTATGATAAATATTCATTTGTTGTTGCGTCGTATGAATTATCTGCTTCAATTCCTCATTAATCACTTATTATTTCAGTCGTCGGCAACAATACAGTTGAACTGATTTTTTAATAAATGCGCTACACAGCGCTCGCGCACTATCAATAACAGGCATAAAGCTCGTTACAGGACCCCATTACAGCATACCCAGACGAAGCCATCAGCCATAACCAGGTCAGGTTAATGCCTTTCGTAAAACACGATACACATCTCAGCACCCTGTGGTTATCCGTCGCTGTAAAAATTCACGTTTTAAATATTAATTATCTCAAGTCAATAAAGTATTTCAATTAACGATCGCACGTTTTCGTCAGAAACGGATTACCTTCGCGTTTCACGGGCGACGAACTTTCGCGATTTCGACAAATGTCGTGACGTCAGACTACAACAGTGTCTGTGTAATGAAGGCGCTGGCATTCGACGCTGTCTGAAAATCCGGTTCTTAATTTTTGTAATTCTTACCGTTGCGTTAACGCGAATCGTTTACGAGAATTCAGCGGGCACTCACCTCGATTCTATGGAATTTTATGTAACAGGTTCGTCATTGGTCGCGAATATTCAAAGAATCGTACGGATTTCGTCCTTCATACCCTGTCGAGCATAAAATTTTGCTGGGTTAGACGTGAAATGCCTGAAAATCATTGACAATATTGATGAGTATAAGGTCAGCTGTATGTACCCGTAAATTTACAAACCAACTAGGTAAACCAGGTTTATACAAAACGTGCTTACAAGAAATATAGGCAGATCAATGAAGTATTAAGTAGGTAAGTAAGACATTAATGGTAACTGTTTGGGTCGCCAATAAACCCGGATTGGCATCATTTTGTAGCGGGTTGAGTCGTAGATCAGAATCTTATACTAAAATAGGAAGTTATCTTAAAAGTAACTTACGAATCAACCAATGGATTATATTTAATTTAAACTATTTTGGCAATATTTTTCGCAGTATATTCTGAGTAGTTATTTTATCTTTTCTTCTATTCTAAACTTTTATTAATGTTCGATAGGCCTCGAGCATTTCTTGTTACTAGTATAAAGAGTTTCATGGACGAAGTTTCATGCATATCAATGCGTTTATTTATTTACTCGGTCAAAATCAAAATCAAAATTGTTTTATTCGCTTGTAAATAGGGTAGGTTACAGTATTGTGTAGATGTTGATTCAAAATAAAGTAGCTTAAAACCTATTTAGCTATCAATTTAGCATGCAAATATTTTGCCTGTTATGAGGTAGGCAGTAGGTACATTCATGATGTTACATCAATATAATCAAATCATTCCAATGTGATCAATTTCTATTAATTTTCCTCAGTTTCGGCTTAATTTTCCTAATATTTTTTAAAATGGATCTGTTTTTAAGGGATCAATTTAGTATAACTCTTGGAATCTTTTACCATACGTAGGTACATTTACTATGATCAGTTGTAGGCAGTGGGGCGCTCGGAACATGTCCCGGTTTCCGCGCGTGCGCAACGCAATGTTAGGGCGTGATGTAGCACCACGACGCGCTGTGTCGACGCGCGTAATCGATGCAGGTTGAACTCGTAGTGTAGCCGACGAGCTAAGGGATTTGATGACTGCATCTTCAGGCAATTCATTTTGCTGCCTGCATCATTTTTTTTGTAACAATTCTTTGTGGCCAGTGTCCCACGCTATCGCAACAAAAAGTTTTAACTTTTTTACCCTGAAAGAACACTGATCCTTATAGGGGTATGCTTGCGTGGTACTTAGTGCTAAAAGTGGTGGAATTTGGGTTGTATCCAAGTCGCTATCATATTTTCGTAGTTCTTCTTATTAGTGCAGTGCAATTCTGTAACTTCTTCTGTTTATTCAATAGGTTCTATTTTATTCTTATTATTATTATTATTCATTGGAATTTTAAATTGGAGTCGGAGAAATCTAAGGTCAGATAATTAACAGATTTACTAACATAATACCATAATATATAGGCATGTGAAAAGGTAGGTGTCCATAAAATTGACTCTGCGATGCATTGAAACCGATGCAAATTCGACGCATATGGCTCACGGGGTTTAAACGTGGCCTTGTACTAAGAATCGGGATTCATTGTAAGTGCAATCGCACCTTCAAAGAACCAGTTTGCACGACCCATATATGGCGCAAAAATAACAATTGATTTTAATTGTTGTTATTTATTGGACCGTTAATCGTAAAAGTAAAACACCTTGAGAACAGGATCAAATCTGATACCATTTCACGATATCTGATTAAGTAAAATTTGTTTTCTCGTCTGGTGACAGTAAAAATATAATAATAATACCTGTCTAGATGGCTTTATCGAGATCGTTCGAGTTTACACAATAATGTTATTGTAATGTTTCGACTTATTGATGGTGTTGCAATGTGTGTCCTGCCTACGTAGGGCACATTTGTGATTTAATAAACGCAGTTACATTTTCTGTGTTATGTAGGTACTAGTAAACTTTTGTCCATTGCATTTTTAGGCAGTGGTCTTTGTTTTGAAAATATAATAACCCTAATGATTAAAAGTTAAAACAGCAATAACCCTCATCGCTTGCGATTCGAGTCTCAGAGTCATAATTAACATAATGCAGGATTTGTCCTATAATGTGTCCCTCGCTTTACGCATTGTTAGTCATTTAAGCCGACTGAGTGATTCTTTAAATCTGTATCGATATATCGATATACCTCCACCTCGGGAATCGAGACGTTTAACACCATTTCTCGGACGTTCCCTGTACTCGGGATGATGAATGGCGAGGTATGACGGGTCGTGACGAGGGCCGCTGTCGCCTGTCGGTGTACACCGGTAATGGAGCTCATTACTACACTTTTGTACCATTACCAAGATACAATGTAGTTGGTGTGTACTGATAGGCCGTAACGTAAAGGTCCGTTCTCATTGTAAAAGTCAACATTAGTCGACTGCCATTTGGTACATTTGAAAGTAGGTATAACTACATATCTGAATTCGGTTAGACGTCGATATTAAAAAATACGATATAAAAATAATGTTAAAACGACTTTAAGTGGTTCTCGAATAATTAGAATAGATTGACTTAACAATTAATGGGCATTCCGTTAGTTTTGATTAACTTATAAAATTTTTAGGATGATGAATGCAAGTGTCGCACGCACTAATGACAAACATCACTGCACTTTGGTTGGTAATTTGATCGAAGATTGCGAGGACCGGGACCGACTTTTATTGCTATTTTTTGGCATGAGCTTGTCCTGTTCGCAAATTTATCTTTTCATTATCTCTGAACACTGTTATTCAGCGTGTTTTTAGTATGATTACGGTTACTTTTATCGACATCAAATTGCGAGCTCTGATGGTAGGTGTTTGGTTTTAAGTTTTAACGGTACCGATGCCGCGACAAAGCGCGTGCAAAAAGTAATTGAGAAAAC
This sequence comes from Maruca vitrata, assembly GCA_039566165.1. Lineage (NCBI taxonomy): Eukaryota > Metazoa > Arthropoda > Insecta > Lepidoptera > Crambidae > Maruca > Maruca vitrata. The sequence continues at coordinate 6,421,208 of CM076919.1, forward strand.
TAAGACTTATTATCAACTCTGAAACGCATCTTTAAAATACCCATCTGTTCTATAATATGTAAATTATGTGTTAGACTTATATTTAACTATTTTATTTTTATGTTACTTTAACTTTTTTGTTTTGACCTAAATTTTAATTTTTTATTCCAACGTTACTTTTAACGAATATATTTTACTTTATTTTTTCACGCTATTTGCAAACTAGTATGTACTTTGTATTGTAATACTCTGATTACATCTTAATCTGAACATTAGGTATGTTATAATAAATAATAACTCTCAAAATTTAATATAAGAAGATAAATAACCTAATTAAATTCTATGAAAAATCCTATAAAACTACTATAATTGGCCTTAAATAAAAAAAGTAAATAAATTGGTGTTGATTTGTTTTATTACATTAATTATTATTAGCATGTTAGGATTTACAAGTCCGGTTGGTAGACAAGACGGACACTACATTCGCTCCGCTGAGTATCAACACAAACAAAAAACGAATAACCAATGAGCGTTAATATCGGCCTATTAATTAATAATATACGATATACAAAACATTGTTCTATCGTGAGGTTTTATAGCCAACGATGCACACAAGACAAATAGCGACGATCTAACTACATGGCATCACGTGGGTTGATAGATGAAGGCTTATCGGCGCAATTGATGTGATATCGACGGGATCTAAGGGATAATTAATAGATAACCTTGATCATCCATCACTGGGATGCAACTACTTAGGACCGAGGCTGTGGGTAGGCCTGCCCTTATTGTAGGGCAACGAGAAATGTGATATCGTCACTAATTCATCTTTTTAATCGTTCCCAGGAAGTCATGATTCGTCGCTAACCCATTTCAGTATATGGCAGATCATCGCTACTCGTAATTAAATTATGTGATGTTAAATACTCGTTATTCCTCTCTGAATTGCCTTATCACGCTAAATCGATGAGACCGATATAAAATATTATTTACTATTAATTATATTTGGTACACTTAATTCAGTCTAGTCTAGACCCTGAAGAAAGACATAGTTTACTTATTAATCGCTTGCACTATAAGGGAGCAACGCGATAAACGGTTCCACGCGGAAACTTGGTAATAAAAATATATATATTTTTTTTATAATAAGCTAACAAGATGACCTCACTCCACCTGATGGTAAGCGGTAGTGAGATCCAAATATGAGGTCGACAGGCACAATATACCATATTGAGCCTGTCGCACTCACCCTGAAAGCCGTTTCACCCCTCCCTCCCGGAACATCGATATGAGAGGGAAAGGGGACGTGAAAGAGGAGACCACTGCTGCGGCAACAACGAGACAAGTTGGCCAGTCCGCCGAACGAAAGGCACTACCGCTTCTACGGGCCTCCCTGGCCGCCGGGCTGACCCGCTCCGCCCGCACAACATCGCCGCTAAGACTCCACTGGACCGCCGCTTGCCGCAGCAATGGTCCCCCTGGCTCCGGTTTGTTACAGTGCTGATCCCGGAACGCGACCTGACCGAGATAGGTCAGAGTCACTTGGCGGGTTTTACGCAACTGTATGGTGGTAACAGCAACCGGTCGACAAAATGTCTCCCACCTGAAAATAATAATAAATAATTATTTTCAATACATAACATCTCGCACATTGATCTGATTTCGAGACAAGTAGCTTAAACACGGTGTTACGGATATAAGATTCATCTAAATATAAGTCTTTATGGGTCTACACGATATTAGGAGTAGCAAAGACATAGCTACTTACTGCCCGACATAATATCGCGTGTAGAACCATAAAGACTAATATTGAGTGTAATGAAACGCGAAAGTCCTCAATCTTATGAGATTCATCTGACTGTATTATAAAGAAACAAACTGAAACAAGAGATACCTTATTAGGTACCATGATCGACAGTAGCGCTACCATGAGTTTAAAAGTTACGGACTCGCTATCGCCTATGTAAACAAGTCTATGAAAAACTTGTGTAGCGCCCTGGTGGTTACGCTAAGAACTAAAATCGATCGTATGAAAAAAACAACTCTATAGGTTTTTAACGTACGTAAGTTTTCGATAGCCAACTCATGGTACCGCTACATTACTACCTACTCGACCGGCCAGACAAACAATGACGAACCATCCCATGCGTGAGGCAAAAGTGATTTCGATTTTCCCATGCGGCTTTTGATTGTCTAGTCGAGACTAATAAAAACCTCAATACGTATTCCGTCATTGGCAATCACCGTGGCTTACGTAACGAACTTGAAATTAAAACGTGCATCTTATATCGTTTTTACATCTCGAGTATCACAGTAAAGAATGGATGCAGCGAAGTACAGGTTTCATAGAATTACAATATAAGTAGCCACTTTGAATATGTACCTAGAATAAAAACAAATAGCACTCTGAACAGCATAGGCATATAAAATAGACCCGTTTGATGATTAGGTACGCAAAACGTTATTCAGTGCTCAGAGGAAAATGTCCCAAAATATTAAAGTAAAATTGATTCAAGTATTTTTTAAAGACAATAGTTTACAAACAAAAAATCTTCGAAATTTGATACATCATTGTTCTCCTGCCTGCCCCCTGCCCAAACTACCGCAAGTGCACCAACCAAATTTGTTTAAGATAAATAAATATTTTTTTTTTGAAGAAACTCACAAAGCCTAGAGGGATAGATCTCTCTAAGCTTTGTGCTTAGTTGCTTCACCGTTGTTCATCAGACTATGGCCGTATGCAGATGGGACGCATTCCGACCATTGTCGTTCGTTGCGATGCAGTTGCATAGACCATTGTGGAGTGGTGCAACCGCCTTGGGACGACCCGAAATGGTAACGACTACTCCTTCGGGCTTCTTACTCCCTTAGATGTACGGATCGGAATATCAAATGGAGTTAAGCAATAGGTAATCATCTGAATACCAAAATGATAAGCGTTGTATAAGGCGTCACACGTACGCATTTTATCGATGCATCCCAACTGAATGCAGTTTTTGTGGAGCAACGTTTTGTAAGCCTGACACTGTGTTTTTTTAATATTCTCGAAATAATTTGAATGATTGCCGTGATTGATCTGGATTTTATAAAAAGTCTTTGACCATGCATATACGAGTAGCAAATTAAAATGAATTGTGCCTATTGTTGATGAACTTCGCTGTTTGTTCCGCGTTTAGGTGGGATTATGTATCTAAGTTGATCTAGACACGCGGTAGCGTGTCAAGCCAAGTTCAAGAAACAGAACTGGCGAGCCGCACCGTGTGTAATATTACACGAACCATTTGGAACCACTTTTGAACCCCTCATAAATCAAAAACTATTTCACATAAACGTATCAAATTTGGCTCATATATTGTGACTTGCGAGATAAATATGTGTTCTAAATTTCATAAGCTTATCTCAAACAGTTATTTAGATATTAATGTCCAAAAATCCTCATTTTTATCATTGACTGACTGACAGATCAAAATTCTAACCCAGTTCCAAATGACCTAGAGAGTTAAAATTTGGTATGCAGATAGGTAATTACATGAATACAAAGGAAAAAATAAAAAACTGGCAATTTTTAATAATTACGTTTTTTTTTTTTTTATAAGAGGCTACCAAGATGACCTCACTCCACCTGATAGCGGTAGTGAGATCCACATATGAGGTCGACAGGCACAATAGACCATGCTGCGGTTAGGTTCTAATATGAACGCTTAACATAAATACCTAATTAGTGCCTAATCACGCCTATATACCGGGGAAGGCAGAACACTAAGTATACACCGTGAAATTTTAGTGGTTGTTTTCCCGCAGTAAAATGATTCTATCTTAGTAGTACAAACGATGTGTGCAGTTCTTTTTTGGTAAAATCAATAAATGCCGGTTTTACGAAAGGTTTAACCGTAACTCGAAAGCACGTTCGAACCGCTTTATGACTTAGGGTGTAGAGCTTCTTTAGCTTTGAGCATCGATTTCATGCGGCAAGCAGTACCTGAATACGTCACATCTTCAAAAACAACAATAGCTTCTCTCGTTTTCAAGTTGGAAAATTATTATTCTGAAAAATCGAAAAAAAAAATTTTTTTTTCGAGGAATAATTTGCATGATTCGATAGTATTACTAAAGGCAAGTCGTTCTGCCACGGGAAAACAACCACTAAAATTTCACGGTGTATATTATTTAGGTATACATACTTACTTATTTACAATTAAGAGTAGGTACTTATAGTCGGTTTTCATATTTATTACTTAGGGTTATACCCCGTAAACGTAGGAAAATACAGTGACTGATTCAATTGTTTTATATTTATAAAGTCTAGTTTTAGTTTTGAATTTGTCCTTTTCAAAGGACCTACGGCGTTGAAATTTTGAAATTGAAATAATTTTATTCTGCAAGTAGATTTCATGAAATTCTTTCGCGTTACGATGATATATACTTTTCTACAAAAAGTAATGATATCCAATCAAAAACATAACTGTGAAATGAGAGCCAAGTTCAATATTATGATAATTGCCTTGGTTGTTGACTTCAACGACAAAAGAAGTGAGATCTAAATGGGTGCCAAGTTCAATGGTCAACCCTGAAATTTATTTATAAGTAACACTTTAACATACCTATCATATCTTCTTATAACATAAGATAATGTATGGTGGTAGCCTATGAAGGTCTGTCTTGGCTAGTTTTCTTTAGTTAGTTAGTTAGTTGTCTTGGTTAGTTTGGTATTTGTCGGTATTTATTTTATAATTCCGAAAATTTGGATTGTTGGTAGAAACTAGCGAGCGAACATAATAATACGTTGGTAGGTTTATAGAAACTAGCCAAGACAGACCTTCATAGGCTACCACCATACATTATCTTATGTTATAAGAAGATATGATAGGTATGTTAAAGTGTTACTTATAAATAAATTTCAGGGTTGACCATTGAACTTGGCACCCATTTAGATCTCACTTCTTTTGTCGTTGAAGTCAACAACCAAGGCAATTATCATAATATTGAACTTGGCTCTCATTTCACAGTTATGTTTTTGATTGGTATGTATTTATAGTATTTATATCAGTCTCTGACCCCAATAGAACATGTTCTGCTTAGTTTGGGGACAGATTGCCATGTGTGGAAATGTCTAAAATATTGTATTTATTTAAAAATTAAAAATACGAATGTGTCATCAAATGAACGATTTCATAAGTTAAGCATGTGGAGTGTCATACCAATAGTGGACATAATTTAGGAAAAGGATACTTTATCTTGCATTCACATTTATCATCGTTATATCACGTCGTACACCTGTCAAAGATAATAGAGGTCAATTTTAATACACACCAGAAGCACATAAAGTTCAATTCTGAGATCGATTATTTTGAATGAGCAAATTGAGAATTTCATGAACTCATGAATTTCCTTGTTTTCACGACAAAGCGAGCTTTTGCTGTGACATTTTAAATAGCAACAAGAACAATATAGTTACAGAAAATACATCTATTTGAGAAGTAGCGATATGAATAATTGAAAAAATTCAAAAGGTTTATATTTCTATGTCAGACGGTGGGTCCATATTGATATAATTGTTATTTGTTTACCCACTAGGCAAACATTTGACTGCCTCGTTGGTCTATTGGTAGTAAGCGGTGCGTAAGGACCGAGAGGTCCCCGGTTCGAGTCCGGGGTCGGGCAAAATTTGTGTGAGTTTTTCTGTAAGAAAGAAATTACGATGTTAGGGGTTGCACGCCCGTGGCTCTGAAAGCACTTTAAGCCGGTGGTTCTGCGCCCGGTTTCTCATCCGTCATGTCGGACTGTTGCCGTCTCGCCGAACTATGAGAGTAAGGGAACAGAGAGTGCACTTGAGTTTGCGCGCATGCTTGTCTACTATAATATGTCCTGTGCACTTGGCTAATCTTAATTGAGATCGGCCGCCATATCCGAAATCGGTCGGACGCCTTATATTTTATAGGCAAACATACATAATATTTCGGAAACACTAACTTCCTATTGAAATAAAACTGTATCAGTTTTCACCTATATGAACTTGCTTTGGCATGCGGAAATCTCCAAAAACAGTAAGTTGCGTAATTCAATCTTTTGGTAAAATTGAAGCTCTCTATCCGTGGCGCCTTCTTTATTAACAACGGTATAATTTTAACGTGTGGTTGAAAACATTTGCGGATCATTAAAATTGTCATTATCTTCCGTCAACACACAACAGAGTTGTTCTTTTGGAGATGACTACACAATACAGAGGTCATTACGACCTTTGGCAGACCATCGATAAATCGACAAGCCTCATTATCACATCATAAACGCATGTTAATGGCCATTGTAAAAAGTTAAACGGGCTATTATGGAGTCTTGAGACGAGTTACCACATATAGTTCAGTTTTATGAAATGCAAAATTCCGCACTCTCGTTTTCCTTTCGATTTTTTTCCTGCCAGCCATAAGTATTAAATGTACACTTTCTCCGCGATCCGATTACCGAAGCCCGGTGATAAAGTTTCACGGAATTCAAACATTGTGCGCGAGCTTTTGTAATTAAAAACGCATTTATTATGTACAAGCCTTTAATGACAAGAAAATAAATGCTAATTGAATACACGTTTTACGAGTACAATACATCTTTCAAAAGGCTCTCTCGCCCAATCATTGGCGTGTCGCTCTACAGTTGGTTTAGTGGTCGAGCAAGGATTTAAACTCGTTTTAAAAATGATTACTGTAAAGAAACAAATAAATAAAAGAAAGAAAAACACGAACATACGCGAGAGTAAATAAATACATACATTCATTAATGAATACATAGGTAGAATCAAGAGTAGATGAAATACATCCTTTTACTGATTATTTTCCTATTAGATATCATCAATAGTTGAATCTTAGAAGTGATAGATGTAGTATATACATAGTGTCCTACTGTAATTGAGCTCTTTTTTAGTCGTCACAACTTTTTTGATAGAACAATAAGCTTATTGTATGATTGCACGGAAATTAATGCATAACACACCCCTGAAATTAGGACATCTTATTTAAGGAAGACGATGTTAATATACAGTTTTGTACAGTTATGCATGCATTATATATTGTAATAACCAGTATGGATATTGAATTTACGATGTATCGGCGAGCTCCTGTATGGGTACGGTAAATCATTTGACATAGAAACCTCGTTCGTAAGATATAAGCTGTGAAAAAGATTTGAACATGCAGGGCATGTATGCAAAAATTACGATTTGAATAAGTAAGCCCAACTTCTATTATAGTCTATTAACTACTTATAAATGATTGCCTAATAGTTTAATGTAATGTTCTTACGGTCGTACATATTGAATTGCCCTTTCAGTTTTTGCATTTTAAGCGAAGGATAAATTCAAAATGTCATTCAACTCTTCAAAAATGTTGTATTTATTTTAAGCAGCTTTTGAGAACTAAGTACTATGTTATGTTTCAGCAACTGAATAAATATGTATGTAATGTAATTCACAATGGCTGTCTAATTAAATTCTTAAAATATTCTTTAAGATTCCACATAGTAGAGTCATACTTATTAACAAAACATTGCTTCATGTAATGTTAAAATAAAAATGTAAGAAAACACCTAATTAGCGGGTCAATTAACGAAATTTCCAATAACAATTAATGCGTTTGCGGTAACAGTATGTGATGTGACATAACTTTGGTCCTTTTTTAAGGAACGTGTTGAAATAAATAGTTGCTGTAATCGTATTAACTGTGCCATTAGGTAATGTGCGACTGGCGCCAGTCAGACGCTAGGTCTTGATTCCCAACAACGATGGCCCTGTAGCTTTTCATGAAGCTTGCCAATGAGAGACTAGCTCATCGGTACACGGTTTGATTCTTCTTAAATCAGAAAATTGTGTGGTTAAGAAGTGTATTATAATAATACATGTTTGTAACATCTCCACTCACGGCCACCTTACCCCAACCTAAGCACAGGTTGTACTATATGTGTCAGAAACTGATATGCATACGTAGATACTTATAAATACTTACTATACGTACGTACGTAGGTACTTACGTACTTACGTACTTAAATACTCGTACATATTCACACCAGTTCCAGACACGGAGCAAACACAGATGTGCATCACAGGAATTTCACATTTTCATTAACTAAATATCCATTTATCTTTCAAGTTTGTACGGAATCCTCGTTGTACGAACGTTTTATTCTTAACTCACGAACGCAATAGTATCAGACAGGTGAATCGATTGTCTCGAAATGACGATTTACAATACAAAACGCATTGTGATTCCGAGTAGATCGTAAATATAGGGATCCAAGTCTTGTCAGGCAGCCGTTGTCCGCATTTAGATACTAAAGTTCCATTCTAGTACGACCTTTACGAGCGTGAATTACAGCAGAAGTATTATTGTACACGATAAAGTTATCTTGCCGTGGAGAATTACACTAATTGACTTTATTTACAATAATAATATATCTGTTTGTACCGCCAACAACGCGCTTGCCGTATAAATCCTTGTCGTCTAGTGATTTGCTTGTTAAGTCAAGTCTGAATTAACAGCCGTAAAATCTATGCACTATTGTTGTAAATAAATAGAAGTGAATAGAATTAGAACAATACATTTGATAATTATTATTTAAGGGATCTTTCAACACGATTTTAATGCACCGAATTTCCTTTGTAAAGTACGATATACGTTTTTCATACAGCTCACGCAGAGACCGGTGATAAAGGCAAATTTTAACAAAAAATCTAAGATCATTAATGATTAGTGATTAATACATAAATGATCTTAATTTATTAGACTATCCTATGTAAATTGATAAATCAAGAGTCACGATATTCAATAATGAGTGACCGATTAAGACATGCAAATTAATTTGTTGATTTTAATGTGACATTATAGATGTAATTACCTGAATAATTAAGTTTTAATGGGCGTTTCAAGTGACGTGCATATTAAAATAACGTACATCCTTTGGAACGAATAAATTAGACATCACGTGGAAATAAATTTTCTATTTCAGCACGATACCGTCTAAGGGAAACGTTATTGAGTACCAATAATTAATTAATATTTATCTTTAGTTTACTCCATCAGTTGACAGAATAGAAAGCTCTATAAAGCTCTGTTTAATTGACATAAAGTAATAATCTCTCGCTACAGATAGAGAAACATGGATTGAATAAGGGGCACATCACAGATAAATCAAAAACAAAAATAAATCATCCATGTCAAAATTTGTACATCCCAGTTACCTAAATATGGCCATATTTTACATTGACCAGTCGTTCCTATCCTGCCGACCACACGCCTACCAATAGGTCATTATTTTTGTTTATTTCAGTTCGGTCTTACAAAGTATAATGTTTTATTTTGTTTGTATGCCCACTGGGCATTGCACCTTCATTGTCGTTGCACCCCTGACCACAAGAGCCGTGTAATCTCAGACACGTTTACATCGGTCATCAGCGTGCAATCACGTTTTGAATAGACCTCAGTTCCTTTTGATGTTGGCAGGATTCTCTACAGCAATGCTGCTCAAACTTTTGAATGTTGAAAATTGTGTGGAACATTCTTAAAGCATTTAATTCAAAAAAATTCAAACATATTAAAAAAGTAAAGCAAGCTAAAAAAAAACCTTAAAAATATTTTTATCCCTCCCCCGACGGGGTCCCTGCAACCCATTACACCGGATTGGAAAAGAGGAAGCTTGTACGTAAGCATGTATTAAGTTACTTCACATTTTTGAAGTTTTTCAATGTAGATGTATGTAGAGCTATAGGTATCTGTTAATCAGACATATCATTATGTTAGCTATACACCGTGAAATTTGAGTGGTTGTTTTTCAAAATGATTCTACCTTAGTGGCACAAAAGATTTGTGCAGTTATTTTTTATTAAAATCAAGAAATGCCGGTTTTACGAAACGTTCGAACCACTTTATTACTTAGGGCGTAAAGGTTCTTTAGCTTTAAGCATCGATTTCATGCGGCAAGCAGTACCTTATTACGTCACGTCTTAAAAAACAGCGATAGCTTCACTCGTTTTCGTGTTGGAAAAGTATTAAATATTTTGAAAATTCGAAAAAAAAATTTTTTTTTCAAGAAATACTTTGCATATTCCGATAGTATTACTAAAAGCAAATCGTTCTGCCACGGGAAAACAACCACTCCACGGTGTATAGCCCGTATAAAATATATTTGTAGTATGTATTTGTATTATAAATAAATGTAACTTGGCCTAAAAGTAAATAAATAAAAGCTCAGCAACTTTGAGCACCGATGGCGTCGAGTCCATTCGGGCCGGTAGCTGCGTATCTATCGAACAACTTGCCTCGTCATTGTTGATGATAACTGTTTGTATTGTGGCAGCCCTCAGACGGGAATACCTGAAGATGGGCATCTTCAGAGCCTGCCGCGTCAAAAGACTAATCAAAGTTTGTAGAAAGTCGGGGGCATTGACCCTTTAATTGATGTCTGTATTTACCCGTAGTGACCTTGGCTTGGAGTCTTATCAATAGGTCAGCATGGACTCGGTTGGTCACGTTATATTAATTATAACGTAGGGTTAAATATTGTGTTTGAATACCTAGTTACCAACATGGTAAATATCACTTGGATCAAATATACTTAGAGTAAAATTCAATTACCTATTATAATATTTGATACAAAAGAAAATAAATAGATAGTGATTTCTGTCAGTCTTTTGCTTTGTCTATTTACAGTATGTATTTCTGTTCTTTTCCTACAGTTGAGTATTTTTCTATAGATGTAGTAAATCAATTTATTAAAAGTATTTTTTTCTTGTTGCAGCGGTGGTCGTCCGTTACCTCACGAAACGATATATTGGGGAATACAGCTCTACCGGTGGTGAGTATTAAAGTAAAAAAATGATATCTATTAAAAACAATATCAGAGAACCGTAGATTTAAAAAAAATAGCTACGGGCAATGCTGTCTTTTGAAAATCTACGGTATATAAATTATTTACTATTTCATCGGGAAACAAAACTGGTGAGGTAAGCTACAGTTGTCCTTGTTCTAAAATCAATTAGTTAACTTTGCGCAGTCGTTCTCAAATCATGGAGTCATGCATATAAATTGGCAATTTAATTATTATGGAAAAAAAAACATTATTCCTTTGTTAATACAAATTACAAGCATATTGATCGCGGAACAAACAACGCGACAATGTTAGCAAATGGAGATCGTAAAACGTCGCCAGTTTTAATTTGTCTCGTATCTGTTGCAATCTGGGTGCAATGTCTGTCGATGCAGTGACGTCATGTCATCAACTACGGTGTTTACTATGAGGCACGTGTCGACAACCCGTGTCCGGGCAATATGCACTGAATGCGCTTGACGTAAGCGGCGTAAGGTCGGAAGGAAATTGTTTTGTTTTGTTCGCTTTGTTGAGCGGACGTGTAATACTTTTGTTTACAATTTTTTTTGATTGGATCAATGGAGCGTATACCTACTAGTGCCTCGTCTCTTGTGCTAGAAATGGTGAGTTTTAGGGGTGAGAGCCATCCGCTCCCCCGCAAGTCCGTGATGATGGCAAGGCTCCTCCAAGCCGACGACGTAGTAAGTTAGGAAACGTTAGTTCGGTACCCACCCGGGACACATATTTGTGTTATTAACATCCATGTTAACATACCTGGAGTTTATCGTACTTTATCGGATTGTTGATGACGTTTATTTTAGCTGACTATTGAAAATAAACTCTGAAACGAAAACTTATATTTAAAGTGTGAAATATCTGCGCATAATAATATACATTATGAGTCGGTGTATAATGGTATTATGATACTGTAAGGCAACTTAAAAACATTTTCATTACCTACGAACATTATTTTTAATACCTAACAGCATTAAGCCGTGCTGAGAGCTCTTGTAGTTTTATTATTTGTTAATATCCAACTTGTCGGATAGATGGTTCTCTGGATGGTGAAGTGCTAATAAATTATCAGTAACATGTTAATTGCAACGTAAACTTTCACAAGCATACTAACATTTTTTATCTTTATTGGAAACTAGGTAGATACATTTATATCCCTTTATATTGACTAACTTCTAGGTTACCATATTTTTGAATGATCGAGCATTTTTGAATCGTGACGTGTTCGAATTAAGCTTTTTAAGCTATTGCATAGCTTTTATCGCGGGCTTTGAGCGCGGCGACCGAACCAAGAAATTCCGTAACGAAAAAACCTCACAATCGTCTAACGTCGTTTCAGTTCGGTAGACTTCGGCACGGTGTTTATGTGCGTGCGGTTAGACGTATTGTACGACTCTACGAAACTCGCACGAATCGAGACGAGCTGCTCCGAAATCGGACGATGCTATGCAATAGCTATACCGCGGCAGTCCCCGAGTGCCACACGTCTTTTTATTTAATTTTTTAATTCAAATAAAGATAACTTTTTGATTTATAATATTTTCCTCCTTAGTGGCCGGTACTAAAAATATTTATAAACCACCTTTTTCCTAAGAAAATCTTGCCCTCTGTAGAGTGAGATAAGTTCGATATTCAAACAATGCCAAGAACAGCACTGGCAAGCGAAGGCGGCAAAACGAATATATTTTGTGCTGTGGCGCTTCGATCTAATCATGGTTTCCCGCTATTCGTATCTTCTATTCCTGGCTAACGGCGTGTAATTGTTTCAGATTTCCTCTATCAGCACAGAGTGGCTTTCGACGGCGCCGTCTCCGAGGTTGAAATACTGGACACCTCTAATTGCGCGGTAAGTAGCCTGAAGTAAACTTGTGTGGCGGGCAACAAGTCTTTCCTTAGTTTAGTAGCTCACTAAGGAAGGACTGCTGCTTTTTGAAACGAGACTGAATTTATGCAACGTGACTTTATGTTCAGCTTTTGTGTTGGTTGAAAGAATACACAATGCTAAGTTTACCTCACGTGGTTTTTGGTTATTTAAAATAACCAATTCATTAATTATTTTCTGTTTTAAATAGCTTCTAAGCACAATTTAACGTAGTAATTAATATTGGTTACATTTCATATTATGTAATTTCATCATAATTATATTTATGTTAAGATTCAAAGAAAAGTAGTGTCTAATTGTAAATTTAACTATAACAAAGCTATTCCAATGATAAATAGATAAGTACTCTATGTACTTAATAGCTTTTTTTAAAAATACTGCTTAAGTATTTAAATAAGCTATACAGTAAATACTAGCGGTCATTATTTCACTTCATTTCCTGGCCACATTTCATTTTGTTTAGGTCTTAAATAGCGGGTGACGCTATTCAATACAATGTAAAAGAATTAATGGGTCCGGTTCTAATTAGATAGTGTTTAAGAGCCGGCCGAACAATCGGACACAAATCCTTCCATGCCTAGTTAAGGGAGCTTCTCCTTAACTGATTCTATAGATACGAAGACGCTTGATGACAATGAATGATTGTACTAATGAAGTTTAATAAACTAGGGAAGGCTTTAGCCGACAGAGGAAGTAGATGTACACAATGATACTTTACAAAGTACTATAGATAATTCAAGTAATCACGTCAAACTAAATTTCAAAGAATTTATAGGGATGCATTTGAAAATATTCCAACACTATCAAAATGAGTAAGTATAGTGTAAAGTAGAGTATACTTTGCAAACAACTTTACAGACTAGATAGTATTTATTCTATGATTTACATGTAGACTTTATAATTACGTACGCTATATCTACATAACCAACTATATTATTAAATTAAAATTGTGCTTTTAAAAGATTAAATGATTAAATTAAAAATTCCATTTACAAAATTATCGCAAAATCTCAACAACAACGAAATCAATATCGCCTCCCAGCCACAAATCAACCAGAAATAGAGGAGATTATCGCAGAACTTCGTACAGAATGCAGTGGCAAATGAAGCTATAGACAGGGCCAAAGTTAATTTACCGGTGAACAATGGAGATGTTAATCTGTGGTCGGCGGCCGCTCGTAGGCGGCTGATGGCTAGTACAATTTAATTAGACGAAGTTTATGGGGCTTGTTGCCAGCTATCTTGATCGCGGGCCCGGGCGACGCCCGCCCGCCGGACGAAACCTACGCGAAAATTCGAATGTGGAACCGCATATTCTATTAGGTGAGGTGTTTCATTTGTTTTTTGTGTTATCAAGGTCGTTAACCTTTGGTAGTGTTGATTGAAATCTTTTGAATCGCAGGGCAAGGTTCTTGAAATAAGGTTAATAAGAAGTTATCAAGAGGGTTGCGATATAAAATATTTCTAACGATCAGTTTTAAAAATGTAAGAGAGATAAATTGATAGTCAATGTCAAATTAGAGGTAGAGATTTTCCGAGGTAGATATAAGGATAACAACTACATACACACTAGACATTATAATAATGATAATTGTTTTGGACGTAAAAATAAAACAATAAACATCGGACTACACACATTTATATGTAGATCTGATTCTTATGTAAGTTATTTAAATATTTTCAGAACCAGGCGTTACAATAAATAAACTAAATCCGTTTCGCATCAACTACTTTTAGCTGATTTTCAATTAATATAATCAATTATTTATAAGCGTGTGTGTAGTCGCTTGACCGATTATTCGCGGTACCTGACCGGCCGTTGATATAAAACAGTCATTTGTTTTTCTTTAATGTCATTGACCTTACGTCAGCAAGCTTTCGCGAGCTTAATATTCGTACGCTTCACTCTTTTACGAAAAAAAAATATAAATGACAAATTACCTGTTTTTGACATGTTTGAACAGAGATGTATTATAATGTTTCTGTTCTTTTTTAGCATGATGGCGAATTGATTGCGTATTTATGTAATGTTTATTCGTACATTTTTATTAATATATTATCAAGATCAGTGGCCCGAACAAATCATACATTTATGATTAAAAATCGGCTATTTATACTTACAAATCAAGAAATTATTCGGGAATATCTTCGATGAACTAATGTCCTATTCTCCTATTCCTTATCATATTGGATAAGGCTAAAAGCTTCGTACTTTTTAACGGCCAATTAAACTGAAAAAAATATTTTTAATGTGGAAATAATTTGGTAAAACCATGAACACCGGATCTAAAGTAGTACCGGAAATACCGTTTCTGAGAATGAGGTTGTAAAAATGTAAGTATTATTTAATCGTATTACCGCAACCGAAGTAACAACATCTTCTTATGTTGGGCTAGATCGGACTATTGTTATGCGGACGTTAATGCGAAATCTTCGATGCAAATCTTTTGGCATAAGCCTTTTATTCGCACAAAGCGATTGTATACTGTTTAATTGTCTACTTGTATAACAGTTTAACCTTTGACTCAACCGTTGTTTTCCTATGGCGCACTTGCAAACTTATGAATCGTACTGTTATGTAAAAGTTATTGTTAAAACATCGTGAAGTAGTAACTAGTGAAGGTGTTGTCTCACTAGGATCCTGAGCTTGTAGCATTAGCTTATTACGAAGCAAGGTAGGTAGTTATTTTAGTTAGTTAATTGTGACTATATGTCTTACTAAAGCTTACTGTCTACTATTGTTAAATATTAATAAAAAATCGAATTAGTAGTTCAAAATCTCTAATTACGTTTAGAAGTTTTCAAATTGTCGGTGTCCCTTAACTAGTGTACAATATTTCATTTAACTATTGTTTATTCTAATAAATTAATTTGAAAATTATTAAAAAACTGTATATTTGATTTTTTTCGATTCATATAAATGTATTGTAAGCGTCTCAGTGAAACTCTATTCACATCGTTGATTGATCGAACTCCAGTGCCCCGGCGAGCGCTCCGTAAGCCTACCGCTAAACACGTTTTCGATAAACGATGACGACGATTTAATCGAATTCGGTAACGGAACAAAAACAAAACGAGTCGATTTGCGTTGCGCAATCGGAACACTTTATTCGATGCGTCTGCCGATCGTGATTTGTCTGAGCGGCATTTGTTTTGACGGCTTAGTGACCCGTTTGCTCGGTTTTGTTTTCATTTGTTTTTTTTTGGTTTGTAGCGGTTTGGGGTGGCATCTCAGATCAAATGAATGAATACTTATAACGTTTGCAAAACAATAAGGGTAACTTTATTGGCGCTAAGAGATGAGTACCTTAACTTAATCTAGATTTTTATAGTCATAATCATAATTTACAAGAATGCGATGCGTACTGAAATAACATATTTAAATAGGTAAAATATTACATTAAAACAAATAATAAAATACAAAATTTATGAAAGAAAAAGCTCTTATTGACACATGCATCGGAATTCGAACATCCGTGTTAAGTCCTTATATTCTCCTTATGCACTCGTAAAAGTTCTTAACTTTTAATGCTCTCGCAGTGATCTGAAATAATTATGACATCCGTATTCATAACCAATACCCATAAAAGAGCCAATGAAACCCGCATCCTGGTCCGAAATCTTCCCCAATGACCTCGAAAGCAAATGAACTAAAAGACGGGACCATGCTCTCGGTTGCGTAATCGAGACAATTTATTCGAAACATAAGACGATCGCATACCCGTTTTGATGGTTTGTGAGTATATTATAACCGAACTTCAGTAACTTTATGGCTCCAAAATTTTTTATAGGCCGCGTTTTTAAAATTTTCTTGGTTTCTTTTGATTGCTGTTGTTTTATGGGACGGTTGATGGTGGTGTAATATACTATTATCTTTATGGTACAATTAAGGGACTTTTGAGAAACGATTTTTATATCTGTAATGATATATCTACTTTAATTATTTCTAAACTAGCTGTGCCCGCGACTTCGTTCGCGTGACCTACAGGATTTTGAAATGTTTTAACTTAAAAATAGTCTTAGTTACTCAGCTACCTGCCAATAAAAGTCCCGTCAAAATCTTTCTGCCATATAAGAAGTTAGTCAACCGAAACAACATATCACATTTTTCATTACATACAAATCGGCCAACTAAAAGATAATTCACTCGCACAATATGTTTTTTTTTATCTAAGCAATAATCTAGCCTGAGAGGAGAGTGGTAGCTAGGACTCACAAAATAATTTTTCACATTTTAGTACTAAAACCACGATAAAAACTTTAATTTATTTGACAGGAACAGGGTTCAATGGTTGCAAACAGCATACTGTACTCATATAGTTAGTACACAAAATTGATGTTTCATATCAGGACAACTTCAAAGAGTAAAAATACAAACTACCGATCCACTGTCTCAAAATATCTTTAAAGGATGTGTGTCGCCATGTAACGAATGAATTAGTATTTGCTTTGCTACTTGCTTGTTTTGTGCCACTTTTGCGCATTGTTTTTGTATATTTCTCGTAGATTGTATTGTATTCGTAATAAAACAATGAGATAATAACGTAAAGCGCAATAAAATATAACTTATGAATTACTTTTTGTATTTGAAACAATATTGCGAAATAATAGAGCATAGTGACATCTCTTTAACTAACCAAGAACTAAACACTCATCACGTCATATCAAATCTGACAGCATTTGACATGACTTGCCAGCCAAAAACGTGATAGTTGGGGAGCCCAACGGGAGTTTTTGGAGTATTGATCAGACTCAGACTCTGTCTTGTAAGATTTATAAATGGGAGACTCCTTGCACCCTTTCATGTACCTCTGCCGTGTATGTACACTTCGTACGGGAGGGAAGGCGTGATCTTAAATAGGATAGCTGCTAATGCTAATAACAAAGACACTGTTAAAAGAATTGGGCAGGATTATGAAGAACTCTGATGGTTTCCACGGGGCGATGACCGTAGAATCGCGCCAATAACAACAATTACTAAAACCTTTGACACAACAAAGATCCAAGGGGCACTTGACCAGTTTTCTAATGATCTATGTGATTTTATTTGTAACGATCTTTATATACGATAACTTTCTTTAATTTTATAATGTCCAACATTTTCACGTAAATGTTTATAAATTTCCCTTTATTTGCTTAGAATAGCGATATCACTCCGATAATATCGAACAGTCTTTCAATTGGAACAACACAACCCACCAATGTAAGCCAGCAAGCAAATATTGGACAACTGACCACCTCCATACCGAAAACCAGGTAATAGAGAAATGTAGCGAATTCAATAAACCTTTGAACCTAGCCTTTATGGATTATTCAAAGGTCTTCGACGGTATCACCAACATCAACGCATTTAGCTTTCTCTTCTTCAGCAAAATATCGAACCCACATATAAAAAAACTTCTCCAAATCATTTACCAACAAAGCACAGCCGATATCAAACTGCAAACTGAAGGCCTGACATTCAAAATACAAAAAAGACTTAAACAGGGTGACTCCCTATCACCAAAGGTTTCAGTAGCACGCTCCAAGAAGTATTCAGGTCACTATGATATTCTTAGGGAACAAAAGGAATTGGTGTAAAGGATAGGCGACTGATAAATCCTAGTCGAAATACGTATACATCGACAGAACTTGAGTTGATGCTAGAAAAACTGAGCACAGAAAGCGTTGACGTTAGACTGACGATGAATAGATCCAAAATCAAGGTCATGACCAACAGCACCACTGATTTGGTGGATTGCAGTCAACAGGCAGGTGAAGCAATATGTAGAGGAGCATACTTGGGCTAGGCAATCTCCTTCGAAAACAGGCAGGACAAAGAAATAATCCGTAGAGCAGACAACGCCTGGAAAAGCTTCCGGTCCATGAATGGGTGAATATGAAGGGTGATCTTCTTATATCACTGAACCGCAAACTCATCGACGTTTTCATACTGCCTATACCAACACATGGGGCAAAATCTTGGTCCCCCACCGAAAATCAGAAGTCTAAACTCAAGGTTTTTCAAAAAACTATGAACCGGAGTATCATAGGTATTATGTAAAAAGAAAAAATAAAATGTGCCTGAAGACGATTTTCGCCGAAGAAGACCTAAGAAAAGGTGGCAAGTCCTAGCATTGGACAGAGAGCAGTAGATGAGTTTGAAGGATACTTTGCCCAGCAGTGAGGTGATACAGGTTAAGAAAAAAATTACAGTTTATTATACAGCAGGACTTCGATATCAACTTGAACCTCCTGCATAAAAATGTAACGCGCTGAAGTATCTCAAGAGTTTGAACAGACACAAAGATTAATTATAACTTTGTGGTCCAAATCGGTACAATGACACTTTTTAGGGATTATTTAAGATGCACTTTGAAGGACTGACACGGTCAAATAACTTTTTTCTTTCAACAGCTTGTTACCAGGTAGCCCTCCTGTATTAATCGCTGTCCCCCCACTTATAAAGAAAGTGTAATAAACTTTTTTCTTATTTAGCGTAATCTTTCTATTCCGATTCCATGTCGTTCGAGTAACTGCAAATCTAGCTATTTACCTCCCCTACTATGACGTTTTGCTCAATAAAGTAGTCCGTATAGTCCTAGTCAGAAGGTTTATTTTAGTCGATATCCTTTTACCATTTTTGTACGTGATCTAATAAAGTTAGATTTTTAACTATCCTACAGGAATTTCTGTGACTAAAAGTATTAAAGATCTTGACCGGGGATGTATGGTACCACCTTGCAAAATTTTATTTAAATCGGTGTAATAGTTTCAGAGATCAGTCATTTATTTAGGTTTTTTGAATATCCCACAGGAACCAGATAACTGTCAGTGATTTCAAGTATCCTATGCATTTTTCCGGAATTTAAAATACCTTCGTGTAAACTTTCATTTAAATTGGTTCAGCCGTTTAGGAGGTCAGTCGAAACAAACAAACAAACAGACAGAGATACAATTTTTTTTTTAAGTATGAGGATGTGTTCTACTGCTCTCAAAACATATCCCTGACTATTTTTTTTTCGTTTCTAAGAAAAGTACAAGAATTTTTGCCTCTACGTTTTTATTATAGTATAGATTAAAGTTCTTATTAGTTACCAGTTACTGATCTACAAGTGAAGGTTCGGGTGTCGGTAGTTAGTATGAACAGGATATCACCGGTCACACACTAACACGCTACTACGGGTAGATGTGTAATTTTAATTAGCCCATATTTAGTTAGAAAATAAGACTATTATCTGATCGATGGTAAGCTCAAAGTTTACTGAGATATGGTCTTTTTTCCCTTTACTCCCAGGCTGACCTCACTCCATTTTTTGCAATCGATACGGAAAGAAGTAGTAAGTAAGTAGGTATGATGATGTTCACTTGTCTTATACCTCCTGCTTGCCTCAGATCCGCGGATGCCTCGCGGAACACGTGCGGTGGGGCGACGCGTTCGCCGTGGTCTACTCAGTCTGCGAGCGGCGCTCGTTCGTGGCGGCCGCCGAGTTGCTGTCGCTGCTGGAACGGACCCGGCTGCCGGGCTGCGCGGCCATCACGCTCTTAGGGAACAAGCGTGACCTCGAACACGCCAGGTGAGATATCGGAAGGGATGAGGAAATGGAAAAACTCTTCCAATATCTAGATCAACTAAAAGACGGGATCATGCCATTCTTTGAGGATCACACCAGGACGTCGTTTTCAGATATGGTTCTAAAATATGCAGACAAATCAAAAAACATCAAATGATTTTAAAATACATGGTAGAAAACACCTTTAGAAAACTTAATATTATGGGTTACTTGACTGGTGCTTATGGCGTTTGTAACAGTGCCGAAATATCAAAAACTTATTAAACTAACAAAAAATTCTACAACATATTTACTGTTCGCATATCAAAAATATTGTACTGATTCTGAGCTAAGTTGCTGCCGTAAATTAGCAAATCTAATAGATAAGATTAGTAAGGTACTAATTGAATTGTTTAAGATCGGTAGAGCCTTGTAATAGACTAATGAGACACGGAGTAGGTACGATAAATCGATTCCGAATTTGGTGATTTTAACATCTCTGACAACACAACGCTGCTGCCCTCTCGCCCCTGCGTGAGCCATCCGCTCCCCCGCAAGACTGGTGATGATGATAAGGCTACTTCAAGCCATCATCATAGTCAGTTCCAAAAAAAACACACAACGCTATGTCTGTAGTTAGTTTGAAATGATATTCATGTTCCGAACGTTATCGATTGATTTTTATTCAGGGAGGTCCATGCAGAGGAGGGTCAAGAGCTGTCGCTGCGGTTCGGCTGCCAGTTCTACGAGGTGTCGGCGGCGGAGTCATGCGCGGGCGCAGCGCTCGCCTTCCACGCGCTGCTGCGCGAGGCGCGCGCGCTGGCGCTGCTGCTGCCGGCGCCGAGACGCAAACTGGCAGCTTACTCCGTCTCCAAGGTACTGTTGTACTCATTTACAGATGGAACAACTGAAGCGGTGTTCCTGGCGGTGATACTGCGTTAGCTCCCCGCTTACTTGCTGATGTTGTACTAATTTACAGATAGAATTCCTTTAATTCCTGTAAATACGTTTTTACGACAGTAAATTACGCCTCTTTCATCCCGTAGTTAGCTTATTAACAAGATATTAGATGATTAAGAATACAAGTGAGGACTTTTGTTAAATCTATATTTGATTTAAGAAGGAAGGTAATACGTTGAACGAGAACGCGTTGATGTCTTTTCTGTGGCCAAGTAAAACGTGTCACGTTTTAAGTACGAACAGTGACATTGAGAATCTCAATCGTTATTCATTTTTTCAAGTAAGTTTCAGAAACGTTGCTGTCATGTTTTAAAATGAAAAGGGTTGTTGATGCAAAGAATTTCAAACCTAAGTAGAAGTAGTATTTTGTAGTCAGTATTTATTCTTCTTCACTCGATTTCTCTTGGGTACACTAGATCATATTCAACGATCAACGTTCTCATAAAGTGTTATAACGTATAGTATACTTATTTACAGCATACCCTCATGAATCTTAGCATAATATTAGTTTTACTTAGTTTATGATCCATACGTTGTAGCGGCCGCAATGTGTTAAAAAAGGAATGAGGTAGCGAGAAAACAAATGCAGTAGAGTTTAAGGCGATGCTAACTTGCAAAGAATTTTCTACATAGGTTTATATACCACTAGGTTTTGCTACATGGTTGTTTTTTTGTCACAACGATATTATACAAATGGACAAATTCAAAAACAGTAATTAAAAATACGATTTGATGAAAGTGCTGTTAAACGCCATTATTTCATTATAAAGTAAGAGGATAAATTAAATATTATGTTGAAAAGGATAAAGCATTTAATTTGTATACTTTTGACTTTCCAAGAATTTTTACCTATCAGTTCACTGGTATTTTTTTTATTTGGCTGGTACATACATGTAAATTTAAAATTTTTAAGTGCTAAAGCTTGCACTAGCTGAACTAATATTTAGAAAAACGGAAAAAAACGGAAAAAATTCAACTGCCTCACCGCGGCCCGGGGATTCGAACACCCGTCCTTCCGGGAATCGCGCCCAGACGTGCATTACCATCACACCAGACCAGCAGCTATTAATTGAAGCCGTCGAATTTTTCCCGTATATGACCTGTTAGCCACAGGTGGCGCCATCTACTATCAGTGATACACACTGACAGCCGTAGACATCTCATTGCAGAAATGTAAACTACAGAAAATTATGACACACTGGCAATTAATGTAAATTTAAAATTTTTAAGTGCTAAAGCTTGCACTAGCTGAACTAATATTTAGAAAAACGGAAAAAATTCAACTGCCTCACCGCGGCCCGGGGATTCGAACACCCGTCCTTCCGGGAATCGCGCCCAGACGTGCATTACCATCACACCAGACCAGCAGCTATTAATTGAAGCCGTCGAATTTTTCCCGTATATGACCTGTTAGCCACAGGTGGCGCCATCTACTATCAGTGATACACACTGACAGCCGTAGACATCTCATTGCAGAAATGTAAACTACAGAAAATTATGACACACTGGCAATTAATGTAAATTTAAAATTTTTAAGTGCTAAAGCTTGCACTAGCTGAACTAATATTTAGAAAAACGGAAAAAATTCAACTGCCTCACCGCGGCCCGGGGATTCGAACACCCGTCGTGTGTATCACTGATAGTAGATGGCGCCACCTGTGGCTAACAGGTCATATACGGGAAAAATTCGACGGCTTCAATTAATAGCTGCTGGTCTGGTGTGATGGTAATGCACGTCTGGGCGCGATTCCCGGAAGGACGGGTGTTCGAATCCCCGGGCCGCGGTGAGGCAGTTGAATTTTTTCCGTTTTTCTAAATATTGGTACATACATATTTGGTTTTGGAAATTATCAAGATTCGGATAGAGACGGTAACAGGTCGATCGTCAGGGGATGCCATGAAAAAGGGTTAAAACGAGTAATCCCTTTATATTTATGGGTTTTGAGATTAATATTCGTTATTATGTCTTTCACAACTTTTACCTATCGTCGCTGCATCGCCTTAATTTCCTTCAAGAAAAATGAAGAAGGCGAAGCCAACGTTTAATGATCATTTTATGTGTGTAATTATTTGTTGACGTACATGAGGTACATTTATTTAATGGCACATAAAGTACTGCAGTTGATGCGGGTTGTTTTATTAGTACTGCCACGATTATCTTAGATCTTAGTTAGTGTTGCTGAGATTCTCAACAAGTAATTTGTTGTGACACCTAACATTTTGTCTGTTATTTATCACATTTCTCCGACTTTCGTTTTTTAATAACATTGTGTACTTAAAAGTGAAGTTTCTATCTAGCTGCCAACTTTATCTTTTACTCAGAAAACTTGAGTAGTGCAAAATTCGTGAAAACTTTGTTCTAGTTTCATAAATGTCTGAAGAAAGAAAGTCAATAAGAAAAATCATGAAATTAAAATTACGTAACGACTTGGTCTTAGTCTCCCAATATACATTTCCACAGAATAAAAACATGCGCGCAATGGAAACGTAAAGTTTAAGTACATTTGTGAGAATTAGGCGTTACATTGTTACATTACTTACTTAACTGTAATAATAATTTACCTGAAGTGTTTATAAGTCCGTGCTATCCATGTTCCAGCATTGTTGAGAAACACTGTACTAATGCATTTGCAATTTTATTGTCTTCAAAATGTATTTGCACAATCAGTTTGACTATTTTACTGTTTTAATTGTCGTAACCGGCTAATTGATTTTTGCTGTTTTGATCTAACGGGTAATAAATTTTAGTAGGTATATATAGTACACATTTAATTGTTTTGTCTGACAGACAAAGTTACCTTTAAAGTTTATAGGAAAATATTAGTTTAGGTTATATTACATGTTTAAGTGGTTTAAGGGATTTATTATATAATGTTATGTAAAGCCTGATTTGGTGAATTGTACTCTGGACTATAATATAAATTTTTTTAGTTCATTTTGTGCACTCTACTTTTGTTTCTGTGTATTTACCACCATTTTTATTAAAATATTTTTGTTTTTTCACAGGTAATTGGAACGATATTCGGAAAAAATAGCAAAAGTGTCCGGAAGAAACGGCCATCGTTAAGCATTTAAGCTAATTTATGTTACACATAAGCCCATAGACTGCTTCGTTGTAAAATTAGATTTAAA